>CAWUFW010012580.1:0-532022 GCA_963921515.1 Calotriton arnoldi | reverse complement strand
GCTACATCAGATTCTTTCCACGGACACTGTCCTTGCCGCTCAGGGCGGAGGTAAGCCTCAGGGGTTTCACACGCCCGAGATTGCATGCCAAGCAGGCTCTTTCAGGGACTCACCTGAGGTCTTGATTGTCTCTGCGTACCTGCAGGCTTCCCCAGGCCTACTCAGCTTCCAGACGCTCAGGGCTCCGCCTGCAACACAGAAGAAAATATCTCATGTCCTCTTGTAATACGCCAGCATCTCCATGCCGTGCTGCAGGGCGGGACGGCGCAAGCAGATGGCCGGGGAGTGTACTCTCCCTGACGCCGCGCCGTAGTGATAGCCTGGGCTGGTGTGCCAGCAGCCTCGAGTCTCAATCATCAGGGGTGTGTATGTTTCAAAGGTATCGCCTTTTAGGGTGGTCACGGGCAGGTCGCATTATGCCATTATGAAAATATACCCCACTATTACCTGAGCATGCATGTGAATAAATGAATACATAACACACCCTTTGTTTGGGAGCAACATTGCTGCAGGTTTCAGAGCACAGTAGCGTAATATGGTGGCTGAGTTTTATAGGCTTATAGGTGAGCTGTATTCAATCTATGCCAGCCTGATGAGCCAGTTAATTATGGAGAATCAGTGCTGCCTTGGTTTTCTGACATTGTCATTGTCCTTCTTTCAGCGGAGCGTAGTAGTAGTAGTCTTCACCGCCTGAAGGGATTAATGTCTTCCAGGAATCTGCCTCTGAGGGCTCCTATTTGGCACTCATTAGCTCCTTGCAGAGGTGTGTTTCTCCTCTTCAGCCTACTACTTTCCAGATGTATTCTGTACTTGCAGGCTACTGCCGCCACATAGTCTCTGTTACAATTACAGTTATTCTCATCTGTAATCTCCGCTGTACCCAAAGAGAACAGGACCATTCCAATGTGGACCGCGCTGTCATTCCCTTGACGCAAGCCTGATCAGCTAGTGTCTGATTTGTTCGTGCTCCTTTGGCCTGTGAATTTGTGCACTGAACTATTCATTTCATGGAGTCTGACTGCCCAGCATGACTCAGTTCTAGCGCAAGCTGATCTTCTGGTTGCCTCTTCTAGTCGCATGTTTGAACATCTGCAAACGGGACAGAAATTATTCTGTGGACAGCCTACTGTTCCTCCAAGTCTACTTGGGGCGAGAGGTTTGCTTAACTGAGCAAATTCGCAACATGCCTATTGACAGAGCATTTTAGAGGTTGGACCGATTTTGCACAGTCCCTTGATCATGGGCTGCCATTCATAACCAGATAATGAGCAAGTGGTATCCTCATGCCTAAGTTACGCATCTCTTTAAGGAATTTCATGTTCACTCCTCTGCGGTGAAACTCTCAGCTTAGTGATTCGGCCTGATTTGTCATTGTCATGGTGCCTAACACTGACTGACTAGCTCCCAGTTTACCCCCATTGTTAGATTATCTCAACAAATACACTGCTCCGTTCCCAAAGGTTTCATATGGGAAATCATCTGCCCGCCACATCTTAATTCGTTTGAATACTGACAGCCACCGTCTCTACATAGCCGTCTTGTGTCTGAATTGTTCATTCCATTGGGATACAGCACACATGCTAGTCGACTAGCCCCACGCTGCATAACGGGCCGGGCATCTGAGCTTAACTGCAGCAACATTGTCACTACCCTCCGGTCAGTACCCATGTTTCGCTGACACAGTATCCTCTCATTAAACTCATCACCTAATGCGTCAGATCGGTTATAATACAGCTCCATTGTTGTTTACACCACTCTTCGTAGCGATACGGTCTTCCGTTTCGCCTGATCACAGATTTACAGTACGCCATTCGACTCTACTGTAAAGTGTTTGAGTCCCAGACTCCAGTCGTTCTTAGCTCGCACTACACCTCATTGATCATTGGAAGACAGTCCCGCCATTGGTCATTTCTATAACCTGCCACAATTTTCACTACGCATTCCCAACACTGGTCACATCGTCGTACCAGAGACACACATAGGCTTCAAACTCCATTTCCATCGAGTTCGCCACTACACCTCTGGTTGGTGATGCTGAATCTTCCGATTGCTGTCGCCACACATCTGTGTCCTCTGAACAATTTCCGTGCAATAGTCAGCATTGCCAAGCAAGCAACACTAATATCCTCCATGACGTTCAAGTCTGATTCGCGGCGAATGCACTAGATCTGGTGCTGCTTATTACTGACGGTTGTCGGACTTACCATTTCAAATCCCAAAATTATAGCCATCTAAACTAAAATGATACTGTGTATCTGAATAGTTCATATATCGGATTCATAATAGAAGCTGTTGCGAATCTAACAAGTGATACTGTGATGCGTTGTATTCCCCAGCTGTGGTTTCAATGAATAGACTGCCAGAACAATGACAGGTGAAATCCCGCTTAATGTTGTTACATAAGTATGTCGTGACAGCTTAGTTTCACTCGGCAAAGGAGCAGGGTATGCTGTGGTTCCAGCCGCTGCATCTTCCATGCTCAGGTTCTAAGCACAGTCCGCATTCTGCTCACTCTAGATTTCCACAGGTTGACTGCCTGGGGCAGCGACACTGCAGCCACTGACCAGTATATGAGGCCCACAGGGACCTAAAGCCATCCATTCAAGCTAAGGAATGGCATCACTGCAGCTCTCAATCTTCCCCGAATAAAATTCATCTCACAAGTAAAGAAGCATAGCCAAATCACATTGACGTCCAGTATGGGTCCCAACTCCACCCAAAGAAATCGCTGTTCTGTGCGGTAAGTGATGCAGCCTGCATATGTCATGTTAAGAGGCAGAGCACCTCTCAAGGTCTGGCCTACAGCCCAGGATGGGTAACGCCACTGAACTGGCAAGGACTGCGCAAGAACTGGGCTGCACAAGTCGCCTCTACAGATAGTTAGCCTCTACCACCTTGTACTCTGGGTGCCAGATTTGGGGAAGGTGCTTCAAGGTCACTATTGTGCCAGCTGCTGAATGCAAGGCGGGGATGTGTTGGTCTGCCCCAAACTCCAGCGGACTGCCTGGAAAGAAGCTGGTACAGAGTTCTTTACACGCCCAGTGGGGCCGACATTGGATCCCAGTCCCCAGTGCCAGGCATTCTTAGAGGAGGTCTGGCTCTCCCAACTCTGCTAATGTGTGAAATAGGCAGGACCAGTCAGTGGGAATAGTATCTATCTGCCCTTTCTTCTGGGGGAATGCCTTGCCTACTATTTATTGTACTTGCGTAACCAGTAGCCGATTTCAATCCTTCCAGCGCATTCTAGGCAGAGAATTTCATTGCCATGGCTAAAGGGCGGGTGATTATAGCTTACTTGCTAAGATGTCTGCATCGACCAGACACAGCGCAGGCACCACGGCGCCACTGAAGTGTCATCATTTGTTAAATGTATGTTCCATTAGATAGAGACATTGTTGAAGGGGCTGTTAATCCTGTTGCCCATGCCACTCGGCCTATGGAAATTGTGCAAAACTCATACTGAGCCCACAGCATTAGGCATTCCTTTAAATTCTCCATTTCGACGTGTTTGACGCGCACCAAGATGGCTGTTTTCTGAGCTCAAAATGTTGCCGGACATGTTGCATCAGGTGATTGACCATCATGCAGCGGATTTGAGCGGAATACCTGGGAAGTTTTGTCACATTTTCGGTTGTTTGGAGCAGTTCTTGCCATGAGCTTCAGCTGAAGCCATGTGAAGTGGAAGTCCCTGCTGCTTCACGATCACTCAGTAGGTCAATAACTAGTATCAATGCTTTCTGATTTTTTCCTTCATGTATGAGTATACTGATATTCTTTTCTATGCTTCACTCATGTCATTGTGATGCAATGTTTTTTCACAAAATGGCAGTACTATTTGAGTGTTGATTGATTTATTTACCTGCTTCAGTTGGTTTAGTGATTCTATGTCTGCTTATAATTTTGTGATTTTTGAAGATCATATTTTGTTTGATTCCAGTCTGTACTCATTGCCTGATACAGTGGTTGCCATGTTGGCATTCTCCATTTATCTGTGTGGGAATTTTAATTTTTCTCAGTTTTCCTCTGTAAGCTTGCTGTGTTTTTATCTTTCTGTATTACACAAAGCTTTTCAAATTTAATGACCATTTAGGCAGTCAATTTCTGTGTGGTTTTTTTGTTAATGTATGTGATTGCATATGCAATAAGTGAATTGAAGCATTTTATTATTTGTTTTTTATAATATGGATTCTGGTTTCAACATTAGATTCTTTAATGTAGTCATGACATAAGAGCACCAAAACGGTATTATCTGAATGACTAAGAATCTTCAATTTTCCAATGTAGAAACAATGAATAAGTTCTGCGGGACCTCAATGAATAAAACAGCTGCCACGCCGCAAACTTTGAGCATGTTTAGCTTGTTTATTCGTGAGGTCTTCCACAGAACTTATTCGTGTTTCTGCATTGGAGAAACGTATTGAGAGATTCTTGAGGTCATTTCGGATAGCCGTCACCTCAACCTGAAGTAAGTCTGTATTCGTTTTGGTGCTTTGTGCTATGTCATGAACTGCATTAAGTTTAGTTAGAATAGTATCTAATGTTGAAGCAGAATCCATATTGCCTCTCGCTGAAATGTCGGGCGTGGGTGAAATCTGTTTAGACCGCTTCAGATTCCCTTTCGAATCTCTATCCTTGGGGGTCACACCCATGCCGTCCGCCATTGAAGTGTCCAACAAAAAAAACCACACAGAATGACTGTATAAATGTGGAGAAGTCGTAGAACAGGCGAAAATGCTGTGTAGTATACTGAAGAACACACCACTGTAAAGCACAGCAAGGGGGAGCAAGCACAGAGGAAGACTTGAGGAGAATTAAAATTCCCACACAGACAAATGAATCGCCAACAGAAAACAAGCAACCACTGGTATCAGGCAATAGTGTGAGGTACAGACTGCTCACTCAGTCAGAGCAAATATGATCTTCAAAAGTCACAAAATTATAAGCTAGCAATTGGACATGTGGAATCACCCCCATCGAAGTAAAACCAACTGAAAGCAGGTCGCAAATAAGTCAATCAGCACTCAAATAATTGCTGCCATTTTGTGAAAAAAGATTGCCTCCTCAGCATAGCGTCTTTAAAGAAAAGCAGAGCATGACATAGTGAAGCATAAAGGATATCCGAGCAATACCTCATACATGAAGGGAAAAAGATCAGAAAAAGCCGTGATGTAGTTCAATGACCTACTGAAGTGATCCGTGAAGCAGCAGGGACTTCCACTTCTGCCGCCATTTTGAAGCTCGAGCTTGAGGAGAAAGTCGCCGAAACGAAAAGAACTCCAAAAGGACTCCAAACAGCCCGAAAATGGTATGCAGGCTTCCCCAGGTGTTCCGCCGCTCAAATCCGCTGCATGATGATCGAAAAATCACCGATGCAGCATGTTCCGACGAGCGGTCGCACCCGCGATCGGACGGAGCTCAGAAAGACGCAGCCATCTTGGTTGCGCGTCAAACCACGCCCCGTCAGAAATGGAAAATTTAAAGGAATTATATGCTGTGGGCTCACTCAGCAGTGTAGTAAGCGAGAGTTTTGCACAATTTCCATAGGCCGGATGGGTGGCGCAGGCAGCAAGTTTAACCCAGCCGAAACAAAGCAGGGCACTCTGTGTCTGCTGCACAATAGACATACATTTCGCAAACCAGAGTGACACTATTCAATTGGCGCCGTAGTTTATCACCAAAATTGCCTGCGCTGATGTCTGGTCGATGCCACTAATGATGGGCATGTTGCTTAAGTTAGCTATAATCACCCGCCCTTTAGCCATGGCAGCCTGGCGGGTGTGGGGTGTTGTCACCTTACAAGTGCGCTGTGTTTTAGAAAGTTGGGGAAACACTGGTTTAGAGCACAAGGGGCAATAGCGTAGTAAGGAACACTAGGCATTCCCAGATTCAAGAAAGGGCAGGTAGCTGGACGTACTGTTCCCCCCTGTTCCCACTGACTGGTCTGCCCCCTGGTACACATTAGCAGAAGTTTGGGAGAGCCAGACCTCACCTAGAGGTGCCTGGCTTAAGTTTGAGGGACAAGTCCAATGTGTCACATTTACTGAACGTGTAAAAGTTTCTATTGTCTCGCAAGCTTGCGCAGGCTGTGGTGTCCGCAGAGTTTGGGGCAGGTTAGCATCCCCACCTTGCATTCAGCATTCCAACAGCACAATAGTTGACAGAACATGGGAAACGCCTTCCCAAATCTGGCACCAGAACACAAGGTTAGTCAGGGCCAACTTGTCTGTAGGGCGACTTGTGCAGGCGAAGGCTCATTACAGTTCTTGCACAGTCACACCAGTTCGGAATTGAAGCGTTGCCTTAGGTATCCCTGGGCATAAAGGAAGGCCAGACAAGCAGCCAGGGGATCACAGAGCAGGTGCACTCTGCTCTTAGCATAGTATATGCAGGCTGCATCACCTACACCTAGGAAGCAAGCATTTCTTTGGGTGTTGGGTTGGACCCATACTGGACATCAAGTAATAATTTAGCTATGCTAACTTGCCGGAGAAGATAATTTTATTCGGGAGCGATTGAGCGCTGCAGGTGGCCATTCCTTGCTTGAGATAGATGAAAGCTTTAGGTCCCTGATAGTACTCATATACTGGTCCAGTGGCTACCGGGCCATCGCACCCCAAGTTGGGGGGTCAACTCTGTTAAATCCTAGGGTGGACTAGGAGGGTACGGGACTGGTGCTTAGGAAACCCTGACGGAGCATGGGAGATGCTGGCAGTAGGTCCACAGCACTCTACCAGTTCTCCCCCACCAGTGGTATTAAAAGTATCCCCAATTTTCACCATGTGAACAACACATTAGAAGGCTTGGGATACAATTTCACCTGTCCGCTGAGCTACAGCGGTCTGTTCCGTTGGGGGAAAACTACAGCAGAGACTGGTAGGGGGGAGGTCCCCCAACACATCCTGGCCATCCACTTTGTTGTTCACAACAACTGCAATTGTGAGAGTCCAATTACCTGTGCATAGTTTATTCAGATACACAGTATCATTTTAATTTAAATAATCGCTATAGTTGCAAGTTGCAAGCGTGAGATTCCCCCAAGGTCAACTGCTCACATTATCAGCAATAAAGCTGCCTGGGAAGTCTGGGTGCAGTCACCACAGATCAAACTGAACAGGCAACAGTCCGGCAGGAAAGGAGGGATGTTGAATTGATTGCCCACTTAGCAGTATGACTATTGCACAGGGGGATGGAGGGTGATTCAAGGGACACAGGTGGTGTGGCGGCAACGCTAGACGGTCAGCTTATGCTGGGTAGGAGGTTCCGCATCACCAACCAGAAGGGTGCCAAGTGGCAGAAACCAGTAAATAGGTTTAATATATGTGTGTCTCTGGCCTTACGGCTGTGTGGAGCCAGTCTCATTTAGAGGTACGCCCAGGTGAAAATTGTGTGCTTCTTAAGGTTCTCATGACCAATGCGGTTTGTGGTATCTCCCAGCTGATCCAATGAAGGTGTAGTGCAGCTAAACATGAAACTGGGAATCTGGGATTCCAACACTTTTGCTGGTTTGAGCATCCAGGGTCAGAGATGGATAGCAGGTACTGTGCATCTGTGATCCGACGGCAGATAAGCAAGCGGGGTGGGCTGCGTAAGTTGTCACTACACGAAAGGGTGAGGTGTCGCAAATAGTGGGCACAATACATATATTCTTTCAATCCAGATTTGACACCATTAAGGTATTCACCAGGGTTTAGCAATCAAAGGGGTCTGTGCAATTGTCTGGTCAACGGGGCGAAGTAAGTGCACCCCAGAACCGAGGGTAGGTGACATGTTGCTGCAGTTAAGCTCAAATGCCCCGCCCGGTTAGCTATATTAGCCACGCTGGGTGGGGACGCTGTCAGCCAACATAGTGTGCTGCTGTCCCAATAAATGGGGAAACAAGGTGTCAAGCACAAAAGGCAACTATGTAAAAAGAACATTTGGCATGTCCAGTATTCAACAAAATTAAAATGTAACGGAGCAGGTAATTTTCCACTGCTGGGGCTGCACAGGGTGGGCAGTGTGAACCCCCCCCCATATTTGGGAATAATCTAGTATGGGGGTAAACTAGGGCTTAGTCAATCCTGAATGTTAGGCACCATATTGCAGACAGTGCGCACTGTATTAAATCAGACGGAATCACTAAGCTGGTAAGCCTAGGGGTTTCACCACAGAGGGAGCTGAGCAGGCGAAATTCCCATAAGGGATGCATGGCAAGTGCATGAGGACACCCTTGCTCATTGTCACATACTTCTAGTTATGAACATTCCTGTGCGCCATGATTTGGCAATCAAAGGGACTGTGCAAATGTCGGGTCAACCTCAACAAAATATGTGCACTCTGCTCCATGGGCATGTTACGGGTTGCTTCAGTTAAGCATAAACCTTCTCGCCCTGATAGCCAAAGTAGGCAGGAGGGTTGTGGGAGCGGTCACCTAACAAGTGGGCTGCTGTCCCATAGATTATGGACACAGGTGTTCAGGCACATACGGTGCTAGAAGGACGGCAGCTAGGTGAGATCAGCAAATAGATGGGGCAATGTGAGCTATGGTTGTCTGAAATCGTCCCGCCCAGAGTTGGCACAGGGCTGAGTCATGTGAGGCAGTGGAACTTTCCCGCAGGAGGGTGAATAGTTCAATGCACAAGTTCACAGGCCAAAGGGGCTTTGGTTTCATCAGACACTAGCTGATCCAGGCTAACGTCAAGGGCTATTGTGATACAGATGGGGGTCCACCGGTCTCCGGTGGGAATGGTCCTGTTCCTCTTGGGTTGCAGGAGGCCTTGGAAATGGCAGGTTGCAGGTGAGAATACAGCTGTGTTGGTAGGGGGGCTATGGTGGCGACGGGGGCCGCCTCCAGAGCTGTGGCAGAGTTACAGGGCCATCTGGAAGCAGGTGGGTACAGAAGGGTACCTCTGCAGGAGCACAATAGGGGTGCCAGAGCCAAATCCCAGGAGCCTCAGGGCAGGTTCCTGGAAAACCGTGTCGGCGCCCCGTTAGTCCTTCGGGCGGTTGTGGGCCTGAACAACCGGGGGCTTGCCTTGCTACGCTCCGCCCTGAAAGGGGCGTGAGTAATAAGGGACCAATGTGTCACGTGATCCGGAAAGAGGATCACCCATAAGGTGTAGCACTGATTGGGTTTTCCATAGTGCTTGGCTCATCAGGCGGGCAGGGCAGCATAGGTTGGATACAGCTGCCTGCCCTTGGATCGCCCATAAGATAACCCACCATATTGCATACTGTTGTATGAAATAAACCTGCAGCAATGTTTTCCCAAACAAAAGTTGTGTTGTGTATTCATTTATTCATGCATGCTCAGATTGTGGGTGGGGATGTTGCATATAATGGCACTATGCGGCTACCCGCGGCCCCCACAGGGGGCCACCCTAAAAGGGCGGCCCTTTAGTGCCTTTTGGGCACATACACACCCCTGATAGTGATTGGACTCAGGGAGGAGTCCTCTCGCCTTGGCTCGCGAGGCGCGTCACTTCCGGCGCGCCGAGGTCAGGGAGGGTACTTATGCCTCCCCGGCCATCTTGGCGTCCTCTTGCGCCAGCCACGCCGTCTCCCACCCTACCGCATACCCGGCGTGGGGTTGGCAGGCGTGATACAAGGAACATAGTAATGTTTTTCTTCTGTGTTGCAGGCGGAGTTACAGGGCGATCTGGAAGCAGGTGGGTACAGAAGGGTACCTCTGCAGGAGCACAATAGGGGTGCCAGAGCCAAATCCCAGGAGCCTCAGGGCAGGTTCCTGGAAAACCGTGCCGGCGCCCCGTTAGTCCTTCGGGCGGTTGTGGGCCTGAACAACTGGGGCTTGCCTTGCTACACTCCGCCCTGAAAGGAGCGTGAGTAATAAGGGACCAATGTGTCACGTGATCCGGAAAGAGGATCACCCATAAGGTGTAGCACTGATTGGGTTCTCCACTGTGCTTGGCTCATCAGGCGGGCAGGGCAGCATAGGTTGGTTACAGCTGCCTGCCCTTGGATCGCCCGTAAGATAACCCACCATATTGCATACTGTTGTATGGAATAAACCTGCAGCAATGTTTTCCCAAACAAAAGTTGTGTTGTGTATTCATTTATTCATGCATGCTCAGACTGTGGGTGGGGATGTTGCATATAATGGCACTATCCATAAACGCTGATCCTGCGGCCGCAGCTGTGCCGATCCCGGGCCTTGTGGCGGCCGCGCTGAGACCCGCTCAGCCGCGGCAGTGAGGGGGTGGGCCCGGGGCTGCGGCCGCAGAGGAGAATGGCCTCCCAGGCCCCTTGGGGGCCCTGAACAACTGGAGTTGCGGGACGTGGGAGGGCGACCACAGCACCACGGAAGTTCCCCCTGGTTGGGGACAAGAAAGAATCCAGAATCAGCACGGATGCCCCCGGCGGAGCAGCACACGACTGTCCCCTTAGACTGCGGGAGGGAAGGCAGTCATAGAGTGGGCGGCCTCGCTGCTGACTCCTACATGGAGACAATCTTCGGGGACAGGTGGAAGCGGCCCCTGGGCTCTCTAAACGCCCCTTGGGCGCAGACTTTACCAACGGCAGGAAGAGGGGAGATTGCAGACGGAGCGCCTCCTGGCCTTGAGTGCGGCCGGCCCCTCAGGGGTTCGACCCGTGGAGGCAAAGGAAGGAGAGGAAGTTAACACTCTGCACAGCGAGGCTCCTCGGTGCCAGGGGTCGGAGGAGACCCCGAGCCGTCAAGTGCGACCAAAGAGACTTGGCAACACTCGCCCCCGGGCTGCAGGAGTGAAAGCAGCCGCAGGGGAGATCCGGGGGACTGGTACCTTCTCAGCGTGGATCTGCGTCAAGCAGCTAGTAGCTGTGGAGCAGGATCTGAAAGGGAGCGGAGGCATCCGTTCAAAGCTGTGGCACTCCACAGTGAGTATATGCACAAAGGATATGGAGTTCCTCTGAGTCCAAGTGAAAGAACAGGGAGATACTAGGGGTGGGGATGGTGGTGGCCCCACACTGAAGGTGAAAGGGGCGATCCCCTTTTCGGAACTAGGGCTCTCACACACCTAGCAAGCTAGGTGTCATGCTTCATCATATGAGCCTGCCCCTCGTCAGGTCGGCGCTGCAATACCTGACGGGCACCCAGTACGGGGCTCTTTAGCGGGGATCTTTTGTTCCTGCCGTTGGGTGCAGTGGGGGTGAGGGGCCTAGTAAGTGTAGATGTGGGAGGGAAGTGAGTTAAAATAGGTCAGTTAGTCCTAACAGTGATTTATTCAGGAAGGTAAACTGCCTAATTAAAAAATATATAGAGAGTGGCGGTGAACTAGATGAAAGGTATCTAGCTGTATGTGCCCTACTCTCGGTCGGTCAACATGTTTCGTGCCCTGTGTGTCGGGGGGATCAAGGCACTTCTTCAGGACCAATTGTCAATGCTATCTACACAGAGTGGTAAGTGAGAAACTACATACCACACTCTCAGGTCAATAACCTGCAAACAAAACGAGAAGGAAAAACATAATTTTAAAGGACTGCAACAGTATCCGGCGGTCGTAAAGGACACCAAATTGGGTCCTACGTGAGTAGAAGAAAAAAGGATACTGTTGCAGTCCTAACTAGACAACAGTATAGGTGAGCATTGTTCCTGTCCTCTCTGTTATGTTATTGTTCTGTTCTTTCTGTTACGTTATGGCTCTTGATGGACTTTCCTTATTGAGACCTTGGTTTTATCATGATTCCTCTTGTGCTTGAGAGACCTTACCTTGTGTTTTAACCTTACCTTATTTTCATCCCTCACACGGTGTTGAGCATGCGTGTGACTATACCAATTCATTTAACACATGTACCATATCGGTACCGTAAGAACAGTTCCAAGAGATACGTGTTTTGTACAGTGTTACATCCCACATTAAAATTATGTTTTTCCTTCTCGTTTTGTTTGCAGGTTATTGACCTGAGAGTGTGGTATGTAGTTTCTCACTTACCACTCTGTGTAGATAGCATTGACAATTGGTCCTGAAGAAGTGCCTTGATCCCCCTGACACACAGGGCACGAAACATGTTGACCGACCGAGAGTAGGGCACATACAGCTAGATACCTTTCATCTAGTTCACCGCCACTCTCTATATATTTTTTAATTAGGCAGTTTACCTTCCTGAATAAATCACTGTTAGGACTAACTGACCTATTTTAACTCACTTCCCTCCCACATCTACACTTACTAGGCCCCTCACCCCCACTGCACCCAACGGCAGGAACAAAAGATCCCCGCTAAAGAGCCCCGTACTGGGTGCCCGTCAGGTATTGCAGCGCCGACCTGACGAGGGGCAGGCTCATATGATGAAGCATGACACCTAGCTTGCTAGGTGTGTGAGAGCCCTAGTTCCGAAAAGGGGATCTCCCCTTTCACCTTCAGTGTGGGGCCACCACCATCCCCACCCCTAGTATCTCCCTGTTCTTTCACTTGGACTCAGAGGAACTCCATATCCTTCGTGCATATAGTATTGTTGGGGCATGTATGTTGGACCTCTTTAAACCTGCCCCGCTGTCCCCCTTTTTGATTCACTCCACAGTGAGTGGCTCACGACTCTACACCGATCGCTTGGAGCTGACAGGGGTGAGGCTTGGGTGTGCTACCCCAGGGGCCCCCGGCCACCAGGGGGTGCGCTTCTAGACCTAGATCTTAACATAGTGCAGAGCTACCAGCCGGAGAGGCGGTGGGAAGTGGCAACGCTGGGGGAAAGTGACTCCGGGCCATAATCCGGACGGCAGTAGGAGACAGAAGGACATGGTGAAACCTAAGGGGCACTTACAGCCGCAAGCGAACAAGATGGATAAGTATGCTGTCCCAAGCCTCACCAAGAGGAGTCGACCCTGCCTTCGGGTCCGGCAGCCTCCGGGGAGCCCTCCCTAGGGGTGATAATGGCGGTGATACAAAGCCTACTGTCCTCCCTGGAACCCAAAATAGATTCGGTCACAATCTAAGTAGGGCTCCTTAGAGTGGACTTTCGGAAAATGTCGGACAAGGTACAAATGGCAGAAACCAATATTCGGGAGCTCCAAACATCCTCAAAGTCCTTAGAGGAGCAGGTGCGCAAGCTAGCCAAGCAACAAGAGGCGCTGGAAGCAAGAGTCGAAGACCAGGAAGGGAGGTCTAGGCGTAACAACATACTCATTGTTGGGGTGCCGGATGGCGCAGACGCCCAAAGCGCAGACCTATTCGTGGAAGACTTGATCACAAATCACCTGAGACCCAAACGTCTGTCGAAATTCTTCTCAGTGGAACGGGCACACAGGGCTCCGATCCCACCACCGAGACCAGGGGCCCCACCACGCACCATCATAGCCCGCATGTTCAACTTCCGCGACCGTGATGTCATCCTGCAGGCAGTCCGGGTGCAGGGAGACCTGAAATATGAGAACTCCATGATTCGGTTCTTCCCGGATTTCTCCTACCAGGTCCAGAAACAGATGAGGAGCTTCGAGGAGGTCCAAGAGAGCCCTAAGGGAAAAGGACTTAAAATACATGATGCTATTTCCTGCCAAGCTCAAAGTCCTTGCGGAAGGGAAATCCTGGTTCTTCCACTCTCCAGCAGGGGACTGGCTGGAGGGGTGGTGAACGCAGGAGTCCCGACACCCCAAAGGTCCGAAGAGGTCCCACCCTTGTAGAATAAGAGACGGAGATTCCTCAGGCGAGAACAACGGCAGATGGCTTTCGGAGCAGTCCCATAAGACATCGCAACTCCAAGATGAGTGACGGACGATGTCAGAGACTTGGGGACTTACCGCCAGCACGACCTGCCGGGAGATCGATGAAGCAGGAGGAGACAAGCGGTGAGGTCCACACAGGGGGGGAGCAAGGGGATGGGGAGGCGAAGACATGGGGAGCGAAACATAGAAACGGATAACACCATTCGTTGATCATGAACAGGCCTCAAATGGTTAACCACTAGGCCCTAGGTAAAGGGATAAGAAAGTAATGATCCGAGTGGGGGCGTGGTCCCCCAAGCCCAACGGGGTGTTCGCGGGTCGAGTGGGCACACGGAGAAGGAATGCAAGGGCAGCCAACCCCCCCAAAAAGTTATGTTACAGTTAAGGGCGACAGGCGCTCTGCAAATTGGGGTTGTGGGAAGTTTTAGTCCCACAGTGCAGGGTGGCAGGGAGGGGGGAGTTCAGGGACATGTTCAATTGTTAAGATCTACTACAGCAATTGACCGAGGCACTATGTTTCGGGGTGGGGTATACGCGGGGTATGGAATCTCAAGTCCAGCAAACAGACACTCCGAGATGACCCAAGCATAACACATGTCACACCAGGTAATGGGACCCCACATGCAGCAGACACTTAAAATTATTTCCTGGAATGTGAATGGCCTGGGGTCCAAGATAAAGCGCACGTTGGTACTCCAATTCATCAAGCGGCCCAAGCCGGATTTAGTCCTTTTACAGGAAACGCACCTGCAGGGCACTACTACCAGGCCCTGGATAGGTGGGGTTACACCCTGGTGGCGCATGCAGGATATACCTCCGGGTGTAGAGATTCTTCTCAGATCTGCTGCGGCATACATGCCAGGAAAAACGTGGGGAACCCGCTAGGCAGATTTGTATTCCAAACCGGAAAATGGGACAGGCAAACGTTAAATCTGGACTCAGTATACACTCCGCCAGGGTTACAAGGGGACACTCTATCCGCCCTTGTCGCGCTACTCCTCGAGCTGCCGATGGGCTCCCTGATCCTGGGAGGCGATATGAATGACGTCATCTCCCGGTTGGAGGAAGGCGGATACAAAAACAGGGGCTCCCCTGAGTGACTTCCTGGGGGCGCTAGGGTGGGCTGATTTATGGAGAGCCCAGAACACGACGGAGCGCCAATATACACACCTATTGACACGGCACCCTGTCCAGAATAGACCACCTGTTCACCTTTAGGACAGACGTGGGGAGCTTTCGAGACACGCATCACATGGGAAGGGGGATATCCGACCACTCCCAGGTGGTTACTTGGTTTAGGGGGCGAACAGTGGAATGTGTCTTGCCACACCGACTGGCAGCTTGGTACCTGACAGATAGGAAGTTTGCGGAACACCTGATAGAGGTCACTGAGAGGTATTTCCTCCAAAATGAAGGGTTTCCTACTGCACCCTCTGGGAGGCCTACAAACTGGTGATACGGGGGCATTATCAAACAAAGATCGGGATACAAAAGAAAGAGGATAGAAGGAAACACCAGATACTCGAGCAAAAAGTAGTGGCTCTCGAGGCGCAGTTAGTAAAGGGGGGATTCAGACGAGGAACTCAACACACCAATTGCGCATTGCACAACAGGAATTGCGAGATATCGCAGAAAATGCAGCAAGGGTGCACGCCTTGGTGCTCTAGAGGAGGCTCTACGACGTAGGGGACAAAGCCACAAAACTTATTACCTGGCTTGATAAGAGGGATAACGAAAGAGGGTGGGTGACGGAAATCCTCGACCAAAACGGAGAGGCACATACGGGAGGCAGTGAAATTGCCGAGGCATTTGCAATCTTTTATTAAAATATATATGCCTCCAAATCTGACAGATCCAGCTCAGACTGTAAAGAACTCTTAGAAACTATGACCCTGAATACCCTGACAAGGGATGACAGAGAGGCCCTAGACAGCGGTAGAAGAAATAGTGGGGGCACTTCAGGGACTGCAATCCGGGAAAGCACCCGACCGAACGGCCTACCCCTTGAATTATTCAAGAGGACAGCACAAAAGATAGCACCCCACCTCCTGAACATGTTTCTCGAGGCCAGGGAATTGGGGACCCTCCCTGATGACCAAAGAACAGCCACTATTGTGATAATCCCAAAAAAAGGCAAACCATCTACAGACTGTGCCTCATACCGTCCCATATCTCTGCTCAACGTAGAGCCCAAAGTACTAGCTAAAGTCCTAGCAAACAGACTATTAGGGGCCATCTTCTGCTCCTGGGTTCAGCTACCCTATGAGGCGCCGCATGCCAGGGTGCGAGTAAATGGTTGTACCTCCGGTATCTTCGAGTTGCGAAGGGGCACAAGACAAGGATGTCCGCTATCCCCCATGATTTTCGCTCTAGCCCTAGAGCCTTTAGCGGCGTGGGTCCGTGGAGACCCATTAATCAGGGGCATCACAGTGGATGACAATTCGGAGGAGAAGATGTCTCTCCACGTGGATGATATCTTGCTATATGTGACAAAACCCCACTCCTCGATACCAAGAATCCTACACATCTTTGATCTTTTTGGGAGTTACGCCGGATACCAAATTAACTGGGACAAGTCCCTGATCTTCCCACTTTCCTCCAACGAATTATCCCTGCCACTCCGGTGTCCAGCCCCGATGGCAAAGGACGGGTTGACATATCTAGGGATATACATAACTAGAGATGAGAAAACATTCCTGGCACGCAACCTGCTTCCCCAGATTGACCGCTTTCAGGCCGACGCAAATCACTGGCGTAGATTACCCTCTCTCTTGTGGGACAGGTGGCCATTTTTAAAATGATGACTCTCCCGCGTATGCTGTACATCCTTCAGAACACACCTTTCAGAATACCCAACTCCTGCTTCTGCAAAATCAATAGCATCCTGAGATCCCTTCTACGGGACGGAGTGGCAGCCCGAATCTCACTGGGGAAACTGCAGGTGGCCTGGCGATTCCCAACCTGCAAGCTTATTATTGGGCCTCTCAACTGGTGGTGGTGAGTGACTGGGTATTTGGGGAAGGATCTGAACCTGCATATAAGGTGAACCGTTTAGTCATGGGAAGTAGGGGCTACCCGGTGCTCTTATATTGCAAAGCCAGGCGGGATTCGCTGCCACCCCACACACAAGCAGTACTGCAGGCATGGAAGGCGTCCAACAAATGTCTGGGATGGGACAATAAACTGACAGCAGAGACCCCTCTCTGGGACAGCGACAGCTTGGGGGAAGTTAAAAGCTACGAGCCCCCTTACGTTGGCACACAATCAGGATAGATAAACTAGGTGATGTTTTTGAGGGCAGGCTTACTGGTGACATTTGAGGTGCTGCAATCAGAATACGAGCTGGCGCAGGGCAAGATTTTTAGATATTGGCAGCTGCAGCACGCCCTGAAACGTCATCTACCAGAGGGAAAGCTCCTCCCAGACTATTCCCCCATAGTGGATCGGCTGCTACTAGATCCGATGCCAGCTGAGGCAGTCTCCCTAACATATAGGAAGATAGTAAACAACATGCCGGACTGCCTAACCTCACTAAGAGAGGCAGGGGACCCACGTCTGGGCATACTCTTCCCACTTAGGGCGACATATGCTAAAGAAACAATTGATAGACGGAATGCTGGACAATTAAAACATTCACCCCCAGTCACAAGGATCTGGGTTAAATCCATATTCTTTTGCTCACCACACCACCCCAGTTTGGACCCAGCCATATGCAAATCAGTCTTGACCCTGTTCCTTGTGGGAACAGTCCAGCCCGAACTGCCAAGCCAGCATATGTTGCCCTAAGTGGGCAGGGTATGCCCAGACGTGGGTCCCGTGCTCACTACACCACTGGATTCAAGCTAGCCTGGCTGATGAAGGGTGATGCCCTGAAACCGGTCCCAGAATGTTTGTTTCTGGTCCAGGGAGGACCTGGCTTGGCAGTTCGGGCTGGACTGTTCTCATAAGGAACAGGGTCAAGACTGATTTGCAAATGGCTGGGTCCAAACTGGGGTGGTGTGGTGAGCAAAAGAATGATGGATTAAACCAAGATCCTTGTGACTGGGGGTGAATGTTTGCATTGTCCAGCATTCCGTCCATCAATTGTTTCTTTTGCATATGTCACCCTAAGTAGGAAGGGTATGACCAGACGTCGGTCCCCTGCTCACTACACCACTGGATTCAAGCTAGCCTGGCTGATGAAGGGTGATGCCCTGAAACCGGTCCCAGAATGCTTGTTTCTGGTCCAGGGAGGAGCTGGCTTGGCAGTTCGGGCTGGACTGTTCTCATAAGGAACAGGGTCAAGACTGATTTGCATATGGCTGGGTCCAAACTGGGGTGGTGTGGTGAGCAAAAGAATGATGGATTAAACCCAGATTCTTGTGACTGGGGGTGAATGTTTGCATTGTCCAGCATTCCGTCCATCAATTGTTTCTTTTGCATATGTCGCCCTAAGTGGGAAGGGTATGCCCAGACGTGGGTCCCGTGCTCACTACACCACTAGATTCAAGCTAGCCTGGCTGATGAAGGGAGATGCCCTGAAACCGGTCCCAGAATGCTTGTTTCTGGTCCAGGGAGGACCTGGCTTGGCAGTTCGGGCTGGACTGTTCTCATAAGGAACAGGGTCAAGACTGATTTGTATATGGCTGGGTCCAAACTGGGGTGGTGTGGTGAGCAAAAGAATGATGGATTAAACCCAGATCCTTGTGACTGGGGGTGAATGTTTGCATTGTCCAGCATTCCGTCCATCAATTGCTTCTTTTGTATATGTCGCCCTAAGTGGGAAGGGTATGCCCAGACGTGGGTCCTGTGCTCACTACACCATTGGATTCAAGCTAGCCTGGCTGATGAAGGGTGATGCCCTGAAACCGGTCCCAGAATGCTTGTTTCTGTTCCAGGGAGGACCTGGCTTGGTAGTTCGGGCTGGACTGTTCTCATAAGGAACAGTGTCAAGACTGATTTGCATATGGCTGGGTCCAAACTGGGGTGGTGTGGTGAGCAAAAGAATGATGGATTAAACCCAGATCCTTGTGACTGGGGGTGAATGTTTGCATTGTCCAGCATTCCGTCCATCAATTGTTTCTTTTGCATATGTCGCCCTAAGTGGGAAGGGTATGCCCAGACATGGGTCCCGTGCTCACTAGACCACTGGATTCAAGCTAGCCTGGCTGATGAAGGGTGATGCCCTGAAACCGGTCCCAGAATGCTTGTTTCTGGTCCAGGGAGGACCTGGCTTGGCAGTTCGGGCTGGACTGTTCTCATAAGGAACAGGGTCAAGACTGATTTGCACATGGCTGGGTCCAAACTGGGGTGGTGTGGTGAGCAAAAGAATGATGGATTAAACCCAGATCCTTGTGACTGGGGGTGAATGTTTGCATTGTCCAGCATTGCGTGCATCGATTGTTTCTTTTGCATATGTCGCCCTAAGTGGGAGGGTATGCCCAGACGTGGGTCCCGTGCTCACTACACCTCTGGATTCAAGCTAGCCTGGCTGATGAAGGGTGATGCCCTGAATCCGTTCCCAGAATGCTTGTTTCTGGTCCAGGGAGGACCTGGCTTGGCAGTTCGGGCTGGACTGTTCTCATAAGGAACAGGGTCAAGACTGATTTGCATATGGCTGGGTCCAAACTGGGGTGGTGTGGTGAACAAAAGAATGATGGATTAAACCCAGATCCTTTTGACTGGGGGTGAATGTTTGCATTGTCCAGCATTCTGTCCATCAATTGTTTCTTTTGCATATCCCTTGTAATATAGCATTAAGAAACACCCACAAGTATGGCCCCCAAATTTTAGGCTTAGCACGAAAGAGATCCCCGGGTATTTTATCCAGTCCTGGAGCTTTACATGGGGCTATTTGGGTTATGGCACTGGTAACTTCAGTCAGGGTCAGCTCAGGGGTCTCTATGTGAGAGTTTAGTGGTGGCTGGATTGCTAGGGTCAGAATACGGGCCTCAGCCTCCAGCGGGGAGTAATGGGCCTGGAAATGCTCTTTCCAACTATCGGCTGCTATGTTGGGCTGTACAGCCGACTTTCAATTATTGCTGCCTTCACTGACAATACTCCAGAAGGCTTTCATATCCTTGAAAATTAGAGCCTGTTTCAGGAATGCTCATTGCTCTATTTCCCAGGTTTTGTTTGCAAATATGATGCTATCTTTATAAGAGGCCCTCCCTATTTTGATATTATTCTGTTCTTGGATTTTATAGCCTCTATCAGAGCCCTCTTTGCCCCCGACAGCTGCCATTAAACCAAGACCGCTTTACCTTTGCCCCCTGTGTCCCCACAGGCCAGAACATATCCACCAGAGTAACTGTCAATGCCTCATGCATCTTGGCAACTTCTGTTAGAGATGCAGCAATACCATCTGCGGATGAAAGCTTTTCTAATTCCAGAAGGGTCGGTATGATAGATTCACATAAGGAAGCCAGTCTTTCGGGCGATTGTTTGATCCATGTCCATCTAACTTTTCTTTTATCATTAGTGAGTATTATTCTATCATCTGCCGGTGTAGTGGAGTCAAAATTGTTCCCAGTGGCTGGCAATTGCAGCTCCAAGATCAGAGCATTATGATCGCTGTTGTGTCGTGACAAGACAGTAAAATAAACAACCCTACCCCAAATCCTGGTTTCCACCAGGATGTAATCTAAAATGGAAGAATGGCCGACCCTGTTGAAGGTTTGGTTCCCGGGAGAATCGGATTTGGTTCGGCCATTACAGGCCCTTATGGAGTGATTTAAGGTGAGCGACTTGATCTGAAGGGCCAATGGTGTCCATGCCCTCATTGGAGAGATGTTAGGCTCAGGAATAGCCCAAAGCACGTCTAAATCAGAGGGTAATGTACCATTAAAGTCATTGAGGGGCTCAAATTGACATGTAAGATCTACACTTATAATCACCCACACTTTTTGAGGAAGCCTGGGAATAAAACAATCTAATTGGTCTAGGGTCAATGATTCTTGGCTGGGCTTCACAGGCCTAGAGTAGACATTAACCAATGCTATTTTAGAATTCAGTGAAAAGGTAAGCAAAATACACAGTATATCATCAGAGAGGGACTCCAGTTGTGTGGTCGTACAACCCAAGTGGGAACCTACCCAGGTACATAGCCTCCCAGATGGTCTTCCTTTTCCACTTGAGGAGGCAGCTATTCTGTGTGCTGCAAACCCCATACGCGACGCCTCCTCCGTTGCCCATGTTTCCTGAAACATACATATATCAAATGAGTATACAAAATCCCCCAGTCAGAACAACTCAGTTTGCTTTTAAGGCCCGCAACATTCCAGGACAATATCTTCAGCTTGTTCAAACCGTGTTGTTCAGCTGGGATACCAACCTGGGTGTCAGGCTTTGGTAGCGATTCACTCCCAATCTGGTCACTGGGGCTCTTTCCCGTGGGACCAACTAATGCTCCCTCCCGTAGCACCAGCTCGATTTCGAAACTTGGGGTTTCTGGTAGTGCTAATGTATTGGTATGAACACGAGGGTTAGTAAAACTGGGATAAACTCTCTCTTGTGACACCATGATTGATTCAGAACTTTGGGTTTCTGGTAAACCTGGTATACTGGTGTAAATATGAGAATCAGTGAGACTAAGATGTACATTCATAATGTTATCCTTAGTGTACAGACTCGTGGACATAGGCCTTTCCATTATAACACCCCTGTCCCTGTCTCTTGGGGTCTTTCTCTTTTGCACCATCTTGTTTTCCAACCCTGCCCCATGCAGAACACCCATTTTGTGCTTCATACTTGACCGTGTATCCCTCTCCAGTATATCCCTTTGATGGATGATCACGTGGTCATGGTTTGGTTTTAATACGAGTCAATCTACCTCTTCCAGGACCCTGAACCTGTTTGCCACAGGCAGATTAGATAATAGAGGTCTAGGTTGTTGACACCACTGTCCCGGTGGGGATTGGCTTTGATACCACCCATCCTGCACTAGACTTTTGCCTGCCCTGATTTGGGCCATTGAGTTTAAGGTATAAAAATAAGTGAGCTGGAGCAACTTTATTGACGTGCCTGCATCCTGGACAGAATGATTCATTCGCAAGAGATGATGTACAATCTGTGGGTTATTAAAATTGATTACTACACAATCCCCTCGTAGATCTTTTGGTCTATTGCCCACCCAACTCACCCTACGGGTCATGAGAATTTCACCTGCATAAGTGTAGGCAAAATGGCGATATCTTGCCAGCCAAAACAGGCATTTGTTGCTCTAGCTGGGTTCCCCTCTGACCTGCTTTAGCTTCGGGTACACCTGCCAGTACAATAGCATATGGGGATGAGGCTGGAGGGAGGTTTATTGATGGAAAAACATCCTCACAATCCATGCCCCTACTCGTGTTTCCATACCCTACCCCTTTTTTTTTAGACCCATCTATGTCCATGCTGTTCCTCGGGGTACTCTTGATTAGTAATGCCCGCTCCCCTGCTTAGGTCCAGAGTCTGTACTGCCTTCGGCCAGGGCCGGGGTCGAGTCTTCCTCCCGGGGTTCTTTTGATTTTCCCATAACCTTTGCAACGCCAGTGTCTGTATGACAAGAGGAGTCAATTTCATTTGCTCTGGCCAGAGCGGCCCTTCCATGGGTGTTTCCCTCCCTGTTATCCCACATTTTAACCAACTTGTCAAGTCGGGCTACCAGAGGGGCGAGCTCGTCTCTCACAATAGTTCTAATCTGGCCCCGTTGGTCCTCCATCAGGGTATCCACCCAGGGCGGGAATGCCACATCCCGTTGTTATCTTTGACCAATGTCCGGGACCTGGTTGCTCGGCGGATCTAAACTTACAGATCCCCGTCGTTTGATTTTTTCTGCTTTATCCCAACCCTTGTAGCTTGTATGGGTTTACTGGGCTTTGCAGAACCCTTGTTCTCGCCCCTCTTCCTCAAGGATGATTTAGTTGTGTTTCCCGTTTCGGTACCTGGGGCTTGCAAAGACAGCACAGGGGTTCTTCCCAAATCACTACTGGCTAAGATTGGGGCCGAGTCAGTCGTGGTGCATCGAAAGTCTAGGGTTAGGACAACCGTCTTTCTATGAGTTCTATCTCTGTGGCCAACTGGCCACCACCCCTATTGCCCTCTGGAGCATCCAATCAATTGAGGTTTGCGGCAGGGGTGCGGGTATTAACTGGGGCTGCACTTGCTGTTTGCCATTGTTAGATCATTTCCCCATTTTGGTCGTCAATTGTGTGGGGTGCAATGTGGCCCCTTCTCCAGTATCCACCACAACCCAGCAAAACTATTTGACTTGTTCTTGAGGAAAAACCCCAGACAGTGGCAAAGCAGCAATACAAAAAATAGAGGGAAAGGAGAATGAGTCACTTACGGCCCGTCTTTGTCTGCCTTTGCCGTCTATCCACTCCGCTGCTACCAGATGTTATCAGGGTGTCAGCTTAAGAGGCTGCGAAGTACTCAGGTGTAGCTGGGGGATGTACCAAGTCCATGGAATTAGCCTTGCGCAGGAGTGAATCAAATCCCAGGAGCAAAAAGCGAAACCAAGAGGGGGCCAAGCCCAGCCTCCTCCGGTCTCTGACGGGCCCATCTTAGCGCTGTGGGAGCCCAAAACAGCCTTTAACTGCGCCTCCGGGCGCGAAAAGCGTGGTGCGGGCAGCGGCTGCCGCGGGTGACATTGGGGCTTGTGGTCGCCCCTCCTCCTCACAATACCAGCTCCCGCACTGCAGGAGCCCAAAGCAGCCTTTAACAGCGCCTCCGGGCGTGAAAAGCGTGGTGCGGGCAGTGGCTGTCACGGGTGACACTGGGGCTTGTGGTCTGCCCCTCCTCCTCGCAATACCAGCTCCCGCACTGCAGGAGCCCAAAGCAGCCTTTAACAGCGCCTCTGGGCGCGAAAAGCGTGGTGCGGGCGGTGGCTGTCACGGGTGACACTGGGGCTTGTGGTCCGCCCCTCCTCGCAATACCGGCTCCCACGTTGTGGGAGCCCAAAGCAGCCCCCAGGCACGAAAAGCATGGTGCTGGTGGCTGCCGCGGGTGACACTAGGGCTTGTGGTCCACCCCTCCTCCTCGCAATACTGGTGTAAAGATGATGGACACCGAGTAGTGAGTAAATCTTGAGGTTTATTGGACAAGAGGCACAGTACGTGTAGCAATTTATAAAATCAAGCAGTAACTGACAAACTCAATGCTCTGGAACATGGAACCAGGAATGTACACGCAGGTACATGGTTCCATATTCCATGCAGGGAAAAGAGCACGGGGAAAACAGGGAAGGGAGAGGAGGAGATGTAACACATCTCACCCCTAACAATGAAAGAACAAGGGGAAGGGAAGAGAAGGAACAAAATAAATAGTGGAAAAATCAAGACAAGTATCTAGTAGGTAAGAACCTGGGTCTGTTATTTCCTTTTCCTCTGGATGCTACAGAATGGGTAGAATGAGAGGAGTTACTATTGGAATTGGGAGACACACTCAACGGTAAAGCTTCTTCACTGTCTGTGCTAAATCTCAAAGACCTACATTTGGCAACTCTCCTAACATTCCACACTCTTCCATCCTGGGTAATGATACTATTCTTGCAAACCTTAACGATCTTGATGGGATGACTAAACTTGGAAACCCCCTTTGTCAAGAAACCAGGTTTTTTAATCCTGACCCATTCTCCTACATTAAAATCAGGTACCTTCACATTCATTTTAGAGTCAAACAAGGCTTTCATCTTGTCTTGCCTTTCTTCCACACGCTTAGCGACCAGATTAACATCGATGGCGTCATCAGCCTTGTTAACCTTCTTAATCCACCAAGGGCAAATATCTGAAGTAGGTTCTCTGCCCTTCAAAAGTCTGAAAGGACTCACTCCTGTCACAGAGAGGGGAGTGATACGGTACATCCACAACCTCTTTCTTACCACATCTCTCCATGGTTCACTGGACATACAAGCAGATTTAATACCATCTTTAAGAACACGGTTAAACCGCTCCACTTGGCCATTCTCCCTCGGTTCGTACAGAGAAGTGGTCATATGCTTAATGCTACCCATATGGAGGAAACTCTCCATCTCCTGAGATGTGAGTTGTACCCCATTGTCTGTCACTAGAACTTCGGGGAATCCCTCACGCGCAAAAACTTCTTTAAAAAAATTAATGATGACTTGAGTGGAGGCGCTAGCCACAAACTTTACCTCCGGCCACTTGGAATGGTAGTCTATCATGACCAGGGCGAAACGGGCATTAGAAGGCAAATGTCTAAAAGGACCCGAAACATCAAAAGCTAACTTTTGCCAAGGACACTCAGGCCAAGAGACAGGCCTGAGAGGGGCAGAGGAAACCTGGAGCATCTTGTTACTACTGATGCAGTCGGGACATTCTCTCACAGCCCTATCAACCATTTTGTCAAGACCAGGCCACCAAAAATTGGCCCGGATAAGGCGTTTCATGGAGGACATACCTAGGTGTCCCTGATGAGCAAGTGATAAAATCTTCTTTTGCATGGAAACAGGAGGAATGATCTTTCCTGCTTTGAAGAGCAATCCACCATCCTCTTCAATTTCATTAGAGACATGGCAAAAAGGAGCAATTTCAGCAGTGGAAGATTTTTCTTTGGGCCAACCCTTTTTCACACACTCAATAACTAGCTGACACATTACATCATTATTCATTTCTGTGACCCACTCAGATTCTGGCAAACACAGAAATTCATGAGAAACAAAATCCTTGATAGTGGCAACTATATCCACTTCTTGTTCATCAAAGGAAACACCAACCTCAGAACAGGGTGATCTGGATAAAAAATCGGCAGTAACATTGCTCTTGCCGGGGACATAAACAACCTCAAAATCATATTCTTGTAACCTGGAAGTGAGACGAGCAATGCGAGCTGTAGAGTTCCAACCCCCACCAGGAGATAAGATTCCAACAAGGGGCTTATGATCAGTCCTAAGTGTAAATCTGTTTCCCCACACATAGTTGCGGAAATGTTCGATGGCCCAAATGCATGCTAACAATTCTCTCTCGATGACAGCATATCTTCTCTCAGTAACAGAAAGGGTCCTAGAAGCAAAAGCTACACACCACTCATCTTTTCCGGAGCACTGGCTAAGTACACCTCCTAAACCGTAGAGGCTAGCATCAACAGTAATGATACAATCACATTGAGATGCAAATATACAAAGTTGTAGTACATGAGGTATCAAGAATACCACTGGCATGAAAGGACATGCATAAAGGAAGAAACATTCTAGGGCATACACCAATGAAAGTGGAAAGATCTTATGCCCCAAAACCACCATAAAGGCCCCATCCCCCTCCCTTGGGGAAGAACAACAACATTGCGAGGGCATGGTTAGGGACAGCCACCACTCGATATACCAAAGAGTATGCAATACCCTAGAAAAAACATTAAATTGGAACATTAACTGGCTCCACAACCTCCCCAATAAAGGGTACACCGTAGGGTATACATCACCCTAGGGAACGGAATTGGAGCATTTGACTGGCCCCACAACCTCCCCAATAAAGGGTACACCGTAGGGTATACACCACCCTAAGAAACAAAATTGGAGCATTTGACTGGCCCCCCAACCTCCCCAATAAAGGGTACACCGTAGGGTATACATCACCCTGGGAAACGGAATTGGAGCATTTGACTGGCCCCACAACCTCCCCTAAAAGGGTACACCGTAGGGTATACATCACCCTAGGAAACAAAATTGGAGCAATTAACTGGCCCCACAACCTCCCCAATAAAGGGTACACCGTAGGGTATACAGCACCCTAGGAAACAAAATTGGAGCATTTGACTGGCCCCACAACCTCCCCTAAGAAGGGTACACCGTAGGGTATACATCACCCTAGGAAACAAAATTGGAGCATTTGACTGGCCCCACAACCTCTCCAATAAAGGGTACACCGTAGGGTATACATCACCCTAGGAAACGGAATTGGAGCATTTGACTGGCCCCACAACCTCCCCCAACCCCACAACCCTCAGCGCATATCGGACACCGCCAGTCAGTCAGTTTGCGTGTATCGGAAGGCTTAACTTCTGCAACTGCTGTGTCGTACCAGTTCGTTTTCGTCTGCAACTGCTGTGTCGTACAAGTTCGTTTTCCACTCTACTATGAGCATTGCTACTTTTCACTCGACAATGAGCTCACCTTGTTAGGAGCTCTCTCGTGTTCCTCCTTCACACGGTGATGGGCACACCTTCTTTGTGCACAGAGGTAGGAAAGCCTGTTCTTCATCGGTGACAGGCACACCTTGAATTTTACAATGTATTTCTCTTGCTTCGCTACTTACCGGCTCAGTGACAGGCACATTTGACATTTCTACCTTTCACCATCTGCTTGTTCTGCGGTGACTGGCACACCTTCAGTAATGTACAGTATTGTATAACGGTGACTAGTTCAGTTTATTTTTTTATTTCTATTTTAATGGTACAATGCATTTATTCATGTTGTGTTCATATTATTAATGTGCTCATTTTCACGGACTTGAACAGTGTTATATGTTCATACTCTGTTGATATTACTTCCATATCATTACAATGCAGTTTGATCCACCTTCAAAGTTTCTACAAGTCAAGGGAGAACCACCCATTCCATGGACAAGATGGAAGGAAGAATTCATCACTTATTTAAAAGCTATTGATGGTGAACGCATGTCTGCCGAGAGGAAGAAGAACATTTTCCTCCACTGTTTAGGATCTGAAGGACAGGTAGTCTATAGAACTCTCCCTCCTATTAGATCTAGTGGTGGTCACAATGTATACGATGAGGCCATTTTGCGTATTGAGAACAGGTTTAAACCAACCACTAGTCTTGCTCTAAACAGATTTAAATTTTATACCAGAGCCCAAGAAGAGGGAGAGAGCTTTGACGAATTCCTAACTGCTCTCCGTGCTCTATCTTTACACTGCAACTTTGGTTTACTAACGGACGAAATGATCAGAGACCAAATCATTGTCCACGTGAGAAACAAAAAAGTTCAGGAGCAACTTTGGATAATGGGTGACCCCAATTTAGAGGCTGCCATCAGTACAGCCAAAGCATTGGAGCAATCTGAGAAGTGGATGAAGTCTCTTAACAAAGAGACTAAAAATCTTACTTCCAGTGAAGTTAACAGTGTCAATTCTGCCATTTCAAAAGATTTACCCAACTATAAGAGTAATCCTAACCCAAAAAATTTCTACTGTTACAGGTGTGGAAATCCGGGGCACTTAGCATCTTTTCCTCGTTGTCCTGCTATAGGTAAAGAATGCAGTAAGTGTGGACGTTCAGGCCACTTTTCCAAGATGTGCAAAGATACCAGGAAGAGTGTCCCGGACACAAAGAGGAGTTTTCCATCCTCTTCCAAAGGGAAAGTTTCTTGTGTGTCTTGCGATATTTCAAGTTGTGACCAGGTCCAGGACAATTTAGAGTCTGGTATTGTGGTTTCCATTCAAGATTCATTTGACCTTTCTGAAGTCGGCAAGATTTGCCCCCCAAATGTCTTGTACATGTTCTTGGAAGAGAATTGGAGTTAATGGCAGACTCTGGGTCGCCTTGGACCATTATCACTAAAAATTATTGCTTAGAATCCTTTGGGGATCTGTTTGACCTAAGCTCTTTGTGCAAACCTGATATTGTGGCACAGAACTTTGACGGTTCCAACATCGATTTCATAGGTTTCAAGGAAGTGCTTATTGAATTTAAAGAGAACACTGCTATAATCAAACTTTATGTAGCGTTTAAAGGTGTTAATGTCTTAGGGTTGCGGGACCAAGCCAAGCTGGGTATTGTGTTAAACCCCAGAGACAGGGAGCCCGTGTCTGTACTAGCGTTAACCTCTGCGGGTCCTGAGATTACAAAAGAGTTAACCTCTGCTGGTCCTGATTTTACTAAATTATTCCCTGATGTGTTCTCTGAAAAACTTGGTAAACTTATTGGCTTCAGCCACAGGATCAATGTGAGAGAGGGATCTATTCCTATCAAACAGAAACTAAGGGGGTACCCATCAGCATTAGAGATGAATTGAAGAAGATGTTGGATGACATGGTCCTGGGTGGCATCATTGAAGAAATTGAGTCATCCGAATGGGTTTCTCCTATAGTTTTAGCCCAAAACCTGACAAAAGTATTAGGTTGTGTGTTGATATGAGAGCATTGAATGCCAATCTAGTGGTTGATTGTCATCCTCTTCCCAATATTAACGAAATGGTGTGCATGTTGGATGGTGCCTGCATTTTTTCTACACTCGACCTTCGATCTGCGTACCACCAAATTGAACTTACAGGAGATTCTAAACATTATACCGCTTTTATCACACCTCATGGGTTATTTCAGTTCAAGAGGATGCCTTTTGGCCTGGCGTCAGCGGCATCTGTATTTCAGAGGGCCATGTATCATATTTTTAAGGATGTCAGCAATTTTGTAAAATGTTTCCAGGACGATATCCTCATCTTTTCTAAAAATGAAGAGGATCATTCTCAACACATAAAGGAAGTTTGCCAGAGGTTGAAAAGGTGTGGTTTGACACTTAAGGCTTGTAAGTGTACATTTTTCTGCAAATCAGTGGAATACCTTGGTCATACTCTCTCAGGAGATGGTGTAGTGCCCAAAAGTCTTTAGTAGACGCCATCATTAATGCACCCTCTCCCGACAATAGAGAGAAACTCCTCTCTTTTGCGGGTTTGTGTGAATATTACAGCAAATTCATACAAAACTTTGCCACTAAGATGGAGCCCCTCAGAGAGTTGACCAGGAAATCCACTGAGTTTTTCTGGTCCGAGAGACAAGAGACGGCCTTCAAACAAATCAAAAACAAGATTGTCAATGCTCCCACCCTGAAGTCTTTTTGCCTTAATAAAAGATGTATCATTACTGTTGATGCTAGCCTCTACGGTTTAGGAGGTGTACTTAGCCAGTGCTCCGGAAAAGATGAGTGGTGTGTAGCTTTTGCTTCTAGGACCCTTTCTGTTACTGAGAGAAGATATGCTGTCATCGAGAGAGAATTGTTAGCATGCATTTGGGCCATCGAACATTTCCGCAACTATGTGTGGGGAAACAGATTTACACTTAGGACTGATCATAAGCCCCTTGTTGGAATCTTATCTCCTGGTGGGGGTTGGAACTCTACAGCTCACATTGCTCGTCTCACTTCCAGGTTACAAGAATATGATTTTGAGGTTGTTTATGTCCCCGGCAAGAGCAATGTTACTGCCGATTTTTTATCCAGATCACCCTGTTCTGAGGTTGGTGTTTCCTTTGATGAACAAGAAGTGGATATAGTTGCCACTATCAAGGATTTTGTTTCTCATGAATTTCTGTGTTTGCCAGAATCTGAGTGGGTCACAGAAATGAATAATGATGTAATGTGTCAGCTAGTTATTGAGTGTGTGAAAAAGGGTTGGCCCAAAGAAAAATCTGCCACTGCTGAAATTGCTCCTTTTTGCCATGTCTCTAATGAGATTGAAGAGGATGGTGGATTGCTCTTCAAAGGAGGAAAGATCATTCCTCCTGTTTCCATGCAAAAGAAGATTTTATCACCTGCTCATCAGGGACACCTAGGTATGTCCTCCATGAAACGCCTTATCCGGGCCAATTTTTGGTGGCCTGGTCTTGAAAAAAATGGTTGATAGGGCTGTGAGAGAATGTCCCGACTGCATCAGTAGTGACAAGATGCTCCAGGTTTCCTCTGCCCCTCTCAGGCCTGTCTCTTGGCCTGAGTGTCCTTGGCAAAAGGTAGCTTTTGATGTTTCGGGTCCTTTTAGACATTTGCCTTCTAATGCCCGTTTCGCCCTGGTCATGATAGACTACCATTCCAAGTGGCCGGAGGTAAAGTTTGTGGCTAGCGCCTCCACTCAAGTCATCATTAATTTTTTTAAAGAAGTTTTTGCACGTGAGGGATTCCCCGAAGTTCTAGTGACAGACAATGGGGTACAACTCACATCTCAGGAGATGGAGAGTTTCCTCCATATGGGTAGCATTAAGCATATGACCACTTCTCTGTACGAACCGAGGGAGAATGGCCAAGTGGAGCGGTTTAACCGTGTTCTTAAAGATGGTATTCAATATGCTTGTATGTCCAGTGAACCATGGAGAGATGTGGTAAGAAAGAGGTTGTGGATGTACCGTATCACTCCCCACTCTGTGACGGGAGTGAGTCCTTTCAGACTTTTGAAGGGCAGAGAACCTACTTCAGATATTTGCCCTTGGTGGATTAAGAAGGTTAACAAGGCTGATGACGCCATCGATGTTAATCTGGTCGCTAAGCGTGTGGAAGAAAGGCAAGACAAGATGAAAGCCTTGTTTGACTCTAAAATGAATGTGAAGGTACCTGATTTTAATGTAGGAGAATGGGTCAGGATTAAAAACCTGGTTTCTTGACAAAGGGGTTTCCAAGTTTAGTCATCCCATCAAGATCGTTAAGGTTTGCAAGAATAGTATCATTACCCAGGATGGAAGAGTGTGGAATGTTAGGAGAGTTGCCAAATGTAGGTCTTTGAGATTTAGCACAGACAGTGAAGAAGCTTTACCGTTGAGTGTGTCTCCCAATTCCAATAGTAACTCCTCTCATTCTACCCATTCTGTATCATCCAGAGTAAAAGGAAATAACAGACCCAGGTTCTTACCTACTAGATACTTGTCTTGATTTTTCCACTATTTATTTTGTTCCTTCTCTTCCCTTCCCTTGTTCTTTCATTGTTAGGGTGAGATGTGTTACATCTCCTCCTCTCCCTTCCCTGTTTTCCCTGTGCTCTTTTCCCTGCATGGAATATGGAACCATGTACCTGCGTGTACATTCCTGGTTCCATGTTCCAGAGCATTGAGTTTGTCAGTTACTGCTTGATTTTATAAATTGCTACACGTACTGTGCCTCTTGTCCAATAAACCTCAAGATTTACTCACTACTCGGTGTCCATCATCTTTACAATGGCTCCTACGCTGCGGGAGCCCAAAGCAGCCTTTAACTGTGCCTCCGGGTGCAAAAAGCATGGTGCGGGCGGCAGCTACATCGGGTGACACTGGGGCTTGTGATCCGCCCCTCCTCCTCACAATACCGGCTCCCGCGCTGCTGGGGCCCAAAGCAGCCTTTAACTGCTCTTCCGGGCATGAAAAGTGTGGTGCGGGCGGGGGCTGCCGCGGGTGACACTGGGGCTTGTGGTCCGCCCCTACTCCTCGCAATACCAGCTCCCGCAATGCGGGAGCCCAAAGCAACCTCAGGGCGTGAAAAGCATGGTGCGGCTGGCGGCTGCCATGGATGACACTGGGGCTTGTGGTCTGCCCCTCCTCCTCGCAATACCGGCATGCATTCAGGTCGTGGGTTAACTCCACGGATTCATATCTCATCATTTTCGATGTGTTCTCCATGCTTGGACAAGATCCAACCTAGAGAGTACAAGATGAACCCTGCCTTTGCACTGTGTGCTCCCACCACAACAGAGAGGTCCTAGAATGTTCTTACTGTCCTTTCTGACTGTTCAGACTGTCCTGTCTCTGCAAATACATGCTTTTTCTCAGAATTTCTCATAAATGGTTACCACAAATTTGTTTCTTCCTATGCCAAAACCAGAAAGCAAAGGTCATACTTTGTCTCCAACAAGATAATGCTGCTCCTCTCGCCATTTGACGTACATTCTGCTCACTGCTTGGCCATCAGTCTAGATTTCACTTACATGGCTTGTTCAGGATAGTCACAGTTCGTTTTAGGTAATATTCACATCAATCCTTCAAGGAACAAGAAAAAGAAGCTCTCCCGCACTTCCTTTACACAACACTACGATCAAAGCAAGTTACAAAAATGCCCACATAATTTTAACTAGCGACTTTAACTCTACTCTCTCTTGGGGTGAAGAAAACGTAGAATGGATAGTCGCAGATAATAAGCATCACTCCACTCCATTCCAGCTTGCTACCACCCGACTCGGTATCGCGACAAGCTGGGTGAAATAATATTATATTCATGACACAGCTTGGGATTGAGAACCCTAAATGGCTGCACTCCTAACAATATTTCTCCATGATTTCTCACATCTTACCCAAGAGGCACACGGTCCTTGACTGTACTTTAGTATCAGTAGAGGCCTTCAACTTGTAATTGATGATGAACTTATGGTTAAAGAAAGCAGTGTGGCAGGCTCTTGCCGAAGCTACAGAAAATAGTTGGTTGGATTTATATACTAAACTGCTATTTCAAGAATTAGAGTCTTGGGTTAAGGACAATAACCTAATACCCTTCTAGCAAACTGCATTTCAACCAGGTTGTGGCATAGGGAACAACTTTCTGACACTAACAATGCTGATATTTAGAGCAACCCGCACTCCTGATGCTGCCCTATACCCCGCCTTTATTGACCTCAGAACAGCTTTAGACAGACTTGGCAGGAAACGACTGTGGTCCAAGTTGTTAAATTGAGGGATTCCAGATCAACTTCTAAGCGCTATTTTCTTACTATAGCATTCAACTTCTAAGGGCTATTGTCTTACTATAGCATTGGTAACATCTGAAAGAGTTTACACTAATTCAAGGCTCAAACAGGGCTGTGTAAGACAACCAGTTTGGTTACCGCATCAAGACATGGCTTCTTTAGGCAGTGCTGTACAGACCACAGGCTACACCCATGGTGTTAAAACTCATCAGAAACATTTACATCTGAAACCAAGAAACAATGGTCTCTAGGCAAGCACCTGCAAAACGCCTGCAACCCTCCATAAACCTTTCAACAAAAGGGGTTACTCGAGGAATCCCATACTGTTCCTTTAAAGACCATTGAACAATATCCATTAAATTACAATTTTAAATGAAAGACACTGTGATCATTACTTAAATGAAGTCTGCCAGGCACATAAATGTGCAGTGGAATCTTTTGCATAATATTTTATGGAATATTGTTAAAAATAAAGCGTATGAGGATTGGAGGTTTCGCTTGGCTCAACGGTAGTGGCAGCTGCCATTATGTTCTCAATCTTGCCACCCTCAAAAAATATAAATGCGTCTCCGTGGTTGATCTGCAGTACCTTTGGATGTGATATACCTCGCTGTGGTCCATGATTCACTCAGTTTGGGTGACACGGATTTTAATTGAATTGTATTTCTGCAAGGAGTCTACAGAAGAGAAAAGGAGTGAGGCAGATACTGGAAAAGATTTATTGGCCCCACAGAAGGTGCGTAATACAAGATGAACTCCAAAATGAAAACTAAAGCCTACAAATTTAAAAAGGGACTTCGGCTGCCATGACACATTCTATACATGGTATGTTACAGAGATTTGTATAACACTGTAATGATAACCAGGCTAGCTGTAAGGGTGTTGGTTTGGTGTGAATCTGCTGTCATGAAGTGTTATATTGTTTTTTATGTAAATACTTCTATTCAATAGTTTGACTTAACAGCATAAGGACGAAGTGGACATTGAAAACTATTTGCCACCTTCCAACCTCAACTCAAAAAGTTTGTTACTTAGTTTTTTTTTAAGAGTGAAGTGCTGTTATGAGCTTGGTGAGGTCCAACGATGGTGTGCCTGGGCTTTATTGATTGTGTATGTTGTTCTGTATAATGTGTTTTGTTGGCACTTGAGAGTGTGTTATTGGTATAGTTATTATTGTTGTGAGCTTGCTGTCACTCAGCTATTCGAAATACCTGATCTGTGTTGGATGTCTGCCTACTGTTCTGTGTAATGTGTTTTCTGCTATGTGTATTATTTCCTAATGTAAGGTGTTGTTGTGTGCAGTGACATCCAAGTACCATCGCATCTGGATGCCTCTGCGAGCACATGTTCACCCTTGTCCAGTGTGCACTTTCGTGAGTGTTGTTTATTGTATGTGCTGTGTCATAACATTAGCACCAGAACATTATCACATCAAACACAGAATATTGGCTTTACTTTTTAAAATCTGGCCCATTTAATTGTACCTGTGATACTACGGGCAGCCTTTTCAGTGTGCAGTGAAGTGTGTTCTTATTGTGGCATGTGCTGTGTCAGAGCACTGGCATCAGAGGTTTACCACATCAAACACAGAACCTTTGTTTTACTCTTTGAAAAGGGGCACTTTAAATGTGTCCTGATCATATGTGCAGCCGTGTCCAGGGTGCACTTAGTTTTGTTATTGTCACGTGTGCTGCGGAAGATCATTAACATCGAAGCATTATCACAAATATCGACAGTTTCAAGATGGCCGCCGGGTAGGAGCCTCCCGAGGAGCTCCCCGGTTTGGGGATTAACAATTTGGTAGTTATCCCCGTAAAACCACCTCACTGGCCATCCACCCGCCTGCCCCCTGAACCGGACCGCGCACCCTTCTGAATCATACCAAATATCGACAGTTTCAAGATGGCCACCGGGTAGGAGCCTCCCGAGGAGCTCCCGGTTTGGGGATTAACAATTTGGTAGTTATCCCCGTAAAACCACCTCACTGGCCGTCCACCCGCCTGCCCCCTGAACCGGACCGCGCACCCTTCTGAATCATACCACGGAAGCGGATCTCAACAGCCAAATTACCCGGATCGACTGCCACTGCTGCACCGGTCGGTGCCTACGCTGCCCGGTCCCCGGCACTGCTCAGCTGATCTCCTGCTCCGTGGCTAATCTGCTGCCGTAAGGCAGAGGCCCACGGCGGCGAGCCATTGGGTGACTTTGTCAGCTCTCCTGATTCCCGTGCCTGCCTCCTGAAGATTGAGATCTCCGGGCGCTGGGGGTTACCCGCTATGCAGGCGCCATCGGCCAGGACTTCCCCGCGGACCTGAGAAGTTCAGCCTCGAGCCCCTGCCTGCTATAGTCATCCCTGCCCCGGAGGACCTGGACCGGAGCCCTGAGGGCAGCACCTGGTCGGTGGATCTTTTCATCAACTCCCCGGAGTATCGTCGTGCTCGCCCTTTTCCGACAGAGGGGCTGCGACCACCGGCACCATTTGGTCTCCGGCACCTCTCTGCAGCCTGCTCTGCTGCCCTCTATCTGGGCCGGAACTCGGTGCCCGACAGGGATTGCCGGCACGGATTGATCCTGGGAGCCCTGAATCTACAGCCTCCACTTCACTGCCACGAAGCCGCTTATGCCATTAATCCTGCGGTTGCGCTTGTACCATTCACATGAGGGAATTCTGGAAACAACTCGTGAACATTTCTCGAGGTGCCACGCTGACGCGGTGTTGCCTGGTAACGGTACGAAAAGATTCCTCAAGTCGGAAATTGTTTCCCCGCACTTGCAGCCCGCACGCCACATAGCAACCGTGTCACCGAAGCCATCGAGAGGAGCCTGAAAGCAATTGGGTAAACGCCTCCCCATGTTTGTTTACACCTGGATCTGTTTAAAACCTTGATGTGCTCCCATGTGTTCTTCGATGATCTCCAGCCCGCCTCCCCCATGATTCTCTGACTGCATCCCCTCCCTGCTCCGTCTTGGATCCAACTCTCCTGGTCTTAGGACTTGGTCTTTAGTATGTATCCCGCTTTTGGGTTTATTTTCTTTCGGTGCCCAGGACCCGGATCCGCCATTTTGGAGTCCTCTGTACTTCCTCTTCTCCGCCGGATCCCGATGTTGTCTCTACCGATGAACTGCTCCATGTTTGTTCGACAGACTGACCTTCACCCCCAACACCCCCTCCCCTCCCCCCAGGTCTCTTTCCCTCCTCCCACCTTTCTCTGTCGCAGTGTACCGGGTTGTTGAGACTACCGGTCCCAATTCCCTACACTACACTACACCCCTCTCACTTTCATCCCTATCACCTATTTCTTGGGATGTTGTGACTATTGATCCTTGCCGGTCACTTGCCGGTCACTTATCTGTCCTGATCTGCTCCCCTTTTCCCCTTTTCTTATTTTTCCCCCTTCCCTCCTTACCCTCATGCTGCCTCTACTACGCCTCGCCCTAGTACTACATACTATGGTATTATCCTATCATTAGGATGCGTCCCATTGTGCTTTTCGCTAGTACGAGCAACATTGGCCGATGCCCGGTGGAGCTGTCTCATGCAGCTAGAGAGGAGTCTGGCCCTGGTCTCACCCCCTCGGCCGTCACCTACTCAGCCGGTCATCTGACATTGTTTTCCTCGTTTCCCCTTTGTGTTTCTTTCCCAAGAGCCTGAGCAACCTTGGCAGATGCCCGGTGGAGCTGCCCTATGCAGCTATAGAGGAGTCTGGCCCTTGGCCGCCACCTACCCAAACGGGTCTCCCCGTTTGCGTCTCCTTCCCTCCCCTCCTCCTCCCTCTGTGACTCTCTGATTCTTACTGATTTTACTATGTAACCTGTAACTCGCTGACTCTACTGATGTAGATGTCAAAACTACTTGTACCTTCAGCGGAGCCCGAGCAACCTTGGCCTATGCCCGGTGGAGCTGTCCTTTGCAGCTATAGAGGAGTTGGCCCCCTGCCCGTCACCTACCCAGCCGGTCATCTGACAATGTTCCCCTTGTGTCTCCTTCCCTCCCCCTCTTCCCTCCTCTGGGTTTCTTGATTCATACTGTGTAACCATGTATCCTGCAACTCGCTGATTCAGCTGATGTAGACACCAAAACTGTTTTCACCAACTGCGGAGCCCGAGCAACCTTGGCCGATGCCCAGTGGAGCTGTCCCATGCAGCTATAGAGGAGTCTGGCCCCTGGCCGTCACCTACCCAGCTGGACATCTGACATTGTATTCCTCGTCTCCCCGTTTCGTGTCTCCATGATCTCTGTTACTCTTGCTATTCCTGACGAATTCCCGTAACATTGTTTCTTTGCCTGTGTTTTACTATGCTCTGGTAACGGTTGTATTCTGTAACTTGTTGACTCATTTGATCCTCATGTAAAGCGCTCTGATATCCTTCGGGATCTGGTTCGCGCTATATAAAACTTTAAAAATAAAATAAAAATAAAACAATAACATAGAACATTTGGTTTATTCTTTGAAAAGTGGCCCTTTTAAATGTAGCTCATTTTTGCTTAAATCAGTTGTCGTTATGAGTCATTTATTGGGTTAATTAGTTCGTAATATGTGTAACATATGCGTGCAATTTACAATAGGTAAAATATCCGTTAAAAGTTATTCGTGTTTTTGTGATACTATCTAGTTGATTGTTGTTTTTGTGTAGTTCTCACACACTCAGGTGCCCACTTCCTAACTCTAATAAAAACATAAGATGATCACAAACATCGAAGATTCCTAAATTCATTTTAAACTGCCCCCGTGCCTCTGTGCACACACTGTAATGTCTCACAAATAAAGCATTTGGCAAGATAAGTCTTCACTGCTAGATAACAGCAGCACATAACATGTTAAGGCAACGGTTGCGTTCATAAGTTTGTGTTTATTGCAGATATGACTGAATATTAAAACAATTCTGCATTATTTTTTTCCAAATGTAAGCTTGTGTATTGTGCTAAACAGTCCCTGTTTTGCAGTGACAGGTGGGTGGGCATGGATGTGTGTTTTATGCATAAATACATGCACGCCAAATTTTATCAATCAGCCATGACTGCAAAGGAGGCTATTTGTGATAGACCTTATGATGAAATTACATAATTGCCTCTCCTAATTAGCCACCCAACTATTTGTAATACTTGTTCACTGCTCTCTAGGTTCAAAGGAGGGTAGCCAGCACTGATTGGTTGACGCTTTGAAAAAATCGAATAAAAGATGGTTCTGGGTTCTTCGGCATGTGCTCCATGGAGCACATTACTTAGGAATCCCACTGCCCACAGTTGTTCTCACCTCCATGTATCTCCTCTGGTGACCTTGTTGTTACATTCTATGTTTATACATTGTTATCTATTATGTTAATTGATTTGCTGTGTTTTATTAAGTTCACACTGTATGTCATATTAGCATGCGCTTTGTATTCCTTTGTTTGGGATTCTATATTCCACTTAGATTGTTATCATCTGCATTCCACCTGTTGGCTTCAGTTATCTCTGAGGATCAATCTGAGTAGATGCTAAGCCGTGCTGCCAATAAATCTGCTTTTCTACTATATTGGAATATTGTCTGTTTAACAATTGGCGACGAGTTGAAGATCCAGGATCCACTCCTGTCTACATTGCAGCACGGGAACGGAGTGTTTCCGAACCTACGTTGGAGCATTTATATTTACATGGATTAATTGAATTTAAACTATTGGATACATCGATCGACGGTCTGTCAACTTTGCGATTTTCAAGAGAGGAGCGGCGCTGTACGGAAATCCTACTTTCTTGGTTATTTACATTATTTTTCTTGTTGTGATGAGCGACGTTACTGGCATTCAAATCACAACAAGTTCAACAGACTCCTACCTGACTCGAGACACCGTCACCGTCATCCGAGTTCAGGTAATCTAACATTCTTCTCCGCATTCCTTTGAACTCAGAACCCGCATTCAGGCAAGCGTATATAGTCATCACGCTGCCTGTCCGTGCAACGTATGTGGCGGCCATTTTGTGGTTGCTATGACAATGCATTACCGCGCTGTGATCGGATGTTGTGGTGAAACTCGTCACATTTAGCGGTGCGTTTCTCATCGGAGCAGAATCAATGATATCACCGGATAATTGGACACTTCATCTACTGTGTAAAGTGAGTCAATATGATATTTCACATCGTTTAAACTACATAGACTGTTTTTTTATGCAAGAAAAGAAAGCTATATCAGAAAAGTGCCAGTTTTTCTATCTTTATTACTGTATTATTGTTGACAAACTTACACATAATGCAGTTTGATTCCCCTGCTAAATTTTTACAAGATAAAGGGGATCCACCCATGCCTTGGTCGAAATGGAAGGAAGAATTTATCACCTATATGAAAGCAATAGATGCTGAGCCCATGGGCGCTGAAAGGAAGAAGAGTATTTTACTGCATTGTTTAGGCGCGGAGGGGCAAGACATTTTTAGAACACTACCTCAAATTGTTGCACAAGATGGAAGTGGAGACAACATGAATGTATATGTTGAAGCATTGACTAAAATGGAAAAGAGATTCAAAACTGTTACAAATATTGCATTAAATAGATTTAAATTTTACACCAGGGCACAGAAGGAGGAAGAATCCTTTGATGACTTTTTAACCGCACTTAGATCCTTGAGCTTACATTGTAATTTTGGTGGCATTACCGATGAAATGATACGTGACCAGATTATCGTACATGTTAAAAACAAGAAGACTCAAGAAAAGTTATGGGTCATGGGAGATCCTAATTTAGCAGAAGCAATCGCCACAGCGAAAGCTACTGAACAATCAGAAAAATTGATGGATATTGTAAAACAAAGGGCCAATAAGTCCACCAATGATGAAGAGATTTGTGTTGTCAAAGTAAAGAATGAGTCTAAATATGATACTTCGCATGGAAAAAGTTTTTCTAAACCCTTTAACAGTTATCCTAACAGGAGAAATGACACTTTCAGTAACCACAATACATGTTACAGGTGCAGAAGCAGATTCCACATTGCGTCCTTTCCAGGTTGTCCTGCAATTAATAAAGAATGTAAAAATTGTGGGAGAATAGGACATTTCGGAAGTGTGTGCAGAGATACTAGGCGTCATCCCAATCAGACACGTAACACTTCTAATACTCCTGAAGTAAACAAAGTTACAAGTGTTAAGGAAATATCAGAATACAACAAAGGTTTTGTTGTGTCTATTTTAAACAAAGAGCCTGATATAGACTTAAAGTCTCCTAAATGTATTTTCAATGTCATGGAAGCTGATATAGAACTTATGGTGGATTCTGGTTCACCTTGGACAATTATCACTACACAATATTTCAAAGAAAAATTAATTAATGTGTGTAATTACATTAACTTACAGCTACAAGTACCTTTGTGTTTCAAAGGGAGATGTGCACAAATTAAGTTATATATTGCTGTGAGAGGAGTGAATGTGTTAGGTTGGCGTGATCAGTGGAAATTAGGAATAATTCTTAATCCACGGTCTAAAGAACCTGTATCTTCAAGTGAAGAACCCAAGTATATCTGTCATTAACCCAAATTGTTGTGATATTGATAGAGAAACAAAACTTATCAAGACCTACAACAATGTGTTTTGTGACAAATTGGGTAAGTTAAGAAATTTCACACACAAAATTATCTTGAAGGATAATGCGTTACCTGTTAAACAAAAGTTAAGAGGAGTACCCATAAACATAAGAGATGAAAACATTATTGAACCTATTGAATCCTCTGAGTGGGTCTCGCCCATTGTTTTAGTACGCACACCAGATCAAAAGCTCAGGGTATGTGTGGACTTGAGGGCACTAAATTCGAACATTGTAATAGATTGTCATCCACTACCCAATATTAATGAGGTAGTCTCCATGCTAGAAGGTGCCAAAATATTCTCAACGTTAGATCTGAGATCTGCTTACCACCAGATAGAGCTCACGGAAGAATCTAAAAAATGTACAGCATTCATTACTCCACAAGGACTTTTTCAGTACACAAGGATGCCTTTCGGTTTGGCGTCGGTATTTCAAAGGGTGATGTTTCAGATGTTTAGAGATATTGATGGTTATGTTAAATGTTTTCAGGATGACATATTAATATTTTCAAAAAATGAGGAAGAACATGAAGTACATTTGAACGAAGTATTCAAAAGATTAGACAGTCATGGGCTTACACTTAAGGCTCATAAGTGTAAACTATATAAACGTTCTGTAGAATATTTAGGTCACACATTATCTGGAGATGGAGTTGTTCCGAAGAAGTCAAATGTTGATGCTATAATCAATGCTCCTACTCCTAATAACAAAGAACAGCTTTTATCATTCGCAGGCATGTGTGAGTACTATAGCAAATTTATTGAAAATTTCGCCACCAAAATGGAGCCATTAAGGCAATTATTAAGGCAGAAGGTTGTGTTTGATTGGAAGGAGGAACAGCAGGAGGCTTTTGAAAGTATAAACAAGATGTCATCAATGCACCCACATTGAAAAGTTTTAGAATGAAGAAAGAATGCATTATTACAGTTGATGCCAGCTTGTATGGTCTTGGGAGTGTGTTATCTCAAAGGGAAGGCATGGATGAGTGGAATGTTGCTTTTGCATCAAGGACTCTCAATGAAACAGAACGTAAGTACGCAGTAATTGAGAGAGAGCTCCTTGCATGTGTGTGGGCTGTGGAACATTACAGAATTTATGTTTGGGGTAGCAAGTTTATACTCAGAACGGACCACAAACTGTTGGTTAATATACTGTCCACAGGAGTAGGGTGGAATTCCTACAGCCAGAATTTCTAGACTAGCGTCAAGGCTCCAAGAATATAATTTTAAAACTGAGTATGTTCCTGGGAAGAAAAACGTAACTGCAGATTTTCTGTCACGTTTACCGTGTAGTTATGATGAGGTTAGTTTAGTTAAGGAAGTGGATTTTGTGGTAAGTATCAATGATGTTGTTCCCCTACAATACCAGGAGATTACTGAGGATTTCTGGGTGGAAAGTGAACAATGTGATGACAGATGGGGTGATCTCAAGACATTTATTTTTGAAGGATGGCCTAACAAAACCAAGTAAGATCAGAATTGTTACATTTTTATAATGTTTCAGATCAATTAGAAATAGAGGGTAATTTAATTCTCAAGGCTGGGAAATGTATTCCTCCAAGAAGGGTACAAGAGGCAATTTTAAGAATATCCCATAAGACTCATCCAGGTATTTCTGCAATGAAACGTCTAATCAGGAATTTTTTCTGGTGGCCAGGTATGGATAGGTTCATTGACTGTGTTGTCAGAGAATGCAATGAGTGTATATCTAGTGAAAAGATGCTAAAGGTACACACTCCTCCCCTCAAAATAGTTACATGGCCTAAGGAACCTTGGCAGAAAGTTGCATTTGACATATCTGGACCGTTTAACTTTTTACCTGAGAATTCCCGTTTTGCCTTAGTCATTATTGACTATCATTCTAAATGGCCTGAGGTGAAGTTTGTTCCCAAGGCTACCACCAGTGCTGTGATTAGTTTTTTCAAGGAGGTATTTTCGCGTGAAGGATGTCCCTCTACCCTAATATCTGATTATGGTGTACAACTTACATCCTCTGAGATGGGTGTTTTTTCTCAAGAATTGTGGCATTAAGCATAAATTTACTCTCTTTATGAACCACATGAAAATGGACAGGTTGAGCGCTTCAACAGAGTTCTCAAAAATTTTGTTTGAGTCTCTCAAACAAGGCAGTAATTGTTTGAGTGCATTAAGAGAACGTTTGTGGATATACCGGATCACTCCACACACCACCACTGAAATTAGTCCTTTCAAGTTACTAAAAGGGAGAGATCCTGCATCCAAGGTATGTCCATGGTGGTTCAGGGAAAGATACAAGGAATTTGTGGATGAAAATGAGAGTGTGCATGATACTGCCAAGAGGGTAGAACTCAAACAACATAAAACAAAAAAATGGTATGATAACAAATGGAAAACTAGAGTGCACAATTTCAAGGTTGGTGATTGGGTTAAAGTTTTGAGACCTGGTTTAGTTAATAAGGGTTCTGCAAAATTTGGTAAAGCAATGCAAATTAAGAAAGTTTTCAGCAATAGTGTAATTACTCAAGATGGGAAAGTATGGAACACTAGGAGGATAGCAAAATGTCCTGTCAATGTATCTACTCAAATGGATGATTCTGGGAATGATGATCACAATGTTAATAATCGTTTTTTGGGGCAGTTTGATGAGACAGTAGCCTCAAGGGTTAAAATCAACAACCGTTTAAGAAATGTTCCAAAAAGATTTAATGATTTTGTTTAACTGTAAAACCTTTGTTGGTTAAGTAATATTTAAAAATTATAGTTTGGCTTAGCTATATGTTATTTCACTTCCTCTTATTCTCTGATAAGGGAGATGTGTTACATTCTATGTTTATACATTGTTATCTATTATGTTAATTTATTTGCTGTGTTTTATTAAGTTCACACTGTATGTCATATTAGCATGCGCTTTGTATTCCTTTGTTTGGGATTCTATATTCCACTTAGATTGTTATCATCTACATTCCACCTGTTGGCTTCAGTTATCTCTGAGGATCAATCTGAGCAGATGCCAAGCCGTGCTGCCAATAAATCTGCTTTTCTACTATATTGGAATATTGTCTTTTTAACACTAGTGCTGAGCCCTAATTATTTGGTGAACCTAGCTGCCATGTGTACAGTCTCTTTCTCTACCACTTCATGATATTGTCTGTTCTCTTAAGGGTTTTGTGGTCTATTTCTTCTGTACAGACTGACGGTGCTTTGTCACCCTCTATGTGTGGGACTTCCTGATAAGGTTGCGCTAGCAAATTACAGCCAGGGGTTTAATTTCTGACAAATCTACATCTGTGCATAATAACATGCACCTCATAATTGTTTAAGTTTAATCTTCTGAATTTGGAGATTTTAAAGGCCTATCAGCAAATAGGAGAGAAGAATGAAGATGTGCTTTTGGAAGCCATTTTGAGGCCACGTGATTTCTTTCAACCAATACTAGGCGGAAGAAAAAGTACATTTCATAGCAGAATAGGCATCAGCAGTATGTTATGGCTGGAACATTTGTTTGCATTTTGAATCCCGAAAGGGTTGCACCACCTTGTGAGAGGGTGTTCCTAAGTGGTTACTGCATGCAAGTGAGAGGTTGTCCTTAGCAGCTGACTCACGTGTTACACACAACACCCTTGCTTTCCTGGTCCAGGCTTTGTTAATGTAGGCACTGCAGAGGCTGACCTATTTACTTAATGCACCAGTGATGTGGAGTCTGGTGAAAAGAACACTTTATGGTGGGTTGCCCAAAATGTGAATTACACGTTCATCCACCAATGGCTGAAGCGATGTGGCCGAAAGCAACAAAGGGGGCTGATAAAATGTCTGCTGGTTCCTTATGTTGTTGTTTTGCAAACGGAGGTCCTCTATTTTCCCTTCTCTTCTGTGCCATCACCTCACCCACTTCTATCCTCTTACTTCATGACAGACTGACCTTTGCCTCCTCACTTAGGCTAGAAATCTCGGTGCCTTGAATCCTCCTACTAGGGAGTTCATTTCTAACCTTGCCACCATGGCAGCATGTTGCCAAGTGATGAACTTACGAAAAATATACCCATGTTTCCCATTCCATACCACCCACGCTCTAATTAATTCTATAGTACTTAACTATTTATACTTTTGCAACAGTCTGCTTGTGGGCCTCCCCAATATTCTTCTCCCACTGGGGGAGGTGCTTAACTTCATGACCAGGCCCCTATTTAACATGCGTAGACAATCACTCACCATTATTCATCATTCCCTTTCCCAGTTCCTTATCTGTATATTCTCCAACCTGCTGTGAATTCGTCAAGGCGTTGCTAAAAGTAGGAACATTTCCCAACTCACTGAAAACTAGTAAGACTACTCTCTTTTTTTTTTTAAGAAACCCCATCTAGACCCAAAATAAGCTTTCAACCTGACGTTTCCTGGCTAGGAAAGGTCCTCAAAAATTGTGTTTCTTTTCTGTTTCTAATGTGTCAAGCACTTTGAAGACAACACCCTCCTTGCTATATACCAATGCGGCTTCAGACATGGCTTTAGTGTCAAACCAGCCACTCCAATGATCCTTGGTGATATGCACTCAGACAATGATGCCACTGGACTTATCTGTGCCACTAGATACAATAGCACATTACATAAAAAGGGTAAAACCCACTGATACTGGGATCTGGGTGATAAGCAGTACAATAGGAGATGATCCCAGTACACAATAATTCAGCAATGAACAAAATGAACATATATTGCCAACAATCATATAAAGAATCAAAATGCAAGAATGTAATGAAACAGTGTTATTTAATCACACTGTCACCTTATATTATATATACATCATAACATGTACTCACATTGGTATGCAAGTGCCCAAGGAAAAGAGGGTTATGGGGTGAATGGAGTGAGAATAGTGTGATATAGAAGGATAGGGTTAATGTGCCAGAAGCATATTCATTATTCAACAATACAAAACAGTAGCTCCTTATTTTCGCACAAAATCGCAAAAGTCTACATCAATCTTTTCGCCATGCATATAGGACAAAAAACACAGTAAAACAATCTCTGTTGTTTAATATGCTGGCTCAAACAAGTAGTGTCGACGTTTCGACCCCGGAGATCTGTAGGTTCATTAACACCTTACGGTGGGGTCTTCCTCAGGACAGGAAGAGGGAAATAGGCACCTAAGGGTAAGTATGATAATAGGCATTAACCTCATAGGAAACGACAGAGAACATCGGTAATTAAACATGGGCCAGAAATCCCTATATTTACCATAGAAAGCCTTATTAAACAGGCCGGTCTTGATAGCATGTTGGGCACGGGGCTCCAATATCACGAGAGCAGAATAACTGCACCTGCAAGAGTAAGGTGTAGTTTAACAGCGGCCCGCCCAAATAATGTGGGCACCGGGCCCGTGTGTAAATCAGGAATAAATCCTAACAATCATTAATAGCGTAGACTTGAACTTACGCTCATTCAATTATATCGATATCCCATTAATCCTACTTGGCGGTTGAAACCATGTCAATCCGCTGTGACCTCATAATTCCAAATCTAAAAACTAAAGAAAAATCAAAACTGTATCCATACCTAAACAGGACCCTAGAGTTATAAAACTATCAACCACCTGACCCCAAAACTATGACAATGGTTACCTGCTAGTGCCACAATTGTTGCGGTGTACCAGGGGCCTTGAGTCTGGGGAAAAAACAGGGAGATAAGGCACGAGTCATAAATGCCCCCGCATCGTAACTAGGCGGCTTAAAATCACAGGAGTCTTAATACACTCACCGCTACTCTCTGCGGCACCGATGCTTCGGCCCAGCGCAGCAGCGTCTATGGTCAGAGGAGAAGCGTTTCAGCCAAGGAAAAGAAACGCCGAATGCGCTCATAGAAGTCATAAGAATAGTAACATTGTATTGAGCGGAGGATGCTTACCGCTCCACGTCCGATCGAATCTACAGCGGAAAAGTTGGGAACTGGGGCGAGTGCTCTGCAGCCTTTAAACTGCTGCGTGCGTTAGAAAAAAGTCACGAGTATAACGTGCCGAAGGCAGCAGCTGGATGCTGACAAAACCGCATCCACGTCTGCCCTTGGTTGCAATGGAAAGCAACAATAGACTAACCCTTAGTCGAACAACTGAAAAAGCCGGTTAAAACATCTTGGAATTCAAAAAATCGATTTAAATCAAAGGTTATGTGGAATGTGAATATTGAAGAACCAGTGTTCACTGTTCTTGTAGTTTAAGGGTAACAGATGGTCAAAACAGGTTATACAATTCTCGATTATGGTTACCCATACAGGGCGCCACTCATAGGCATACACATTATTGAGGAATAGAGGATTCAATATGAACCCCTAAAACGTACACTATTTTGAGCACCCTCCATAAATATTCTTAAAAAGGATACATCTCATTATTGTAGCAGGGTAACATATTACCATCCATTGCATGGACAACATTAATGGATTACAGGTATAGCGGCATATTCTCATACATGATAAAACAGTTTATAATAGTTTAGATCATTCGAGCTTACGGTACATTATTCAAAGCAAGGTCTTAAAATCATTTTGGCACGGAGACCTACAAGCAAAATGCGTAATACAAACATATCGTTCTGACATAGTGTATTGACTTGGTGTATTGTAGCGAAACACATGTCAAGAAGTGCTTAATATTTATAAGTAACCTATACAGCTTAATATTGCACAGCTATCACCGCATATTATAATCATCAAGAATGGATACACCAGAGGGTAAAGACATACAGGATCATAGAACTTTGCAGCTTAGCCGGGCAAAAGGGTCTAAAAACCTTATAGAAACTCCGTTGATCACGGTTACAGGGAAAAACATATTCAAAAACACCCAGCTCCTATTTAGAGACATGCTAACTGGGCATGGCTAGACTCCACTTCGTTCAGTCCATTGTGTATCGAGTCTAGACGTGTCATCCATTTAAATTCCCTTATGTTAAGGATCGGGCCAATGTTGCCACCTCTAGGGCCCAAGGTTACTTTCTCCAGGACAATCCATTTAAGGTCCTCCGATGTATGTGCAGCAGTTTTAAAATGTTCAACTAAGGGTGCCCCCTGTACATCGCATCTTACTATACTACAATGCTGCAGTATGCGGGCTTTGATTTTCTGTTGGGTCTGTCCACATATATGAGCCCACAGGGACAAACAATGCCATAAATTACAATACTGGTGTTGCAATTGGTAAATGACTCCAAAGTGATCGTGTGGTGCTTGTACGTGAACCTTTTTGTTTGAATGGTTGTCTGGCACGCCTTACATTGGCCACACTTAAAATGTCCCATTGTTACAGGTAGATTCCACAGGGATTGGATTGAAGATGCCACTGGGCTTTCAAGGAAAGAACGGACCACATAGTCTTTAATGCTTTTAGCTTTCTTGAAAGAATGCATTGGTAAATTCGGTTGTTCAATGTCATCAGACACTAGGCCCCAGTGTCTATTTATAATCTTCTTGATGGCATTACTCTGGGTGCAAAATGTAGTGACACAGGATGATCATGTGTCACTACATTTTGCACCCAGAGTAATGCCATCAAGAAGATTATAAATAGACACTGGGGCCTAGTGTCTGATGACATTGAACAACCGAATTTACCAATGCATTCTTTCAAGAAAGCTAAAAGCATTAAAGACTATGTGGTCCGTTCTTTCCTTGAAAGCCCAGTGGCATCTTCAATCCAATCCCTGTGGAATCTACCTGTAACAATGGGACATTTTAAGTGTGGCCAATGTAAGGCGTGCCAGACAACCATTCAAACAAAAAGGTTCACGTACAAGCACCACACGATCACTTTGGAGTCATTTACCAATTGCAACACCAGTATTGTAATTTATGGCATTGTTTGTCCCTGTGGGCTCATATATGTGGGACAGACCCAACAGAAAATCAAAGCCCGCATACTGCAGCATTGTAGTAGAGTAAGATGCGATGTACAGGGGGCACCCTTAGTTGAACATTTTAAAACTGCTGCACATACATCGGAGGACCTTAAATGGATTGTCCTGGAGAAAGTAACCTTGGGCCCTAGAGGTGGCAACATTGGCCCGATCCTTAACATAAGGGAATTTAAATGGATGACTCGTCTAGACTCGATACAGAATGGACTGAACGAAGTGGAGTCTAGCCATGCCCAGTTAGCATGTCTCTAAATAGGAGCTGGGTGTTTTTGAATATGTTTTTCCCTGTAACCGTGATCAACGGAGTTTCTATAAGGTTTTTAGACCCTTTTGCCCGGCTAAGCTGCAAAGTTCTATGATCCTGTATGTCTTTACCCTCTGGTGTATCCATTCTTGATGATTATAATATGCGGTGATAGCTGTGCAATATTAAGCTGTATAGGTTACTTATAAATATTAAGCACTTCTTGACATGTGTTTCGCTACAATACACCAAGTCAATACACTATGTCAGAACGATATGTTTGTATTACGCATTTTGCTTGTAGGTCTCCGTGCCAAAATGATTTTAAGACCTTGCTTTGAATAATGTACCGTAAGCTCGAATGATCTAAACTATTATAAACTGTTTTATCATGTATGAGAATATGCCGCTATACCTGTAATCCATTAATGTTGTCCATGCAATGGATGGTAATATGTTACCCTGCTACAATAATGAGATGTATCCTTTTTAAGAATATTTATGGAGGGTGCTCAAAATAGTGTACGTTTTAGGGGTACATATTGAATCCCTCTATTCCTCAATAATGTGTATGCCTATGAGTGGCGCCCCTGTATGGGTAACCATAATCGAGAATTGTATAACCTGTTTTGACCATCTGTTACCCTTAAACTACAAGAACAGTGAACACTGGTTCTTCAATATTCACATTCCACATAACCTTTGATTTAAATCGATTTTTTGAATTCCAAGATGTTTTAACCGGCTTTTTCAGTTGTTCGACTAAGGGTTAGTCTATTGTTGCTTTCCATTGCAACCAAGGGCAGACGTGGATGCGGTTTTGTCAGCATCCAGCTGCTGCCTTCGGCACGTTATACTCGTGACTTTTTTCTAACGCACGCAGCAGTTTAAAGGCTGCAGAGCACTCGCCCCAGTTCCCAACTTTTCCGCTGTAGATTCGATCGGACGTGGAGCGGTAAGCATCCTCCGCTCAATACAATGTTACTATTCTTATGACTTCTATGAGCGCATTCGGCGTTTCTTTTCCCTTGGCTGAAACGCTTTCTCCTCTGACCATAGACGCTGCTGCGCTGGGCCGAAGCATCGGTGCCGCAGAGAGTAGCGGTGAGTGTATTAAGACTCCTGTGATTTTAAGCCGCCTAGTTACGATGCGGGGGCATTTATGACTCGTGCCTTATCTCCCCTGTTTTTTCCCCAGACTCAAGGCCCCCTGGTACACCGCAACAATTGTGGCACTAGCAGGTAACCATTGTCATAGTTTTGGGGTCAGGTGGTTGATAGTTTTATAACTCTAGGGTCCTGTTTAGGTATGGATACAGTTTTGATTTTTCTTTAGTTTTTAGATTTGGAATTATGAGGTCACAGCGGATTGACATGGTTTCAACCGCCAAGTAGGATTAATGGGATATCGATATAATTGAATGAGCGTAAGTTCAAGTCTACGCTATTAATGATTGTTAGGATTTATTCCTGATTTACACACGGGCCCGGTGCCCACATTATTTGGGCGGGCCGCTGTTAAACTACACCTTACTCTTGCAGGTGCAGTTATTCTGCTCTCGTGATATTGGAGCCCCGTGCCCAACATGCTATCAAGACCGGCCTGTTTAATAAGGCTTTCTATGGTAAATATAGGGATTTCTGGCCCATGTTTAATTACCGATGTTCTCTGTCGTTTCCTATGAGGTTAATGCCTATTATCATACTTACCCTTAGGTGCCTATTTCCCTCTTCCTGTCCTGAGGAAGACCCCACCGTAAGGTGTTAATGAACCTACAGATCTCCGGGTCGAAACGTCGACACTACTTGTTTGAGCTAGCATATTAAACAACAGAGATTGTTTTACTGTGTTTTTTGTCCTATATGCATGGCGAAAAGATTGATGTAGACTTTTGCGATTTTGTGCGAAAATAAGGAGCTACTGTTTTGTATTGTTGAATAATGAATATGCTTCTGGCACATTAACCCTATCCTTCTATATCACACTATTCTCACTCCATTCACCCCATAACCCTCTTTTCCTTGGGCACTTGCATACCAATGTGAGTACATGTTATGATGTATATATAATATAAGGTGACAGTGTGATTAAATAACACTGTTTCATTACATTCTTGCATTTTGATTCTTTATATGATTGTTGGCAATATATGTTCATTTTGTTCATTGCTGAATTATTGTGTACTGGGATCATCTCCTATTGTACTGCTTATCACCCAGATCCCAGTATCAGTGGGTTTTACCCTTTTTATGTAATGTGCTATTGTATCTAGTGGCACAGATAAGTCCAGTGGCATCATTGTCTGAGTGCATATCACCAAGGATCATTGGAGTGGCTGGTTTGACACTAAAGCCATGTCTGAAGCCGCATTGGTATATAGCAAGGAGGGTGTTGTCTTCAAAGTGCTTGACACATTAGAAACAGAAAAGAAACACAATTTTTGAGGACCTTTCCTAGCCAGGAAACGTCAGGTTGAAAGCTTATTTTGGGTCTAGATGGGGTTTCTTAAAAAAAAAAAGAGAGTAGTCTTACTAGTTTTCAGTGAGTTGGGAAATGTTCCTACTTTTAGCAACGCCTTGACGAATTCACAGCAGGTTGGAGAATATACAGATAAGGAACTGGGAAAGGGAATGATGAATAATGGTGAGTGATTGTCTACGCATGTTAAATAGGGGCCTGGTCATGAAGTTAAGCACCTCCCCCAGTGGGAGAAGAATATTGGGGAGGCCCACAAGCAGACTGTTGCAAAAGTATAAATAGTTAAGTACTATAGAATTAATTAGAGCGTGGGTGGTATGGAATGGGAAACATGGGTATATTTTTCGTAAGTTCATCACTTGGCAACATGCTGCCATGGTGGCAAGGTTAGAAATGAACTCCCTAGTAGGAGGATTCAAGGCACCGAGATTTCTAGCCTAAGTGAGGAGGCAAAGGTCAGTCTGTCATGAAGTAAGAGGATAGAAGTGGGTGAGGTGATGGCACAGAAGAGAAGGGAAAATAGAGGACCTCCGTTTGCAAAACAACAACATAAGGAACCAGCAGACATTTTATCAGCCCCCTTTGTTGCTTTCGGCCACATCGCTTCAGCCATTGGTGGATGAACGTGTAATTCACATTTTGGGCAACCCACCATAAAGTGTTCTTTTCACCAGACTCCACATCACTGGTGCATTAAGTAAATAGGTCAGCCTCTGCAGTGCCTACATTAACAAAGCCTGGACCAGGAAAGCAAGGGTGTTGTGTGTAACACGTGAGTCAGCTGCTAAGGACAACCTCTCACTTGCATGCAGTAACCACTTAGGAACACCCTCTCACAAGGTGGTGCAACCCTTTCGGGATTCAAAATGCAAACAAATGTTCCAGCCATAACATACTGCTGATGCCTATTCTGCTATGAAATGTACTTTTTCTTCCGCCTAGTATTGGTTGAAAGAAATCACGTGGCCTCAAAATGGCTTCCAAAAGCACATCTTCATTCTTCTCTCCTATTTGCTGATAGGCCTTTAAAATCTCCAAATTCAGAAGATTAAACTTAAACAATTATGAGGTGCATGTTATTATGCACAGATGTAGATTTGTCAGAAATTAAACCCCTGGCTGTAATTTGCTAGCGCAACCTTATCAGGAAGTCCCACACATAGAGGGTGACAAAGCACCGTCAGTCTGTACAGAAGAAATAGACCACAAAACCCTTAAGAGAACAGACAATATCATGAAGTGGTAGAGAAAGAGACTGTACACATGGCAGCTAGGTTCACCAAATAATTAGGGCTCAGCACTAGTGTTAAAAAGACAATATTCCAATATAGTAGAAAAGCAGATTTATTGGCAGCACGGCTTGGCATCTGCTCAGATTGATCCTCAGAGATAACTGAAGCCAACAGGTGGAATGTAGATGATAACAATCTAAGTGGAATATAGAATCCCAAACAAAGGAATACAAAGCGCATGCTAATATGACATACAGTGTGAACTTAATAAAACACAGCAAATAAATTAACATAATAGATAACAATGTATAAACATAGAATGTAACACATCTCCCTTATCAGAGAATAAGAGGAAGTGAAATAACATATAGCTAAGCCAAACTATAATTTTTAAATATTACTTAACCAACAAAGGTTTTACAGTTAAACAAAATCATTAAATCTTTTTGGAACATTTCTTAAACGGTTGTTGATTTTAACCCTTGAGGCTACTGTCTCATCAAACTGCCCCAAAAAACGATTATTAACATTGTGATCATCATTCCCAGAATCATCCATTTGAGTAGATACATTGACAGGACATTTTGCTATCCTCCTAGTGTTCCATACTTTCCCATCTTGAGTAATTACACTATTGCTGAAAACTTTCTTAATTTGCATTGCTTTACCAAATTTTGCAGAACCCTTATTAACTAAACCAGGTCTCAAAACTTTAACCCAATCACCAACCTTGAAATTGTGCACTCTAGTTTTCCATTTGTTATCATACCATTTTTTTGTTTTATGTTGTTTGAGTTCTACCCTCTTGGCAGTATCATGCACACTCTCATTTTCATCCACAAATTCCTTGTATCTTTCCCTGAACCACCATGGACATACCTTGGATGCAGGATCTCTCCCTTTTAGTAACTTGAAAGGACTAATTTCAGTGGTGGTGTGTGGAGTGATCCGGTATATCCACAAACGTTCTCTTAATGCACTCAAACAATTACTGCCTTGTTTGAGAGACTCAAACAAAATTTTTGAGAACTCTGTTGAAGCGCTCAACCTGTCCATTTTCATGTGGTTCATAAAGAGAGTAAATTTATGCTTAATGCCACAATTCTTGAGAAAAAACACCCATCTCAGAGGATGTAAGTTGTACACCATAATCAGATATTAGGGTAGAGGGACATCCTTCACGCGAAAATACCTCCTTGAAAAAACTAATCACAGCACTGGTGGTAGCCTTGGGAACAAACTTCACCTCAGGCCATTTAGAATGATAGTCAATAATGACTAAGGCAAAACGGGAATTCTCAGGTAAAAAGTTAAACGGTCCAGATATGTCAAATGCAACTTTCTGCCAAGGTTCCTTAGGCCATGTAACTATTTTGAGGGGAGGAGTGTGTACCTTTAGCATCTTTTCACTAGATATACACTCATTGCATTCTCTGACAACACAGTCAATGAACCTATCCATACCTGGCCACCAGAAAAAATTCCTGATTAGACGTTTCATTGCAGAAATACCTGGATGAGTCTTATGGGATATTCTTAAAATTGCCTCTTGTACCCTTCTTGGAGGAATACATTTCCCAGCCTTGAGAATTAAATTACCCTCTATTTCTAATTGATCTGAAACATTATAAAAATGTAACAATTCTGATCTTACTTGGTTTTGTTAGGCCATCCTTCAAAAATAAATGTCTTGAGATCACCCCATCTGTCATCACATTGTTCACTTTCCACCCAGAAATCCTCAGTAATCTCCTGGTATTGTAGGGGAACAACATCATTGATACTTACCACAAAATCCACTTCCTTAACTAAACTAACCTCATCATAACTACACGGTAAACGTGACAGAAAATCTGCAGTTACGTTTTTCTTCCCAGGAACATACTCAGTTTTAAAATTATATTCTTGGAGCCTTGACGCTAGTCTAGAAATTCTGGCTGTAGAATTCCACCCTACTCCTGTGGACAGTATATTAACCAACAGTTTGTGGTCCGTTCTGAGTATAAACTTGCTACCCCAAACATAAATTCTGTAATGTTCCACAGCCCACACACATGCAAGGAGCTCTCTCTCAATTACTGCGTACTTACGTTCTGTTTCATTGAGAGTCCTTGATGCAAAAGCAACATTCCACTCATCCATGCCTTCCCTTTGAGATAACACACTCCCAAGACCATACAAGCTGGCATCAACTGTAATAATGCATTCTTTCTTCATTCTAAAACTTTTCAATGTGGGTGCATTGATGACATCTTGTTTATACTTTCAAAAGCCTCCTGCTGTTCCTCCTTCCAATCAAACACAACCTTCTGCCTTAATAATTGCCTTAATGGCTCCATTTTGGTGGCGAAATTTTCAATAAATTTGCTATAGTACTCACACATGCCTGCGAATGATAAAAGCTGTTCTTTGTTATTAGGAGTAGGAGCATTGATTATAGCATCAACATTTGACTTCTTCGGAACAACTCCATCTCCAGATAATGTGTGACCTAAATATTCTACAGAACGTTTATATAGTTTACACTTATGAGCCTTAAGTGTAAGCCCATGACTGTCTAATCTTTTGAATACTTCGTTCAAATGTACTTCATGTTCTTCCTCATTTTTTGAAAATATTAATATGTCATCCTGAAAACATTTAACATAACCATCAATATCTCTAAACATCTGAAACATCACCCTTTGAAATACCGACGCCAAACCGAAAGGCATCCTTGTGTACTGAAAAAGTCCTTGTGGAGTAATGAATGCTGTACATTTTTTAGATTCTTCCGTGAGCTCTATCTGGTGGTAAGCAGATCTCAGATCTAACGTTGAGAATATTTTGGCACCTTCTAGCATGGAGACTACCTCATTAATATTGGGTAGTGGATGACAATCTATTACAATGTTCGAATTTAGTGCCCTCAAGTCCACACATACCCTGAGCTTTTGATCTGGTGTGCGTACTAAAACAATGGGCGAGACCCACTCAGAGGATTCAATAGGTTCAATAATGTTTTCATCTCTTATGTTTATGGGTACTCCTCTTAACTTTTGTTTAACAGGTAACGCATTATCCTTCAAGATAATTTTGTGTGTGAAATTTCTTAACTTACCCAATTTGTCACAAAACACATTGTTGTAGGTCTTGATAAGTTTTGTTTCTCTATCAATATCACAACAATTTGGGTTAATGACAGATATACTTGGGTTCTTCACTTGAAGATACAGGTTCTTTAGACCGTGGATTAAGAATTATTCCTAATTTCCACTGATCACGCCAACCTAACACATTCACTCCTCTCACAGCAATATATAACTTAATTTGTGCACATCTCCCTTTGAAACACAAAGGTACTTGTAGCTGTAAGTTAATGTAATTACACACATTAATTAATTTTTCTTTGAAATATTGTGTAGTGATAATTGTCCAAGGTGAACCAGAATCCACCATAAGTTCTATATCAGCTTCCATGACATTGAAAATACATTTAGGAGACTTTAAGTCTATATCAGGCTCTTTGTTTAAAATAGACACAACAAAACCTTTGTTGTATTCTGATATTTCCTTAACACTTGTAACTTTGTTTACTTCAGGAGTATTAGAAGTGTTACGTGTCTGATTGGGATGACGCCTAGTATCTCTGCACACACTTCCGAAATGTCCTATTCTCCCACAATTTTTACATTCTTTATTAATTGCAGGACAACCTGGAAAGGACGCAATGTGGAATCTGCTTCTGCACCTGTAACATGTATTGTGGTTACTGAAAGTGTCATTTCTCCTGTTAGGATAACTGTTAAAGGGTTTAGAAAAACTTTTTCCATGCGAAGTATCATATTTAGACTCATTCTTTACTTTGACAACACAAATCTCTTCATCATTGGTGGACTTATTGGCCCTTTGTTTTACAATATCCATCAATTTTTCTGATTGTTCAGTAGCTTTCGCTGTGGCGATTGCTTCTGCTAAATTAGGATCTCCCATGACCCATAACTTTTCTTGAGTCTTCTTGTTTTTAACATGTACGATAATCTGGTCACGTATCATTTCATCGGTAATGCCACCAAAATTACAATGTAAGCTCAAGGATCTAAGTGCGGTTAAAAAGTCATCAAAGGATTCTTCCTCCTTCTGTGCCCTGGTGTAAAATTTAAATCTATTTAATGCAATATTTGTAACAGTTTTGAATCTCTTTTCCATTTTAGTCAATGCTTCAACATATACATTCATGTTGTCTCCACTTCCATCTTGTGCAACAATTTGAGGTAGTGTTCTAAAAATGTCTTGCCCCTCCGCGCCTAAACAATGCAGTAAAATACTCTTCTTCCTTTCAGCGCCCATGGGCTCAGCATCTATTGCTTTCATATAGGTGATAAATTCTTCCTTCCATTTCGACCAAGGCATGGGTGGATCCCCTTTATCTTGTAAAAATTTAGCAGGGGAATCAAACTGCATTATGTGTAAGTTTGTCAACAATAATACAGTAATAAAGATAGAAAAACTGGCACTTTTCTGATATAGCTTTCTTTTCTTGCATAAAAAAACAGTCTATGTAGTTTAAACGATGTGAAATATCATATTGACTCACTTTACACAGTAGATGAAGTGTCCAATTATCCGGTGATATCATTGATTCTGCTCCGATGAGAAACGCACCGCTAAATGTGACGAGTTTCACCACAACATCCGATCACAGCGCGGTAATGCATTGTCATAGCAACCACAAAATGGCCGCCACATACGTTGCACGGACAGGCAGCGTGATGACTATATACGCTTGCCTGAATGCGGGTTCTGAGTTCAAAGGAATGCGGAGAAGAATGTTAGATTACCTGAACTCGGATGACGGTGACGGTGTCTCGAGTCAGGTAGGAGTCTGTTGAACTTGTTGTGATTTGAATGCCAGTAACGTCGCTCATCACAACAAGAAAAATAATGTAAATAACCAAGAAAGTAGGATTTCCGTACAGCGCCGCTCCTCTCTTGAAAATCGCAAAGTTGACAGACCGTCGATCGATGTATCCAATAGTTTAAATTCAATTAATCCATGTAAATATAAATGCTCCAACGTAGGTTCGGAAACACTCCGTTCCCGTGCTGCAATGTAGACAGGAGTGGATCCTGGATCTTCAACTCGTCGCCAATTGTTAAACAGACAATATTCCAATATAGTAGAAAAGCAGATTTATTGGCAGCACGGCTTAGCATCTACTCAGATTGATCCTCAGAGATAACTGAAGCCAACAGGTGGAATGCAGATGATAACAATCTAAGTGGAATATAGAATCCCAAACAAAGGAATACAAAGCGCATGCTAATATGACATACAGTGTGAACTTAATAAAACACAGCAAATCAATTAACATAATAGATAACAATGTATAAACATAGAATGTAACAACAAGGTCACCAGAGGAGATACATGGAGGTGAGAACAACTGTGGGCAGTGGGATTCCTAAGTAATGTGCTCCATGGAGCACATGCCGAAGAACCCAGAACCATCTTTTATTCGATTTTTTCAAAGCGTCAACCAATCAGTGCTGGCTACCCTCCTTTGAACCTAGAGAGCAGTGAACAAGTATTACAAATAGTTGGGTGGCTAATTAGGAGAGGCAATTATGTAATTTCATCATAAGGTCTATCACAAATAGCCTCCTTTGCAGTCATGGCTGATTGATAAAATTTGGCGTGCATGTATTTATGCATAAAACACACATCCATGCCCACCCACCTGTCACTGCAAAACAGGGACTGTTTAGCACAATACACAAGCTTACATTTGGAAAAAAATAATGCAGAATTGTTTTAATATTCAGTCATATCTGCAATAAACACAAACTTATGAACGCAACCGTTGCCTTAACATGTTATGTGCTGCTGTTATCTAGCAGTGAAGACTTATCTTGCCAAATGCTTTATTTGTGAGACATTACAGTGTGTGCACAGAGGCACGGGGGCAGTTTAAAATGAATTTAGGAATCTTCGATGTTTGTGATCATCTTATGTTTTTATTAGAGTTAGGAAGTGGGCACCTGAGTGTGTGAGAACTACACAAAAACAACAATCAACTAGATAGTATCACAAAAACACGAATAACTTTTAACGGATATTTTACCTATTGTAAATTGCACGCATATGTTACACATATTACGAACTAATTAACCCAATAAATGACTCATAACGACAACTGATTTAAGCAAAAATGAGCTACATTTAAAAGGGCCACTTTTCAAAGAATAAACCAAATGTTCTATGTTATTGTTTTATTTTTATTTTATTTTTAAAGTTTTATATAGCGCGAACCAGATCCCGAAGGATATCAGAGCGCTTTACATGAGGATCAAATGAGTCAACAAGTTACAGAATACAACCGTTACCAGAGCATAGTAAAACACAGGCAAAGAAACAATGTTACGGGAATTCGTCAGGAATAGCAAGAGTAACAGAGATCATGGAGACACGAAACGGGGAGACGAGGAATACAATGTCAGATGTCCAGCTGGGTAGGTGACGGCCAGGGGCCAGACTCCTCTATAGCTGCATGGGACAGCTCCACTGGGCATCGGCCAAGGTTGCTCGGGCTCCGCAGTTGGTGAAAACAGTTTTGGTGTCTACATCAGCTGAATCAGCGAGTTGCAGGATACATGGTTACACAGTATGAATCAAGAAACCCAGAGGAGGGAAGAGGGGGAGGGAAGGAGACACAAGGGGAACATTGTCAGATGACCGGCTGGGTAGGTGACGGGCAGGGGGCCAACTCCTCTATAGCTGCAAAGGACAGCTCCACCGGGCATAGGCCAAGGTTGCTCGGGCTCCGCTGAAGGTACAAGTAGTTTTGACATCTACATCAGTAGAGTCAGCGAGTTACAGGTTACATAGTAAAATCAGTAAGAATCAGAGAGTCACAGAGGGAGGAGGAGGGGAGGGAAGGAGACGCAAACGGGGAGACCCGTTTGGGTAGGTGGCGGCCAAGGGCCAGACTCCTCTATAGCTGCATAGGGCAGCTCCACCGGGCATCTGCCAAGGTTGCTCAGGCTCTTGGGAAAGAAACACAAAGGGGAAACGAGGAAAACAATGTCAGATGACCGGCTGAGTAGGTGACGGCCGAGGGGGTGAGACCAGGGCCAGACTCCTCTCTAGCTGCATGAGACAGCTCCACCGGGCATCGGCCAATGTTGCTCGTACTAGCGAAAAGCACAATGGGACGCATCCTAATGATAGGATAATACCATAGTATGTAGTACTAGGGCGAGGCGTAGTAGAGGCAGCATGAGGGTAAGGAGGGAAGGGGGAAAAATAAGAAAAGGGGAAAAGGGGAGCAGATCAGGACAGATAAGTGACCGGCAAGTGACCGGCAAGGATCAATAGTCACAACATCCCAAGAAATAGGTGATAGGGATGAAAGTGAGAGGGGTGTAGTGTAGTGTAGGGAATTGGGACCGGTAGTCTCAACAACCCGGTACACTGCGACAGAGAAAGGTGGGAGGAGGGAAAGAGACCTGGGGGGAGGGGAGGGGGTGTTGGGGGTGAAGGTCAGTCTGTCGAACAAACATGGAGCAGTTCATCGGTAGAGACAACATCGGGATCCGGCGGAGAAGAGGAAGTACAGAGGACTCCAAAATGGCGGATCCGGGTCCTGGGCACCGAAAGAAAATAAACCCAAAAGCGGGATACATACTAAAGACCAAGTCCTAAGACCAGGAGAGTTGGATCCAAGACGGAGCAGGGAGGGGATGCAGTCAGAGAATCATGGGGGAGGCGGGCTGGAGATCATCGAAGAACACATGGGAGCACATCAAGGTTTTAAACAGATCCAGGTGTAAACAAACATGGGGAGGCGTTTACCCAATTGCTTTCAGGCTCCTCTCGATGGCTTCGGTGACACGGTTGCTATGTGGCGTGCGGGCTGCAAGTGCGGGGAAACAATTTCCGACTTGAGGAATCTTTTCGTACCGTTACCAGGCAACACCGCGTCAGCGTGGCACCTCGAGAAATGTTCACGAGTTGTTTCCAGAATTCCCTCATGTGAATGGTACAAGCGCAACCGCAGGATTAATGGCATAAGCGGCTTCGTGGCAGTGAAGTGGAGGCTGTAGATTCAGGGCTCCCAGGATCAATCCGTGCCGGCAATCCCTGTCGGGCACCGAGTTCCGGCCCAGATAGAGGGCAGCAGAGCAGGCTGCAGAGAGGTGCCGGAGACCAAATGGTGCCGGTGGTCGCAGCCCCTCTGTCGGAAAAGGGCGAGCACGACGATACTCCGGGGAGTTGATGAAAAGATCCACCGACCAGGTGCTGCCCTCAGGGCTCCGGTCCAGGTCCTCCGGGGCAGGGATGACTATAGCAGGCAGGGGCTCGAGGCTGAACTTCTCAGGTCCGCGGGGAAGTCCTGGCCGATGGCGCCTGCATAGCGGGTAACCCCCAGCGCCCGGAGATCTCAATCTTCAGGAGGCAGGCACGGGAATCAGGAGAGCTGACAAAGTCACCCAATGGCTCGCCGCCGTGGGCCTCTGCCTTACGGCAGCAGATTAGCCACGGAGCAGGAGATCAGCTGAGCAGTGCCGGGGACCGGGCAGCGTAGGCACCGACCGGTGCAGCAGTGGCAGTCGATCCGGGTAATTTGGCTGTTGAGATCCGCTTCCGTGGTATGATTCAGAAGGGTGCGCGGTCCGGTTCAGGGGGCAGGCGGGTGGACGGCCAGTGAGGTGGTTTTACGGGGATAACTACCAAATTGTTAATCCCCAAACCGGGAGCTCCTCGGGAGGCTCCTACCCGGTGGCCATCTTGAAACTGTCGATATTTGGTATGATTCAGAAGGGTGCGCGGTCCGGTTCAGGGGGCAGGCGGGTGGATGGCCAGTGAGGTGGTTTTACGGGGATAACTACCAAATTGTTAATCCCCAAACCGGGGAGCTCCTCGGGAGGCTCCTACCCGGCGGCCATCTTGAAACTGTCGATATTTGTGATAATGCTTCGATGTTAATGATCTTCCGCAGCACACGTGACAATAACAAAACTAAGTGCACCCTGGACACGGCTGCACATATGATCAGGACACATTTAAAGTGCCCCTTTTCAAAGAGTAAAACAAAGGTTCTGTGTTTGATGTGGTAAACCTCTGATGCCAGTGCTCTGACACAGCACATGCCACAATAAGAACACACTTCACTGCACACTGAAAAGGCTGCCCGTAGTATCACAGGTACAATTAAATGGGCCAGATTTTAAAAAGTAAAGCCAATATTCTGTGTTTGATGTGATAATGTTCTGGTGCTAATGTTATGACACAGCACATACAATAAACAACACTCACGAAAGTGCACACTGGACAAGGGTGAACATGTGCTCGCAGAGGCATCCAGATGCGATGGTACTTGGATGTCACTGCACACAACAACACCTTACATTAGGAAATAATACACATAGCAGAAAACACATTACACAGAACAGTAGGCAGACATCCAACACAGATCAGGTATTTCGAATAGCTGAGTGACAGCAAGCTCACAACAATAATAACTATACCAATAACACACTCTCAAGTGCCAACAAAACACATTATACAGAACAACATACACAATCAATAAAGCCCAGGCACACCATCGTTGGACCTCACCAAGCTCATAACAGCACTTCACTCTTAAAAAAAAAACTAAGTAACAAACTTTTTGAGTTGAGGTTGGAAGGTGGCAAATAGTTTTCAATGTCCACTTCGTCCTTATGCTGTTAAGTCAAACTATTGAATAGAAGTATTTACATAAAAAACAATATAACACTTCATGACAGCAGATTCACACCAAACCAACACCCTTACAGCTAGCCTGGTTATCATTACAGTGTTATACAAATCTCTGTAACATACCATGTATAGAATGTGTCATGGCAGCCGAAGTCCCTTTTTAAATTTGTAGGCTTTAGTTTTCATTTTGGAGTTCATCTTGTATTACGCACCTTCTGTGGGGCCAATAAATCTTTTCCAGTATCTGCCTCACTCCTTTTCTCTTCTGTAGACTCCTTGCAGAAATACAATTCAATTAAAATCCGTGTCACCCAAACTGAGTGAATCATGGACCACAGCGAGGTATATCACATCCAAAGGTACTGCAGATCAACCACGGAGACGCATTTATATTTTTTGAGGGTGGCAAGATTGAGAACATAATGGCAGCTGCCACTACCGTTGAGCCAAGCGAAACCTCCAATCCTCATACGCTTTATTTTTAACAATATTCCATAAAATATTATGCAAAAGATTCCACTGCACATTTATGTGCCTGGCAGACTTCATTTAAGTAATGATCACAGTGTCTTTCATTTAAAATTGTAATTTAATGGATATTGTTCAATGGTCTTTAAAGGAACAGTATGGGATTCCTCGAGTAACCCCTTTTGTTGAAAGGTTTATGGAGGGTTGCAGGCGTTTTGCAGGTGCTTGCCTAGAGACCATTGTTTCTTGGTTTCAGATGTAAATGTTTCTGATGAGTTTTAACACCATGGGTGTAGCCTGTGGTCTGTACAGCACTGCCTAAAGAAGCCATGTCTTGATGCGGTAACCAAACTGGTTGTCTTACACAGCCCTGTTTGAGCCTTGAATTAGTGTAAACTCTTTCAGATGTTACCAATGCTATAGTAAGACAATAGCCCTTAGAAGTTGAATGCTATAGTAAGAAAATAGCGCTTAGAAGTTGATCTGGAATCCCTCAATTTAACAACTTGGACCACAGTCGTTTCCTGCCAAGTCTGTCTAAAGCTGTTCTGAGGTCAATAAAGGCGGGGTATAGGGCAGCATCAGGAGTGCGGGTTGCTCTAAATATCAGCATTGTTAGTGTCAGAAAGTTGTTCCCTATGCCACAACCTGGTTGAAATGCAGTTTGCTAGAAGGGTATTAGGTTATTGTCCTTAACCCAAGACTCTAATTCTTGAAATAGCAGTTTAGTATATAAATCCAACCAACTATTTTCTGTAGCTTCGGCAAGAGCCTGCCACACTGCTTTCTTTAACCATAAGTTCATCATCAATTACAAGTTGAAGGCCTCTACTGATACTAAAGTACAGTCAAGGACCGTGTGCCTCTTGGGTAAGATGTGAGAAATCATGGAGAAATATTGTTAGGAGTGCAGCCATTTAGGGTTCTCAATCCCAAGCTGTGTCATGAATATAATATTATTTCACCCAGCTTGTCGCGATACCGAGTCGGGTGGTAGCAAGCTGGAATGGAGTGGAGTGATGCTTATTATCTGCGACTATCCATTCTACGTTTTCTTCACCCCAAGAGAGAGTAGAGTTAAAGTCGCTAGTTAAAATTATGTGGGCATTTTTGTAACTTGCTTTGATCGTAGTGTTGTGTAAAGGAAGTGCGGGAGAGCTTCTTTTTCTTGTTCCTTGAAGGATTGATGTGAATATTACCTAAAACGAACTGTGACTATCCTGAACAAGCCATGTAAGTGAAATCTAGACTGATGGCCAAGCAGTGAGCAGAATGTACGTCAAATGGCGAGAGGAGCAGCATTATCTTGTTGGAGACAAAGTATGACCTTTGCTTTCTGGTTTTGGCATAGGAAGAAACAAATTTGTGGTAACCATTTATGAGAAATTCTGAGAAAAAGCATGTATTTGCAGAGACAGGACAGTCTGAACAGTCAGAAAGGACAGTAAGAACATTCTAGGACCTCTCTGTTGTGGTGGGAGCACACAGTGCAAAGGCAGGGTTCATCTTGTACTCTCTAGGTTGGATCTTGTCCAAGCATGGAGAACACATCGAAAATGATGAGATATGAATCCGTGGAGTTAACCCACGACCTGAATGCATGCCGGTATTGCGAGGAGGAGGGGCAGACCACAAGCCCCAGTGTCATCCATGGCAGCCGCCAGCCGCACCATGCTTTTCACGCCCTGAGGTTGCTTTGGGCTCCCGCATTGCGGGAGCTGGTATTGCGAGGAGTAGGGGCGGACCACAAGCCCCAGTGTCACCCGCGGCAGCCCCCGCCCGCACCACACTTTTCATGCCCGGAAGAGCAGTTAAAGGCTGCTTTGGGCCCCAGCAGCGCGGGAGCCGGTATTGTGAGGAGGAGGGGCGGATCACAAGCCCCAGTGTCACCCGATGTAGCTGCCGCCCGCACCATGCTTTTTGCACCCGGAGGCACAGTTAAAGGCTGCTTTGGGCTCCCGCAGCGTAGGAGCCATTGTAAAGATGATGGACACCGAGTAGTGAGTAAATCTTGAGGTTTATTGGACAAGAGGCACAGTACGTGTAGCAATTTATAAAATCAAGCAGTAACTGACAAACTCAATGCTCTGGAACATGGAACCAGGAATGTACACGCAGGTACATGGTTCCATATTCCATGCAGGGAAAAGAGCACAGGGAAAACAGGGAAGGGAGAGGAGGAGATGTAACACATCTCACCCCTAACAATGAAAGAACAAGGGGAAGGGAAGAGAAGGAACAAAATAAATAGTGGAAAAATCAAGACAAGTATCTAGTAGGTAAGAACCTGGGTCTGTTATTTCCTTTTACTCTGGATGATACAGAATGGGTAGAATGAGAGGAGTTACTATTGGAATTGGGAGACACACTCAACGGTAAAGCTTCTTCACTGTCTGTGCTAAATCTCAAAGACCTACATTTGGCAACTCTCCTAACATTCCACACTCTTCCATCCTGGGTAATGATACTATTCTTGCAAACCTTAACGATCTTGATGGGATGACTAAACTTGGAAACCCCTTTGTCAAGAAACCAGGTTTTTAATCCTGACCCATTCTCCTACATTAAAATCAGGTACCTTCACATTCATTTTAGAGTCAAACAAGGCTTTCATCTTGTCTTGCCTTTCTTCCACACGCTTAGCGACCAGATTAACATCGATGGCGTCATCAGCCTTGTTAACCTTCTTAATCCACCAAGGGCAAATATCTGAAGTAGGTTCTCTGCCCTTCAAAAGTCTGAAAGGACTCACTCCCGTCACAGAGTGGGGAGTGATACGGTACATCCACAACCTCTTTCTTACCACATCTCTCCATGGTTCACTGGACATACAAGCATATTGAATACCATCTTTAAGAACACGGTTAAACCGCTCCACTTGGCCATTCTCCCTCGGTTCGTACAGAGAAGTGGTCATATGCTTAATGCTACCCATATGGAGGAAACTCTCCATCTCCTGAGATGTGAGTTGTACCCCATTGTCTGTCACTAGAACTTCGGGAATCCCTCACGTGCAAAAACTTCTTTAAAAAAATTAATGATGACTTGAGTGGAGGCGCTAGCCACAAACTTTACCTCCGGCCACTTGGAATGGTAGTCTATCATGACCAGGGCGAAACGGGCATTAGAAGGCAAATGTCTAAAAGGACCCGAAACATCAAAAGCTACCTTTTGCCAAGGACACTCAGGCCAAGAGACAGGCCTGAGAGGGGCAGAGGAAACCTGGAGCATCTTGTCACTACTGATGCAGTCGGGACATTCTCTCACAGCCCTATCAACCATTTTTTTCAAGACCAGGCCACCAAAAATTGGCCCGGATAAGGCGTTTCATGGAGGACATACCTAGGTGTCCCTGATGAGCAGGTGATAAAATCTTCTTTTGCATGGAAACAGGAGGAATGATCTTTCCTCCTTTGAAGAGCAATCCACCATCCTCTTCAATCTCATTAGAGACATGGCAAAAAGGAGCAATTTCAGCAGTGGCAGATTTTTCTTTGGGCCAACCCTTTTTCACACACTCAATAACTAGCTGACACATTACATCATTATTCATTTCTGTGACCCACTCAGATTCTGGCAAACACAGAAATTCATGAGAAACAAAATCCTTGATAGTGGCAACTATATCCACTTCTTGTTCATCAAAGGAAACACCAACCTCAGAACAGGGTGATCTGGATAAAAAATCGGCAGTAACATTGCTCTTGCCGGGGACATAAACAACCTCAAAATCATATTCTTGTAACCTGGAAGTGAGGCGAGCAATGTGAGCTGTAGAGTTCCAACCCCCACCAGGAGATAAGATTCCAACAAGGGGCTTATGATCAGTCCTAAGTGTAAATCTGTTTCCCCACACATAGTTGCGGAAATGTTCGATGGCCCAAATGCATGCTAACAATTCTCTCTCGATGACAGCATATCTTCTCTCAGTAACAGAAAGGGTCCTAGAAGCAAAAGCTACACACCACTCATCTTTTCCGGAGCACTGGCTAAGTACACCTCCTAAACCGTAGAGGCTAGCATCAACAGTAATGATACATCTTTTATTAAGGCAAAAAGACTTCAGGGTGGGAGCATTGACAATCTTGTTTTGATTTGTTTGAAGGCCGTCTCTTGTCTCTCGGACCAGAAAAACTCAGTGGATTTCCTGGTCAACTCTCTGAGGGGCTCCATCTTAGTGGCAAAGTTTTGTATGAATTTGCTGTAATATTCACACAAACCCGCAAAAGAGAGGAGTTTCTCTCTATTGTCGGGAGAGGGTGCATTAATGATGGCGTCTACTAAAGACTTTTGGGCACTACACCATCTCCTGAGAGAGTATGACCAAGGTATTCCACTGATTTGCAGAAAAATGTACACTTACAAGCCTTAAGTGTCAAACCACACCTTTTCAACCTCTGGCAAACTTCCTTTATGTGTTGAGAATGATCCTCTTCATTTTTAGAAAAGATGAGGATATCGTCCTGGAAACATTTTACAAAATTGCTGACATCCTTAAAAATATGATACATGGCCCTCTGAAATACAGATGCCGCTGACGCCAGGCCAAAAGGCATCCTCTTGAACTGAAATAACCCATGAGGTGTGATAAAAGCGGTATAATGTTTAGAATCTCCTGTAAGTTCAATTTGGTGGTACGCAGATCGAAGGTCGAGTGTAGAAAAAATGCAGGCACCATCCAACATGCACACCATTTCGTTAATATTGGGAAGAGGATGACAATCAACCACTAGATTGGCATTCAATGCTCTCATATCAACACACAACCTAATACTTTTGTCAGGTTTTGGGCTAAAACTATAGGAGAAACCCATTCGGATGACTCAATTTCTTCAATGATGCCACCCAGGACCATGTCATCCAACATCTTCTTCAATTCATCTCTAATGCTGATGGGTACCCCCTTAGTTTCTGTTTGATAGGAATAGATCCCTCTCTCACATTGATCCTGTGGCTGAAGCCAATAAGTTTACCAAGTTTTTCAGAGAACACATCAGGGAATAATTTAGTAAAATCAGGACCAGCAGAGGTTAACTCTTTTGTAATCTCAGGACCCGCAGAGGTTAACGCTAGTACAGACACGGGCTCCCTGTCTCTGGGGTTTAACACAATACCCAGCTTGGCTTGGTCCCGCAACCCTAAGACATTAACACCTTTAAACGCTACATAAAGTTTGATTATAGCAGTGTTCTCTTTAAATTCAATAAGCACTTCCTTGAAACCTATGAAATCGATGTTGGAACCGTCAAAGTTCTGTGCCACAATATCAGGTTTGCACAAAGAGCTTAGGTCAAACAGATCCCCAAAGGATTCTAAGCAATAATTTTTAGTGATAATGGTCCAAGGCGACCCAGAGTCTGCCATTAACTCCAATTCTCTTCCAAGAACATGTACAAGACATTTGGGGGGCAAATCTTGCCGACTTCAGAAAGGTCAAATGAATCTTGAATGGAAACCACAATACCAGACTCTAAATTGTCCTGGACCTGGTCACAACTTGAAATATCGCAAGACACACAAGAAACTTTCCCTTTGGAAGAGGATGGAAAACTCCTCTTTGTGTCCGGGACACTCTTCCTGGTATCTTTGCACATCTTGGAAAAGTGGCCTGAACGTCCACACTTACTGCATTCTTTACCTATAGCAGGACAACGAGGAAAAGATGCTAAGTGCCCCGGATTTCCACACCTGTAACAGTAGAAATTTTTTGGGTTAGGATTACTCTTATAGTTGGGTAAATCTTTTGAAATGGCAGAATTGACACTGTTAACTTCACTGGAAGTAAGATTTTTAGTCTCTTTGTTAAGAGACTTCATCCACTTCTCAGATTGCTCCAATGCTTTGGCTGTACTGATGGCAGCCTCTAAATTGGGGTCACCCATTATCCAAAGTTGCTCCTGAACTTTTTTGTTTCTCACGTGGACAATGATTTGGTCTCTGATCATTTCGTCCGTTAGTAAACCAAAGTTGCAGTGTAAAGATAGAGCACGGAGAGCAGTTAGGAATTCGTCAAAGCTCTCTCCCTCTTCTTGGGCTCTGGTATAAAATTTAAATCTGTTTAGAGCAAGACTAGTGGTTGGTTTAAACCTGTTCTCAATACGCAAAATGGCCTCATCGTATACATTGTGACCACCACTAGATCTAATAGGAGGGAGAGTTCTATAGACTACCTGTCCTTCAGATCCTAAACAGTGGAGGAAAATGTTCTTCTTCCTCTCGGCAGACATGCGTTCACCATCAATAGCTTTTAAATAAGTGATGAATTCTTCCTTCCATCTTGTCCATGGAATGGGTGGTTCTCCCTTGACTTGTAGAAACTTTGAAGGTGGATCAAACTGCATTGTAATGATATGGAAGTAATATCAACAGAGTATGAACATATAACACTGTTCAAGTCCGTGAAAATGAGCACATTAATAATATGAACACAACATGAATAAATGCATTGTACCATTAAAATAGAAATAAAAAAATAAACTGAACTAGTCACCGTTATACAATACTGTACATTACTGAAGGTGTGCCAGTCACCGCAGACAAGCAGATGGTGAAAGGTAGAAATGTCAAATGTGCCTGTCACTGAGCCGGTAAGTAGCGAAGCAAGAGAAATACATTGTAAAATTCAAGGTGTGCCTGTCACCGATGAAGAACAGGCTTTCCTACCTCTGTGCACAAAGAAGGTGTGCCCATCACCGTGTGAAGGAGGAACACGAGAGAGCTCCTAACAAGGTGAGCTCATTGTCGAGTGAAAAGTAGCAATGCTCATAGTAGAGTGGAAAACGAACTTGTACGACACAGCAGTTGCAGACGAAAACGAACTGGTACGACACAGCAGTTGCAGAAGTTAAGCCTTCCGATACACGCAAACTGACTGACTGGCGGTGTCCGATATGCGCTGAGGGTTGTGGGGTTGGGGGAGGTTGTGGGGCCAGTCAAATGCTCCAATTCCGTTTCCTAGGGTGATGTATACCCTACGGTGTACCCTTTATTGGAGAGGTTGTGGGGCCAGTCAAATGCTCCAATTTTGTTTCCTAGGGTGATGTATACCCTACGGTGTACCCTTCTTAGGGGAGGTTGTGGGGCCAGTCAAATGCTCCAATTTTGTTTCCTAGGGTGCTGTATACCCTACGGTGTACCCTTTATTGGGGAGGTTGTGGGGCCAGTTAATTGCTCCAATTTTGTTTCCTAGGGTGATGTATACCCTACGGTGTACCCTTTTAGGGGAGGTTGTGGGGCCAGTCAAATGCTCCAATTCCGTTTCCCAGGGTGATGTATACCCTACGGTGTACCCTTTATTGGGGAGGTTGGGGGGCCAGTCAAATGCTCCAATTTTGTTTCTTAGGGTGGTGTATACCCTACGGTGTACCCTTTATTGGGGAGGTTGTGGGGCCAGTCAAATGCTCCAATTCCGTTCCCTAGGGTGATGTATACCCTACGGTGTACCCTTTATTGGGGAGGTTGTGGAGCCAGTTAATGTTCCAATTTAATGTTTTTTTCTAGGGTATTGCATACTCTTTGGTATATCGAGTGGTGGCTGTCCCTAACCATGCCCTCGCAATGTTGTTGTTCTTCCCCAAGGGAGGGGGATGGGGCCTTTATGGTGGTTTTGGGGCATAAGATCTTTCCACTTTCATTGGTGTATGCCCTAGAATGTTTCTTCCTTTATGCATGTCCTTTCATGCCAGTGGTATTCTTGATACCTCATGTACTACAACTTTGTATATTTGCATCTCAATGTGATTGTATCATTACTGTTGATGCTAGCCTCTACGGTTTAGGAGGTGTACTTAGCCAGTGCTCCGGAAAAGATGAGTGGTGTGTAGCTTTTGCTTCTAGGACCCTTTCTGTTACTGAGAGAAGATATGCTGTCATCGAGAGAGAATTGTTAGCATGCATTTGGGCCATCGAACATTTCCGCAACTATGTGTGGGGAAACAGATTTACACTTAGGACTGATCATAAGCCCCTTGTTGGAATCTTATCTCCTGGTGGGGGTTGGAACTCTACAGCTCGCATTGCTCGTCTCACTTCCAGGTTACAAGAATATGATTTTGAGGTTGTTTATGTCCCCGGCAAGAGCAATGTTACTGCCGATTTTTTATCCAGATCACCCTGTTCTGAGGTTGGTGTTTCCTTTGATGAACAAGAAGTGGATATAGTTGCCACTATCAAGGATTTTGTTTCTCATGAATTTCTGTGTTTGCCAGAATCTGAGTGGGTCACAGAAATGAATAATGATGTAATGTGTCAGCTAGTTATTGAGTGTGTGAAAAAGGGTTGGCCCAAAGAAAAATCTTCCACTGCTGAAATTGCTCCTTTTTGCCATGTCTCTAATGAAATTGAAGAGGATGGTGGATTGCTCTTCAAAGCAGGAAAGATCATTCCTCCTGTTTCCATGCAAAAGAAGATTTTATCACTTGCTCATCAGGGACACCTAGGTATGTCCTCCATGAAACGCCTTATCCGGGCCAATTTTTGGTGGCCTGGTCTTGACAAAATGGTTGATAGGGCTGTGAGAGAATGTCCCGACTGCATCAGTAGTAACAAGATGCTCCAGGTTTCCTCTGCCCCTCTCAGGCCTGTCTCTTGGCCTGAGTGTCCTTGGCAAAAGTTAGCTTTTGATGTTTCGGGTCCTTTTAGACATTTGCCTTCTAATGCCCGTTTCGCCCTGGTCATGATAGACTACCATTCCAAGTGGCCGGAGGTAAAGTTTGTGGCTAGCGCCTCCACTCAAGTCATCATTAATTTTTTTAAAGAAGTTTTTGCGCGTGAGGGATTCCCCGAAGTTCTAGTGACAGACAATGGGGTACAACTCACATCTCAGGAGATGGAGAGTTTCCTCCATATGGGTAGCATTAAGCATATGACCACTTCTCTGTACGAACCGAGGAGAATGGCCAAGTGGAGCGGTTTAACCGTGTTCTTAAAGATGGTATTAAATCTGCTTGTATGTCCAGTGAACCATGGAGAGATGTGGTAAGAAAGAGGTTGTGGATGTACCGTATCACTCCCCTCTCTGTGACAGGAGTGAGTCCTTTCAGACTTTTGAAGGGCAGAGAACCTACTTCAGATATTTGCCCTTGGTGGATTAAGAAGGTTAACAAGGCTGATGACGCCATCGATGTTAATCTGGTCGCTAAGCGTGTGGAAGAAAGGCAAGACAAGATGAAAGCCTTGTTTGACTCTAAAATGAATGTGAAGGTACCTGATTTTAATGTAGGAGAATGGGTCAGGATTAAAAAACCTGGTTTCTTGACAAAGGGGGTTTCCAAGTTTAGTCATCCCATCAAGATCGTTAAGGTTTGCAAGAATAGTATCATTACCCAGGATGGAAGAGTGTGGAATGTTAGGAGAGTTGCCAAATGTAGGTCTTTGAGATTTAGCACAGACAGTGAAGAAGCTTTACCGTTGAGTGTGTCTCCCAATTCCAATAGTAACTCCTCTCATTCTACCCATTCTGTAGCATCCAGAGGAAAAGGAAATAACAGACCCAGGTTCTTACCTACTAGATACTTGTCTTGATTTTTCCACTATTTATTTTGTTCCTTCTCTTCCCTTCCCCTTGTTCTTTCATTGTTAGGGGTGAGATGTGTTACATCTCCTCCTCTCCCTTCCCTGTTTTCCCCGTGCTCTTTTCCCTGCATGGAATATGGAACCATGTACCTGCGTGTACATTCCTGGTTCCATGTTCCAGAGCATTGAGTTTGTCAGTTACTGCTTGATTTTATAAATTGCTACACGTACTGTGCCTCTTGTCCAATAAACCTCAAGATTTACTCACTACTCGGTGTCCATCATCTTTACACCAGTATTGCGAGGAGGAGGGGTGGACCACAAGCCCTAGTGTCACCCGCGGCAGCCACCAGCACCATGCTTTTCGTGCCTGGGGGCTGCTTTGGGCTCCCACAACGTGGGAGCCGGTATTGCGAGGAGGGGCGGACCACAAGCCCCAGTGTCACCCGTGACAGCCACCGCCCGCACCACGCTTTTCGCGCCCAGAGGCGCTGTTAAAGGCTGCTTTGGGCTCCTGCAGTGCGGGAGCTGGTATTGCGAGGAGGAGGGGCAGACCACAAGCCCCAGTGTCACCCGTGACAGCCACTGCCCGCACCACGCTTTTCACGCCCGGAGGCGCTGTTAAAGGCTGCTTTGGGCTCCTGCAGTGCGGGAGCTGGTATTGTGAGGAGGAGGGGCGACCACAAGCCCCAATGTCACCCGCGGCAGCCGCTGCCCGCACCACGCTTTTCGCGCCCGGAGGCGCAGTTAAAGGCTGTTTTGGGCTCCCACAGCGCTAAGATGGGCCCGTCAGAGACCGGAGGAGGCTGGGCTTGGCCCCCTCTTGGTTTCGCTTTTTGCTCCTGGGATTTGATTCACTCCTGCGCAAGGCTAATTCCATGGACTTGGTACATCCCCCAGCTACACCTGAGTACTTCGCAGCCTCTTAAGCTGACACCCTGATAACATCTGGTAGCAGCGGAGTGGATAGACGGCAAAGGCAGACAAAGACGGGCCGTAAGTGACTCATTCTCCTTTCCCTCTATTTTTTGTATTGCTGCTTTGCCACTGTCTGGGGTTTTTCCTCAAGAACAAGTCAAATAGTTTTGCTGGGTTGTGGTGGATACTGGAGAAGGGGCCACATTGCACCCCACACAATTGACGACCAAAATGGGGAAATGATCTAACAATGGCAAACAGCAAGTGCAGCCCCAGTTAATACCCGCACCCCTGCCGCAAACCTCAATTGATTGGATGCTCCAGAGGGCAATAGGGGTGGTGGCCAGTTGGCCACAGAGATAGAACTCATAGAAAGACGGTTGTCCTAACCCTAGACTTTCGATGCACCACGACTGACTCGGCCCCAATCTTAGCCAGTAGTGATTTGGGAAGAACCCCTGTGCTGTCTTTGCAAGCCCCAGGTACCGAAACGGGAAACACAACTAAATCATCCTTGAGGAAGAGGGGCGAGAACAAGGGTTCTGCAAAGCCCAGTAAACCCATACAAGCTACAAGGGTTGGGATAAAGCAGAAAAAATCAAACGACGGGGATCTGTAAGTTTAGATCCGCCGAGCAACCAGGTCCCGGACATTGGTCAAAGATAACAACGGGATGTGGCATTCCCGCCCTGGGTGGATACCCTGATGGAGGACCAACGGGGCCAGATTAGAACTATTGTGAGAGACGAGCTCGCCCCTCTGGTAGCCCGACTTGACAAGTTGGTTAAAATGTGGGATAACAGGGAGGGAAACACCCATGGAAGGGCCGCTCTGGCCAGAGCAAATGAAATTGACTCCTCTTGTCATACAGACACTGGCGTTGCAAAGGTTATGGGAAAATCAAAAGAACCCCGGGAGGAAGACTCGACCCCGGCCCTGGCCGAAGGCAGTACAGACTCTGGACCTAAGCAGGGGAGCGGGCATTACTAATCAAGAGTACCCCGAGGAACAGCATGGACATAGATGGGTCTAAAAAAAAAGGGGTAGGGTATGGAAACACGAGTAGGGGCATGGATTGTGAGGATGTTTTTCCATCAATAAACCTCCCTCCAGCCTCATCCCCATATGCTATTGTACTGGCAGGTGTACCCGAAGCTAAAGCAGGTCAGAGGGGAACCCAGCTAGAGCAACAAATGCCTGTTTTGGCTGGCAAGATATCGCCATTTTGCCTACACTTATGCAGGTGAAATTCTCATGACCCGTAGGGTGAGTTGGAGTGGGCAATAGACCAAAAGATCTACGAGGGGATTGTGTAGTAATCAATTTTAATAACCCACAGATTGTACATCATCTCTTGCGAATGAATCATTCTGTCCAGGATGCAGGCACGTCAATAAAGTTGCTCCAGCTCACTTATTTTTATACCTTAAACTCAATGGCCCAAATCAGGGCAGGCAAAAGTCTAGTGCAGGATGGGTGGTATCAAAGCCAATCCCCACCGGGACAGTGGTGTCAACAACCTAGACCTCTATTATCTAATCTGCCTGTGGCAAACAGGTTCAGGGTCCTGGAAGAGGTAGATTGACTCGTATTAAAACCAAACCATGACCACGTGATCATCCATCAAAGGGATATACTGGAGAGGGATACACGGTCAAGTATGAAGCACAAAATGGGTGTTCTGCATGGGGCAGGGTTGGAAAACAAGATGGTGCAAAAGAGAAAGACCCCAAGAGACAGGGACAGGGGTGTTATAATGGAAAGGCCTATGTCCACGAGTCTGTACACTAAGGATAACATTATGAATGTACATCTTAGTCTCACTGATTCTCATATTTACACCAGTATACCAGGTTTACCAGAAACCCAAAGTTCTGAATCAATCATGGTGTCACAAGAGAGAGTTTATCCCAGTTTTACTAACCCTCGTGTTCATACCAATACATTAGCACTACCAGAAACCCCAAGTTTCGAAATCGAGCTGGTGCTACGGGAGGGAGCATTAATTGGTCCCACGGGAAAGAGCCCCAGTGACCAGATTGGGAGTGAATCGCTACCAAAGCCTGACACCCAGGTTGGTATCCCAGCTGAACAACACGGTTTGAACAAGCTGAAGATATTGTCCTGGAATGTTGCGGGCCTTAAAAGCAAACTGAGTTGTTCTGACTGGGGGATTTTGTATACTCATTTGATATATGTATGTTTCAGGAAACATGGGCAACGGAGGAGGCGTCGCGTATGGGGTTTGCAGCACACAGAATAGCTGCCTCCTCAAGTGGAAAAGGAAGACCATCTGGGAGGCTATGTACCTGGGTAGGTTCCCACTTGGGTTGTACGACCACACAACTGGAGTCCCTCTCTGATGATATACTGTGTATTTTGCTTACCTTTTCACTGAATTCTAAAATAGCATTGGTTAATGTCTACTCTAGGCCTGTGAAGCCCAGCCAAGAATCATTGACCCTAGACCAATTAGATTGTTTTATTCCCAGGCTTCCTCAAAAAGTGTGGGTGATTATAAGTGTAGATCTTACATGTCAATTTGAGCCCCTCAATGACTTTAATGGTACATTACCCTCTGATTTAGACGTGCTTTGGGCTATTCCTGAGCCTAACATCTCTCCAATGAGGGCATGGACACCATTGGCCCTTCAGATCAAGTCGCTCACCTTAAATCACTCCATAAGGGCCTGTAATGGCCGAACCAAATCCGATTCTCCCGGGAACCAAACCTTCAACAGGGTCGGCCATTCTTCCATTTTAGATTACATCCTGGTGGAAACCAGGATTTGGGGTAGGGTTGTTTATTTTACTGTCTTGTCACGACACAACAGCGATCATAATGCTCTGATCTTGGAGCTGCAATTGCCAGCCACTGGGAACAATTTTGACTCCACTACACCGGCAGATGATAGAATAATACTCACTAATGATAAAAGAAAAGTTAGATGGACATGGATCAAACAATCGCCCGAAAGACTGGCTTCCTTATGTGAATCTATCATACCGACCCTTCTGGAATTAGAAAAGCTTTCATCCGCAGATGGTATTGCTGCATCTCTAACAGAAGTTGCCAAGATGCATGAGGCATTGACAGTTACTCTGGTGGATATGTTCTGGCCTGTGGGGACACAGGGGGCAAAGGTAAAGCGGTCTTGGTTTAATGGCAGCTGTCGGGGGCAAAGAGGGCTCTGATAGAGGCTATAAAATCCAAGAACAGAATAATATCAAAATAGGGAGGGCCTCTTATAAAGATAGCATCATATTTGCAAACAAAACCTGGGAAATAGAGCAATGAGCATTCCTGAAACAGGCTCTAATTTTCAAGGATATGAAAGCCTTCTGGAGTATTGTCAGTGAAGGCAGCAATAATTGAAAGTCGGCTGTACAGCCCAACATAGCAGCCGATAGTTGGAAAGAGCATTTCCAGGCCCATTACTCCCCGCTGGAGGCTGAGGCCCGTATTCTGACCCTAGCAATCCAGCCACCACTAAACTCTCACATAGAGACCCCTGAGCTGACCCTGACTGAAGTTACCAGTGCCATAACCCAAATAGCCCCATGTAAAGCTCCAGGACTGGATAAAATACCCGGGGATCTCTTTCGTGCTAAGCCTAAAATTTGGGGGCCATACTTGTGGGTGTTTCTTAATGCTATATTACAAGGGATATGCAAAAGAAACAATTGATGGACAGAATGCTGGACAATGCAAACATTCACCCCCAGTCAAAAGGATCTGGGTTTAATCCATCATTCTTTTGTTCACCACACCACCCCAGTTTGGACCCAGCCATATGCAAATCAGTCTTGACCCTGTTCCTTATGAGAACAGTCCAGCCCGAACTGCCAAGCCAGGTCCTCCCTGGACCAGAAACAAGCATTCTGGGAACGGATTCAGGGCATCACCCTTCATCAGCCAGGCTAGCTTGAATCCAGAGGTGTAGTGAGCACGGGACCCACGTCTGGGCATACCCTCCCACTTAGGGCGACATATGCAAAAGAAACAATCGATGCACGCAATGCTGGACAATGCAAACATTCACCCCCAGTCACAAGGATCTGGGTTTAATCCATCATTCTTTTGCTCACCACACCACCCCAGTTTGGACCCAGCCATGTGCAAATCAGTCTTGACCCTGTTCCTTATGAGAACAGTCCAGCCCGAACTGCCAAGCCAGGTCCTCCCTGGACCAGAAACAAGCATTCTGGGACCGGTTTCAGGGCATCACCCTTCATCAGCCAGGCTAGCTTGAATCCAGTGGTCTAGTGAGCACGGGACCCATGTCTGGGCATACCCTTCCCACTTAGGGCGACATATGCAAAAGAAACAATTGATGGACGGAATGCTGGACAATGCAAACATTCACCCCCAGTCACAAGGATCTGGGTTTAATCCATCATTCTTTTGCTCACCACACCACCCCAGTTTGGACCCAGCCATATGCAAATCAGTCTTGACACTGTTCCTTATGAGAACAGTCCAGCCCGAACTACCAAGCCAGGTCCTCCCTGGAACAGAAACAAGCATTCTGGGACCGGTTTCAGGGCATCACCCTTCATCAGCCAGGCTAGCTTGAATCCAATGGTGTAGTGAGCACAGGACCCACGTCTGGGCATACCCTTCCCACTTAGGGCGACATATACAAAAGAAGCAATTGATGGACGGAATGCTGGACAATGCAAACATTCACCCCCAGTCACAAGGATCTGGGTTTAATCCATCATTCTTTTGCTCACCACACCACCCCAGTTTGGACCCAGCCATATACAAATCAGTCTTGACCCTGTTCCTTATGAGAACAGTCCAGCCCGAACTGCCAAGCCAGGTCCTCCCTGGACCAGAAACAAGCATTCTGGGACCGGTTTCAGGGCATCTCCCTTCATCAGCCAGGCTAGCTTGAATCTAGTGGTGTAGTGAGCACGGGACCCACGTCTGGGCATACCCTTCCCACTTAGGGCGACATATGCAAAAGAAACAATTGATGGACGGAATGCTGGACAATGCAAACATTCACCCCCAGTCACAAGAATCTGGGTTTAATCCATCATTCTTTTGCTCACCACACCACCCCAGTTTGGACCCAGCCATATGCAAATCAGTCTTGACCCTGTTCCTTATGAGAACAGTCCAGCCCGAACTGCCAAGCCAGCTCCTCCCTGGACCAGAAACAAGCATTCTGGGACCGGTTTCAGGGCATCACCCTTCATCAGCCAGGCTAGCTTGAATCCAGTGGTGTAGTGAGCAGGGGACCGACGTCTGGTCATACCCTTCCTACTTAGGGTGACATATGCAAAAGAAACAATTGATGGACGGAATGCTGGACAATGCAAACATTCACCCCCAGTCACAAGGATCTTGGTTTAATCCATCATTCTTTTGCTCACCACACCACCCCAGTTTGGACCCAGCCATTTGCAAATCAGTCTTGACCCTGTTCCTTATGAGAACAGTCCAGCCCGAACTGCCAAGCCAGGTCCTCCCTGGACCAGAAACAAACATTCTGGGACCGGTTTCAGGGCATCACCCTTCATCAGCCAGGCTAGCTTGAATCCAGTGGTGTAGTGAGCACGGGACCCACGTCTGGGCATACCCTGCCCACTTAGGGCAACATATGCTGGCTTGGCAGTTCGGGCTGGACTGTTCCCACAAGGAACAGGGTCAAGACTGATTTGCATATGGCTGGGTCCAAACTGGGGTGGTGTGGTGAGCAAAAGAATATGGATTTAACCCAGATCCTTGTGACTGGGGGTGAATGTTTTAATTGTCCAGCATTCCGTCTATCAATTGTTTCTTTAGCATATGTCGCCCTAAGTGGAAGAGTATGCCCAGACGTGGGTCCCCTGCCTCTCTTAGTGAGGTTAGGCAGTCCGGCATGTTGTTTACTATCTTCCTATATGTTAGGGAGACTGCCTCAGCTGGCATCGGATCTAGTAGCAGCCGATCCACTATGGGGGAATAGTCTGGGAGGAGCTTTCCCTCTGGTAGATGACGTTTCAGGGCGTGCTGCAGCTGCCAATATCTAAAAATCTTGCCCTGCGCCAGCTCGTATTCTGATTGCAGCACCTCAAATGTCACCAGTAAGCCTGCCCTCAAAAACATCACCTAGTTTATCTATCCTGATTGTGTGCCAACGTAAGGGGGCTCGTAGCTTTTAACTTCCCCCAAGCTGTCGCTGTCCCAGAGAGGGGTCTCTGCTGTCAGTTTATTGTCCCATCCCAGACATTTGTTGGACGCCTTCCATGCCTGCAGTACTGCTTGTGTGTGGGGTGGCAGCGAATCCCGCCTGGCTTTGCAATATAAGAGCACCGGGTAGCCCCTACTTCCCATGACTAAACGGTTCACCTTATATGCAGGTTCAGATCCTTCCCCAAATACCCAGTCACTCACCACCACCAGTTGAGAGGCCCAATAATAAGCTTGCAGGTTGGGAATCGCCAGGCCACCTGCAGTTTCCCCAGTGAGATTCGGGCTGCCACTCCGTCCCGTAGAAGGGATCTCAGGATGCTATTGATTTTGCAGAAGCAGGAGTTGGGTATTCTGAAAGGTGTGTTCTGAAGGATGTACAGCATACGCGGGAGAGTCATCATTTTAAAAATGGCCACCTGTCCCACAAGAGAGAGGGTAATCTACGCCAGTGATTTGCGTCGGCCTGAAAGCGGTCAATCTGGGGAAGCAGGTTGCGTGCCAGGAATGTTTTCTCATCTCTAGTTATGTATATCCCTAGATATGTCAACCCGTCCTTTGCCATCGGGGCTGGACACCGGAGTGGCAGGGATAATTCGTTGGAGGAAAGTGGGAAGATCAGGGACTTGTCCCAGTTAATTTGGTATCCGGCGTAACTCCCAAAAAGATCAAAGATGTGTAGGATTCTTGGTATCGAGGAGTGGGGTTTTGTCACATATAGCAAGATATCATCCACGTGGAGAGACATCTTCTCCTCCGAATTGTCATCCACTGTGATGCCCCTGATTAATGGGTCTCCACGGACCCACGCCGCTAAAGGCTCTAGGGCTAGAGCGAAAATCATGGGGGATAGCGGACATCCTTGTCTTGTGCCCCTTCGCAACTCGAAGATACCGGAGGTACAACCATTTACTCGCACCCTGGCATGCGGCGCCTCATAGGGTAGCTGAACCCAGGAGCAGAAGATGGCCCCTAATAGTCTGTTTGCTAGGACTTTAGCTAGTACTTTGGGCTCTACGTTGAGCAGAGATATGGGACGGTATGAGGCACAGTCTGTAGATGGTTTGCCTTTTTTGGGATTATCACAATAGTGGCTGTTCTTTGGTCATCAGGAGGGTCCCCAATTCCCTGGCCTCGAGAAACATGTTCAGGAGGTGGGGTGCTATCTTTTGTGCTGTCCTCTTGAATAATTCAAGGGGTAGGCCGTTCGGTCGGGTGCTTTCCCGGATTGCAGTCCCTGAAGTGCCCCCACTATTTCTTCTACCGCTGTCTAGGGCCTCTCTGTCATCCCTTGTCAGGGTATTCAGGGTCATAGTTTCTAAGAGTTCTTTACAGTCTGAGCTGGATCTGTCAGATTTGGAGGCATATATATTTTAATAAAAGATTGCAAATGCCTCGGCAATTTCACTGCCTCCCGTATGTGCCTCTCCGTTTTGGTCGAGGATTTCCGTCACCCACCCTCTTTCGTTATCCCTCTTATCAAGCCAGGTAATAAGTTTTGTGGCTTTGTCCCCTACGTCGTAGAGCCTCCTCTAGAGCACCAAGGCGTGCACCCTTGCTGCATTTTCTGCGATATCTCGCAATTCCTGTTGTGCAATGCGCAATTGGTGTGTTGAGTTCCTCGTCTGAATCCCCCTTTACTAACTGCGCCTCGAGAGCCACTACTTTTTGCTCGAGTATCTGGTGTTTCCTTCTATCCTCTTTCTTTTGTATCCCGATCTTTGTTTGATAATGCCCCCGTATCACCAGTTTGTAGGCCTCCCAGAGGGTGCAGTAGGAAACCCTTCATTTTGGAGGAAATACCTCTCAGTGACCTCTATCAGGTGTTCCGCAAACTTCCTATCTGTCAGGTACCAAGCTGCCAGTCGGTGTGGCAAGACACATTCCACTGTTCGCCCCCTAAACCAAGTAACCACCTGGGAGTGGTCGGATATCCCCCTTCCCATGTGATGCGTGTCTCGAAAGCTCCCCACGTCTGTCCTAAAGGTGAACAGGTGGTCTATTCTGGACAGGGTGCCGTGTCAATAGGTGTGTATATTGGCGCTCCGTCGTGTTCTGGGCTCTCCATAAATCAGCCCACCCTAGCGCCCCCAGGAAGTCACTCAGGGGAGCCCCTGTTTTTGTATCCGCCTTCCTCCAACCGGGAGATGACGTCATTCATATCGCCTCCCAGGATCAGGGAGCCCATCGGCAGCTCGAGGAGTAGCGCGACAAGGGCGGATAGAGTGTCCCCTTGTAACCCTGGCGGAGTGTATACTGAGTCCAGATTTAACGTTTGCCTGTCCCATTTTCCGGTTTGGAATACAAATCTGCCTAGCGGGTTCCCCCACGTTTTTCCTGGCATGTATGCCGCAGCAGATCTGAGAAGAATCTCTACACCCGGAGGTATATCCTGCATGCGCCACCAGGGTGTAACCCCACCTATCCAGGGCCTGGTAGTAGTGCCCTGCAGGTGCGTTTCCTGTAAAAGGACTAAATCCGGCTTGGGCCGCTTGATGAATTGGAGTACCAACGTGCGCTTTATCTTGGACCCCAGGCCATTCACATTCCAGGAAATAATTTTAAGTGTCTGCTGCATGTGGGGTCCCATTACCTGGTGTGACATGTGTTATGCTTGGGTCATCTCGGAGTGTCTGTTTGCTGGACTTGAGATTCCATACCCCGCGTATACCCCACCCCGAAACATAGTGCCTCGGTCAATTGCTGTAGTAGATCTTAACAATTGAACATGTCCCTGAACTCCCCCTCCCTGCCACCCTGCACTGTGGGACTAAAACTTCCCACAACCCCAATTTGCAGAGCGCCTGTCGCCCTTAACTGTAACATAACTTTTTGGGGGGTTGGCTGCCCTTGCATTCCTTCTCCGTGTGCCCACTCGACCCGCGAACACCCCGTTGGGCTTGGGGACCACGCCCCCACTCGGATCATTACTTTCTTATCCCTTTACCTAGGGCCTAGTGGTTAACCATTTGAGGCCTGTTCATGATCAACGAATGGTGTTATCCGTTTCTATGTTTCGCTCCCCATGTCTTCGCCTCCCCATCCCCTTGCTCCCCCTGTGTGGACCTCACCGCTTGTCTCCTCCTGCTTCATCGATCTCCCGGCAGGTCGTGCTGGCGGTAAGTCCCCAAGTCTCTGACATCGTCCGTCACTCATCTTGGAGTTGCGATGTCTTATGGGACTGCTCCGAAAGCCATCTGCCGTTGTTCTCGCCTGAGGAATCTCCGTCTCTTATTCTACAAGGGTGGGACCTCTTCGGACCTTTGGGGTGTCGGGACTCCTGCGTTCACCACCCCTCCAGCCAGTCCCCTGCTGGAGAGTGGAAGAACCAGGATTTCCCTTCCGCAAGGACTTTGAGCTTGGCAGGAAATAGCATCATGTATTTTAAGTCCTTTTCCCTTAGGGCTCTCTTGGACCTCCTCGAAGCTCCTCATCTGTTTCTGGACCTGGTAGGAGAAATCCGGGAAGAACCGAATCATGGAGTTCTCATATTTCAGGTCTCCCTGCACCCGGACTGCCTGCAGGATGACATCACGGTCGCGGAAGTTGAACATGCGGGCTATGATGGTGCGTGGTGGGGCCCCTGGTCTCGGTGGTGGGATCGGAGCCCTGTGTGCCCGTTCCACTGAGAAGAATTTCGACAGACGTTTGGGTCTCAGGTGATTTGTGATCAAGTCTTCCACGAATAGGTCTGCGCTTTGGGCGTCTGCGCCATCCGGCACCCCAACAATGAGTATGTTGTTACGCCTAGACCTCCCTTCCTGGTCTTCGACTCTTGCTTCCAGCGCCTCTTGTTGCTTGGCTAGCTTGCGCACCTGCTCCTCTAAGGACTTTGAGGATGTTTGGAGCTCCCGAATATTGGTTTCTGCCATTTGTACCTTGTCCGACATTTTCCGAAAGTCCACTCTAAGGAGCCCTACTTAGATTGTGACCGAATCTATTTTGGGTTCCAGGGAGGACAGTAGGCTTTGTATCACCGCCATTATCACCCCTAGGGAGGGCTCCCCGGAGGCTGCCGGACCCGAAGGCAGGGTCGACTCCTCTTGGTGAGGCTTGGGACAGCATACTTATCCATCTTGTTCGCTTGCGGCTGTAAGTGCCCCTTAGGTTTCACCATGTCCTTCTGTCTCCTACTGCCGTCCGGATTATGGCCCGGAGTCACTTTCCCCCAGCGTTGCCACTTCCCACCGCCTCTCCGGCTGGTAGCTCTGCACTATGTTAAGATCTAGGTCTAGAAGCGCACCCCCTGGTGGCCGGGGGCCCCTGGGGTAGCACACCCAAGCCTCACCCCTGTCAGCTCCAAGCGATCGGTGTAGAGTCGTGAGCCACTCACTGTGGAGTGAATCAAAAAGGGGGACAGCGGGGCAGGTTTAAAGAGGTCCAACATACATGCCCCAACAATACTATATGCACGAAGGATATGGAGTTCCTCTGAGTCCAAGTGAAAGAACAGGGAGATACTAGGGGTGGGGATGGTGGTGGCCCCACACTGAAGGTGAAAGGGGAGATCCCTTTTCGGAACTAGGGCTCTCACACACCTAGCAAGCTAGGTGTCATGCTTCATCATATGAGCCTGCCCCTCGTCAGGTCGGCGCTGCAATACCTGACGGGCACCCAGTACGGGGCTCTTTAGCGGGGATCTTTTGTTCCTGCCGTTGGGTGCAGTGGGGGTGAGGGGCCTAGTAAGTGTAGATGTGGGAGGGAAGTGAGTTAAAATAGGTCAGTTAGTCCTAACAGTGATTTATTCAGGAAGGTAAACTGCCTAATTAAAAAATATATAGAGAGTGGCGGTGAACTAGATGAAAGGTATCTAGCTGTATGTGCCCTACTCTCGGTCGGTCAACATGTTTCGTGCCCTGTGTGTCAGGGGGATCAAGGCACTTCTTCAGGACCAATTGTCAATGCTATCTACACAGAGTGGTAAGTGAGAAACTACATACCACACTCTCAGGTCAATAACCTGCAAACAAAACGAGAAGGAAAAACATAATTTTAATGTGGGATGTAACACTGTACAAAACACGTATCTCTTGGAACTGTTCTTACGGTACCGATATGGTACATGTGTTAAATGAATTGGTATAGTCACACGCATGCTCAACACCGTGTGAGGGATGAAAATAAGGTAAGGTTAAAACACAAGGTAAGGTCTCTCAAGCACAAGAGGAATCATGATAAAACCAAGGTCTCAATAAGGAAAGTCCATCAAGAGCCATAACGTAACAGAAAGAACAGAACAATAACATAACAGAGAGGACAGGAACAATGCTCACCTATACTGTTGTCTAGTTAGGACTGCAACAGTATCCTTTTTTCTTCTACTCACGTAGGACCCAATTTGGTGTCCTTTACGACCGCCGGATACTGTTGCAGTCCTTTAAAATTATGTTTTTCCTTCTCGTTTTGTTTGCAGGTTATTGACCTGAGAGTGTGGTATGTAGTTTCTCACTTACCACTCTGTGTAGATAGCATTGACAATTGGTCCTGAAGAAGTGCCTTGATCCCCCCGACACACAGGGCACGAAACATGTTGACCGACCGAGAGTAGGGCACATACAGCTAGATACCTTTCATCTAGTTCACCGCCACTCTCTATATATTTTTTAATTAGGCAGTTTACCTTCCTGAATAAATCACTGTTAGGACTAACTGACCTATTTTAACTCACTTCCCTCCCACATCTACACTTACTAGGCCCCTCACCCCACTGCACCCAACGGCAGGAACAAAAGATCCCCGCTAAAGAGCCCCGTACTGGGTGCCCGTCAGGTATTGCAGCGCCGACCTGACGAGGGGCAGGCTCATATGATGAAGCATGACACCTAGCTTGCTAGGTGTGTGAGAGCCCTAGTTCCGAAAAGGGATCGCCCCTTTCACCTTCAGTGTGGGGCCACCACCATCCCCACCCCTAGTATCTCCCTGTTCTTTCACTTGGACTCAGAGGAACTCCATATCCTTTGTGCATATACTCACTGTGGAGTGCCACAGCTTTGAACGGATGCCTCCGCTCCCTTTCAGATCCTGCTCCACAGCTACTAGCTGCTTGACGCAGATCCACGCTGAGAAGGTACCAGTCCCCCGGATCTCCCCTGCGGCTGCTTTCACTCCTGCAGCCCGGGGGCGAGTGTTGCCAAGTCTCTTTGGTCGCACTTGACGGCTCGGGGTCTCCTCCGACCCCTGGCACCGAGGAGCCTCGCTGTGCAGAGTGTTAACTTCCTCTCCTTCCTTTGCCTCCACGGGTCGAACCCCTGAGGGGCCGGCCGCACTCAAGGCCAGGAGGCGCTCCGTCTGCAATCTCCCCTCTTCCTGCCGTTGGTAAAGTCTGCGCCCAAGGGGCGTTTAGGGGGCCCAGGGGCCGCTTCCACCTGTCCCCGAAGATTGTCTCCATGTAGGAGTCAGCAGCGAGGCCGCCCACTCTATGACTGCCTTCCCTCCCGCAGTCTAAGGGGACAGTCGTGTGCTGCTCCGCCGGGGCATCCGTGCTGATTCTGGATTCTTTCTTGTCCCCAACCAGGGGGAACTTCCGTGGTGCTGTGGTCGCCCTCCCACGTCCCGCAACTCCAGTTGTTCAGGGCCCCCAAGGGGCCTGGGGAGGCCATTCTCCTCTGCGGCCGCAGCCCCGGGCCCACCCCCTCACTGCCGCGGCTGAGCGGGTCTCAGCGCGGCCGCCACAAGGCCCGGGATCGGCACAGCTGCGGCCGCAGGATCAGCGTTTATGGATAGTGCCATTATATGCAACATCCCCACCCACAGTCTGAGCATGCATGAATAAATGAATACACAACACAACTTTTGTTTGGGAAAACATTGCTGCAGGTTTATTCCATACAACAGTATGCAATATGGTGGGTTATCTTACGGGCGATCCAAGGGCAGGCAGCTGTAACCAACCTATGCTGCCCTGCCCGCCTGATGAGCCAAGCACAGTGGAGAACCCAATCAGTGCTACACCTTATGGGTGATCCTCTTTCCGGATCACGTGACACATTGGTCCCTTATTACTCACGCTCCTTTCAGGGCGGAGTGTAGCAAGGCAAGCCCCCAGTTGTTCAGGCCCACAACCGCCCGAAGGACTAACGGGGCGCCGGCACGGTTTTCCAGGAACCTGCCCTGAGGCTCCTGGGATTTGGCTCTGGCACCCCTATTGTGCTCCTGCAGAGGTACCCTTCTGTACCCACCTGCTTCCAGATCGCCCTGTAACTCCGCCTGCAACACAGAAGAAAAACATTACTATGTTCCTTGTATCACGCCTGCCAACCCCACGCCGGGTATGCGGTAGGGTGGGAGACGGCGTGGCTGGCGCAAAGAGGACGCCAAGATGGCCGGGGGAGGCATAAGTACCCTCCCCTGACCTCGGCGCGCCGGAAGTGACGCGCCTCGCGAGCCAAGGCGAGAGGACTCCTCCCTGAGTCCAATCACTATCAGGGGTGTGTATGTGCCCAAAAGGCACTAAAGGGCCGCCCTTTTAGGGTGGCCCCTGTGAGGGCCGCGGGTAGCCGCATAGTGCCATTATATGCAACATCCCCACCCACAATCTGAGCATGCATGAATAAATGAATACACAACACAACTTTTGTTTGGGAAAACATTGCTGCAGGTTTATTTCATACAACAGTATGCAATATGGTGGGTTATCTTATGGGCGATCCAAGGGCAGGCAGCTGTATCCAACCTATGCTGCCCTGCCCGCCTGATGAGCCAAGCACTATGGAAAACCCAATCAGTGCTACACCTTATGGGTGATCCTCTTTCCGGATCACGTGACACATTGGTCCCTTATTACTCACGCCCCTTTCAGGGCGGAGCGTAGCAAGGCAAGCCCCGGTTGTTCAGGCCCACAACCGCCCGAAGGACTAACGGGGCGCCGACACGGTTTTCCAGGAACCTGCCCTGAGGCTCCTGGGATTTGGCTCTGGCACCCCTATTGTGCTCCTGCAGAGGGTACCCTTCTGTACCCACCTGCTTCCAGATGGCCCTGTAACTCTGCCACAGCTCTGGAGGCGGCCCCCGTCGCCACCATAGCCCCCTACCAACACAGCTGTATTCTCACCTGCAACCTGCCATTTCCAAGGCCTCCTGCAACCCAAGAGGAACAGGACCATTCCCACCGGAGACCGGTGGACCCCCATCTGTATCACAATAGCCCTTGACGTTAGCCTGGATCAGCTAGTGTCTGATGAAACCAAAGCCCCTTTGGCCTGTGAACTTGTGCATTGAACTATTCACCCTCCTGCGGGAAAGTTCCACTGCCTCACATGACTCAGCCCTGTGCCAACTCTGGGCGGGACGATTTCAGACAACCATAGCTCACATTGCCCCATCTATTTGCTGATCTCACCTAGCTGCCGTCCTTCTAGCACCGTATGTGCCTGAACACCTGTGTCCATAATCTATGGGACAGCAGCCCACTTGTTAGGTGACCGCTCCCACAACCCTCCTGCCTACTTTGGCTATCAGGGCGAGAAGGTTTATGCTTAACTGAAGCAACCCGTAACATGCCCATGGAGCAGAGTGCACATATTTTGTTGAGGTTGACCCGACATTTGCACAGTCCCTTTGATTGCCAAATCATGGCGCACAGGAATGTTCATAACTAGAAGTATGTGACAATGAGCAAGGGTGTCCTCATGCACTTGCCATGCATCCCTTATGGGAATTTCGCCTGCTCAGCTCCCTCTGTGGTGAAACCCCTAGGCTTACCAGCTTAGTGATTCCGTCTGATTTAATACAGTGCGCACTGTCTGCAATATGGTGCCTAACATTCAGGATTGACTAAGCCCTAGTTTACCCCCATACTAGATTATTCCCAAATATGGGGGGGGGTTCACACTGCCCACCCTGTGCAGCCCCAGCAGTGGAAAATTACCTGCTCCGTTACATTTTAATTTTGTTGAATACTGGACATGCCAAATGTTCTTTTTACATAGTTGCCTTTTGTGCTTGACACCTTGTTTCCCCATTTATTGGGACAGCAGCACACTATGTTGGCTGACAGCGTCCCCACCCAGCGTGGCTAATATAGCTAACCGGGCGGGGCATTTGAGCTTAACTGCAGCAACATGTCACCTACCCTCGGTTCTGGGGTGCACTTACTTCGCCCCGTTGACCAGACAATTGCACAGACCCCTTTGATTGCTAAACCCTGGTGAATACCTTAATGGTGTCAAATCTGGATTGAAAGAATATATGTATTGTGCCCACTATTTGCGACACCTCACCCTTTCGTGTAGTGACAACTTACGCAGCCCACCCCGCTTGCTTATCTGCCGTCGGATCACAGATGCACAGTACCTGCTATCCATCTCTGACCCTGGATGCTCAAACCAGCAAAAGTGTTGGAATCCCAGATTCCCAGTTTCATGTTTAGCTGCACTACACCTTCATTGGATCAGCTGGGAGATACCACAAACCGCATTGGTCATGAGAACCTTAAGAAGCACACAATTTTCACCTGGGCGTACCTCTAAATGAGACTGGCTCCACACAGCCGTAAGGCCAGAGACACACATATATTAAACCTATTTACTGGTTTCTGCCACTTGGCACCCTTCTGGTTGGTGATGCGGAACCTCCTACCCAGCATAAGCTGACCGTCTAGCGTTGCCGCCACACCACCTGTGTCCCTTGAATCACCCTCCATCCCCCTGTGCAATAGTCATACTGCTAAGTGGGCAATCAATTCAACATCCCTCCTTTCCTGCCGGACTGTTGCCTGTTCAGTTTGATCTGTGGTGACTGCACCCAGACTTCCCAGGCAGCTTTATTGCTGATAATGTGAGCAGTTGACCTTGGGGGAATCTCACGCTTGCAACTTGCAACTATAGCGATTATTTAAATTAAAATGATACTGTGTATCTGAATAAACTATGCACAGGTAATTGGACTCTCACAATTGCAGTTGTTGTGAACAACAAAGTGGATGGCCAGGATGTGTTGGGGGACCTCCCCCTACCAGTCTCTGCTGTAGTTTTCCCCCAACGGAACAGACCGCTGTAGCTCAGCGGACAGGTGAAATTGTATCCCAAGCCTTCTAATGTGTTGTTCACATGGTGAAAATTGGGGATACTTTTAATACCACTGGTGGGGGAGAACTGGTAGAGTGCTGTGGACCTACTGCCAGCATCTCCCATGCTCCGTCAGGGTTTCTAAGCACCAGTCCCGTACCCTCCTAGTCCACCCTAGGATTTAACAGAGTTGACCCCCAACTTGGGGTGCGATGGCCCGGTAGCCACTGGACCAGTATATGAGTACTATCAGGGACCTAAAGCTTTCATCTATCTCAAGCAAGGAATGGCCACCTGCAGCGCTCAATCGCTCCCGAATAAAATTATCTTCTCCGGCAAGTTAGCATAGCTAAATTATTACTTGATGTCCAGTATGGGTCCAACCCAACACCCAAAGAAATGCTTGCTTCCTAGGTGTAGGTGATGCAGCCTGCATATACTATGCTAAGAGCAGAGTGCACCTGCTCTGTGATCCCCTGGCTGCTTGTCTGGCCTTCCTTTATGCCCAGGGATACCTAAGGCAACGCTTCAATTCCGAACTGGTGTGACTGTGCAAGAACTGTAATGAGCCTTCGCCTGCACAAGTCGCCCTACAGACAAGTTGGCCCTGACTAACCTTGTGTTCTGGTGCCAGATTTGGGAAGGCGTTTCCCATGTTCTGTCAACTATTGTGCTGTTGGAATGCTGAATGCAAGGTGGGGATGCTAACCTGCCCCAAACTCTGCGGACACCACAGCCTGCGCAAGCTTGCGAGACAATAGAAACTTTTACACGTTCAGTAAATGTGACACATTGGACTTGTCCCTCAAACTTAAGCCAGGCACCTCTAGGTGAGGTCTGGCTCTCCCAAACTTCTGCTAATGTGTACCAGGGGGCAGACCAGTCAGTGGGAACAGGGGGGAACAGTACGTCCAGCTACCTGCCCTTTCTTGAATCTGGGAATGCCTAGTGTTCCTTACTACGCTATTGCCCCTTGTGCTCTAAACCAGTGTTTCCCCAACTTTCTAAAACACAGCGCACTTGTAAGGTGACAACACCCCACACCCGCCAGGCTGCCATGGCTAAAGGGCGGGTGATTATAGCTTAACTTAAGCAACATGCCCATCATTAGTGGCATCGACCAGACATCAGCGCAGGCAATTTTGGTGATAAACTACGGCGCCAATTGAATAGTGTCACTCTGGTTTGCGAAATGTATGTCTATTGTGCAGCAGACACAGAGTGCCCTGCTTTGTTTCGGCTGGGTTAAACTTGCTGCCTGCGCCACCCATCCGGCCTATGGAAATTGTGCAAAACTCTCGCTTACTACACTGCTGAGTGAGCCCACAGCATATAATTCCTTTAAATTTTCCATTTCTGACGGGGCGTGGTTTGACGCGCAACCAAGATGGCTGCGTCTTTCTGAGCTCCGTCCGATCGCGGGTGCGACCGCTCGTCGGAACATGCTGCATCGGTGATTTTTCGATCATCATGCAGCGGATTTGAGCGGCGGAACACCTGGGGAAGCCTGCATACCATTTTCGGGCTGTTTGGAGTCCTTTTGGAGTTCTTTTCGTTTCGGCGACTTTCTCCTCAAGCTCGAGCTTCAAAATGGCGGCAGAAGTGGAAGTCCCTGCTGCTTCACGGATCACTTCAGTAGGTCATTGAACTACATCACGGCTTTTTCTGATCTTTTTCCCTTCATGTATGAGGTATTGCTCGGATATCCTTTATGCTTCACTATGTCATGCTCTGCTTTTCTTTAAAAGACGCTATGCTGAGGAGGCAATCTTTTTTCACAAAATGGCAGCAATTATTTGAGTGCTGATTGACTTATTTGCGACCTGCTTTCAGTTGGTTTTACTTCGATGGGGGTGATTCCACATGTCCAATTGCTAGCTTATAATTTTGTGACTTTTGAAGATCATATTTGCTCTGACTGAGTGAGCAGTCTGTACCTCACACTATTGCCTGATACCAGTGGTTGCTTGTTTTCTGTTGGCGATTCATTTGTCTGTGTGGGAATTTTAATTCTCCTCAAGTCTTCCTCTGTGCTTGCTCCCCCTTGCTGTGCTTTACAGTGGTGTGTTCTTCAGTATACTACACAGCATTTTCGCCTGTTCTACGACTTCTCCACATTTATACAGTCATTCTGTGTGGTTTTTTTTGTTGGACACTTCAATGGCGGACGGCATGGGTGTGACCCCCAAGGATAGAGATTCGAAAGGGAATCTGAAGCGGTCTAAACAGATTTCACCCACGCCCGACATTTCAGCGAGAGGCAATATGGATTCTGCTTCAACATTAGATACTATTCTAACTAAACTTAATGCAGTTCATGACATAGCACAAAGCACCAAAACGAATACAGACTTACTTCAGGTTGAGGTGACGGCTATCCGAAATGACCTCAAGAATCTCTCAATACGTTTCTCCAATGCAGAAACACGAATAAGTTCTGTGGAAGACCTCACGAATAAACAAGCTAAACATGCTCAAAGTTTAGAGCGTTCCTTGGCCTCATTGAGAAGAGACCTGACTGTGCAGGAAGATAGGCATCGTAGAAGCAATCTTCGAATTTTTGGCCTACCGGAGGACTGTGAGAATTCTGCTCCTTCAATGTTGGATTTTTTGCTTACATGGATCCCTACGGTCTTGAACATTTCATTTGTAAAAGACTTTGAAATAGAACGTGCTCATAGCGTTCCCACCTTTAAGCCTAAAACGTTAGCTTCTCCAAGACCAGTGATTCTGAAACCTCTGCGCCACCAACATTCTGAGCAAATCCTAGCTCACATGAGGAAGATTAAATCATTACAGTGGGAGGGGCACAGAATAACAATATCACAGGATTTTGCTAGAGATACTGTCATTCGCCGTAAAGGTTTCTTGAATTTACGTAGAAGGCTGATTGATATGAGCATTCCATTTTCCTTTGCAGGTCCTTCGCGTTTCAAAATAACTTTTAGAGGTCGCTCTCAGATTTTTTATGAACCTGCAGAGCTTTCCACTTTTTTGGATAACCAGTCTGAATCACAGATGGAACAGTTGGCTTCTGAATCGCTTCCTAGCACGTCTCATTGTTAATGTATCTCAATGTTGATAACCTGGATTCATTTGTCCTGTGCTTTTGCCTTGATATACGGCCTTATCGTGCCTCTGTGTTCTTTGCGGATATGATAAGATTCAGTAGAGATGTTGTTAGTTTATTGTGGTTACTCTCTCTTGACTGATTTTTTCTTCACAGGTATTTTATCTGCTTTTTTCTTCACAGGTCCTAAGATTGCTCATACCTCTAGGCAGGTTTCTTAAGAGTTATTTCTGTCTTGTGGACAGTGTTTAGGTGCTGTCCTATTTCATAATGAGTGTTATTATGTCTCTATTTTCTTCTCCTTAATCTCTTTTTCATCTCTTGTCATTTCTGGCCTACTCCAACTCTGTCTATGTTTTTCTATTTTCGTTCATCCTCCTCTTCTGTTCTGATGAATTTTTGTTGATTTGTACATCTAAATAGTTGATTTTCTTTGGGTTTTCTTTCTTCCTATTACCATGTTATTGGTTTTCTGTCTTTTCCACCCTCTTTAATATCTTTTATATGCTTTCTATCCGTTTAGCTTGCACTTTCTCTTTTCTTCTTTTTCTGACTCTGTGCTGGTGTCTACTCTTTTTTCGTGTGGTTATTATTGTGAGAAGTTGGCCTGGTATATGCTGTCCACTAATTATAGTGGGCACCTTGCACCAGTCCAAACAACCCCTTGTTGGAGATAGGTTAAAGACAACCTTATTGAAAGCTATCCTAGTGGTAGCTATGGAGAGCAGCCTTCAGGCTAAGTCTTGAAGGAATGTAAAGCAGCTTGTTTTACCAGTCTATAATCTCTTGAGTGATCAAATGAAAGAGCACCACACCAGGTATATATTCAAAATATATGTATTTATTGCTAAACACACCCCTCTAGTCTCTTTATGAGGCTAGAGTTCGAAGTACATAAGTTAGAAGGTATTTAAACACAGTAATAGCACAAATACACGTTTGGGCCCTAGGGGCGTACCAAACCATATACCAATAAAGTGGTATAAGAACCACGACTGAACTAAACACTAGGCCTAGAGCCTCTAGAAGTGCTTGGACCACAAGGAACCACCCAAGGTAGTGACACAGGGGACCCACGGGGGACGCGTGCAGTGTAAATGCACAACCGCGATACGCCGTTGACTTCTATGGAGAAAGTCGTGATCGGGAAATTAGAGAAAAGGGACACTTAAAGGAGGACTTGGAGCAAACCCTTTGAGATCTAGGACTTTGAAGAGTCTCTACCCACGGGAGCACCGGAGTACTCGTGTTACCTCACCCAGGGAAGCCGGGTGCATAGGTGCCTTTCGGGGTCGGGTTTCGTCGTCGATTTGAATGGCGATCTGCTGCAAAGTGCTGCTGGCGACCAAGTGAAAAGTGTCCGGGTGGATCCAAGAGTGGATCGGAGTTCTGAAGAACCTGAAAGCAGAGGGGACAGAGTCTGGGTCACTAGCCAGTGACCAGGAAGGCGATGGACAGATGCCCACCGATGTCGAGTGCTTCAGGTGCGTTGACGGTCGTCTTGACTCTTCAGCCACGAGGTCCAGGAGGCGTTGTCGGCGACCAGGAGCAGGATTCGGGCTGGTACACGATGTCTGTCGAGTGCTGAGGTGTCGGCGACCGGATTGGACCCAACAAGCCTTGGCAACGGCAAGTCTCGATGCAGAGGAAGATCGTCGATGGTGCAGACCAGCAAGGTCTGGGGAACTCACCCAGCGAGGGTAAGTGAGGGCAGGCCTGGAGCAACCAGGATGCCAAGTAAGAAAAAGATTGGCCTTCGTTAAGGGCTACTAGCCAACGGGCTAGCGACCGCGAAGGAGCCTCGAGACGCTGCACGTGGGTCTGGCTCACAGGACACTCGTGGAGTGGAGGCCAGTGATCTTCGGTGCAGTTGGTGCTGGAGGCTAGGGCTACTCGGAGCCCAAAGCACGACTTCGGGGGAGACCCAGAAGAGGATGCACTTGCAAATGTGCTCGGTGTCCAGGGGTCACGGTCTCAAGTCACCCACGATAGCCACGGGACTCAGGGTAGCCTCGGGGACTCAGGGTAGCCTCGGGGAAGTCTGAGAATCCACCTCTGGTGATGCGATGACTTCGGCGTCCGGCGGGAGCTTCAGAAATGCGAACCGGACAGATGCTTCTTTGGTGCCTGCCAAGCAGGGGAGTCACTCCTTGACCCCAAGGGAGATTCTTCTGTCCTCTAATCGTGAGTAGAGCGTCGAAGGTCCAGGATTCAGTTTCAGAGTTTCGTCCAGGGATAATCTAAAATCTTAAGGACTGGGTTCCTATACTTATACTAAGGATAGGGGTTGGACTACTCTGTGGCCCCACCTATGGGTGGGTCAGGGCAGAGGGGTGGCTACACCCCTTTCCCTTTGTCCAGTTCACGCCAAAGCAGGGGCTGCAAGCCCCTGATCCGGTTTGAACTGGGGTATGCACAGGGACACCAAGTGTGCCCCCAGTGCAGGACTTCAAAGCACCCGAAAGTGCTCCCGCCCAGCCCCAATACACATTATCCTGTCTGGGGAGGTGGTCACACCTCCCTGGGTCAGGAAACCTATTGTCCAGGCCTCCCCTGCCGGAGTTTCGTCCAGCAGCAGGAGGCCAGACTCGTGTCTGTGGCAGCAGCATCCATTTTGTGATGCCAGGGCTTTAGAAAGAAGTTACTGGCCAGGCCAGGGTTAACTTGTCTCTCCCTCTAGAAGGGTGGAATGCTACCCCCGCCGCCAGAATTGGCGGGGGTAGTATTCCAAGATGTTTGACACCAAACACGACATGTTTAGGTGCAGCCATTCCAAAGTTAGCATTTAACGCAAGGTTATAATGCGCTTAAGAGTATATGGTCAGGCTGCACTACAAACAGCATCAGAGAAGGGTCTCCGAACGCTGCAGAGGGGCCCTGCTCATGCAGGGGCACCCTCTCACATAGGAACCATGCACTCTGCCTTTAGGATTGATAAGGCCTGCCTTAGGAGTGACTTATAGGTTTATATGTGTGTATGTATGTAGTGATATAGGTAACCTATATCACAGTAAGGGGTGCATGCACCACCTTACCCAGGCTGTAGTAGCAGACCTGTGGTGTCAGTTTGGATGGCCTTCCAGGGGTGGCACAATACATGCTGCAGCCCCTGGTAGGCCTCTGAGGTACCTATGCCCTTGGTACATAGTGTACCATATACTAGGGACTTCTAAGGGCACTCCAGATTCCAATCAGAGATGTGCCTAAGGCACATGGAAACCTTTTTACAGAGAAAGCAGATAGACTGGGGCCCTGAATAGCAGGATCCCAGTCCAACTAAGTCATAAACCAGCAAAACACCATAAAAAAAGTGGGGGCAACCATATAGTCAGATTCCACCTTCCTACAATTATCCATTTATATCTCCCCCTGTTACCCTTTTTTCCTATATTCATCTATTTTGTGTTTGTACAATTTGTATAATGTGAATATATTCTCTAATTATCTATGTATTTAACTCATGAATTATTTCTAACACCTCACTTTATTAATTATTACATCACTTATGACTATTTACCATGCCTTAGGCTCTTATCTATAATATCTAGTACTGTTATTTAGGATGCCTTAATTGGATATTGCCTTAGCCTGGCATTCATACTATTTATTAGTGTTATTTATGATGCCTTATTGTTGTTTATGAGGCCTTAGGGGCACATTACGATGGTGGGCGGAAGCACCACCGCCGTGCTGGCGGATGCAAAAACCACCAGTTACCGCCGGCACGCAGCAGTCCACACGCCCGTCCAATTACGATGCGAAAAGTAGGCCAAACACCGCCGGCAAGCCAGCAACACCGTCCGCCATCAAAGTGCGCCCGTACACGTAGCGGCGCAGCCTAACTGACACACACCGTCCGGCGAAACACGTCCCGCCCGGCGCATAAATTACGATGCCGCAAACAAACGGCTCCCATGGCCAAGAGATACCGTACGACAAACCGAAGCGGTAACACGGATGCCGAGCACGGACAACGAAGAAGCGGCTCCCCGAGCATGAATCCAGCACTGCAGGCTCTCCCCATGCTTCTGCTGATGCACCACCAAGGACGCAACGTACCGCGGAGACGCAGGTAGGCACACACAGAACAAGTGCACGCAAAGAGCGCACACAGTGCAAGGGCGGAAAAAGCGGACAACCCCCCACCAGCGCGTGTACACTACACATCCACCATCGCATCCACATATGACACACAGGCCAAATCGTAACATCGCAGAACACATGTGTACACACCACCTGGGACTAGGAACCAACCACCCCGTCACGGCCCCAAAGCGCCGATGACGCCGCCACACATGCGCACAACGCAGAGGCCAACCGCAGCGCCATGCATGCGTCGCACACAGACACAGGGACACAACCAAGCAGCACACACATCAGCCCCACCCCGAACGCACATGACACGTGACAGGCCGGCCACAGACATGTCCCCAACGCCCAATTCACGGACAACACCCAACGCCACACAACCGACGCACACATGTCAGTGAAGACACGCAACAGCAGGACACACCCCAGTGTAACAAACATGGCGTAGCACACAGCGGCGGCAACACCAACTAGGAGAAGCAGGGTCCCTTCGGGAAGAGGAACGCCAGTACCACACAGAAACACCCATACCACCCTGCACATATGAACAAGACATATAAAACGGAACACCAAAGAGCCCGGGGACCGACAACAGGTGGCCCAAGAATAACATTCACACACAAGGCCCAATGCAGAGCGGAAAGGCAGCCTGCCGCCCACACAAGGGAGAGCAGACAGCACTGAATGACCTTCCATTCCAACTCCGAAACCACAGCCCTACGACAGAAGCCGGTGAATACAGCCATTGTCCAAGAATAGACCAACACAGGCATGCCGAGGGACCGACCACAGGGCAGATAGCGCATATCACAGAAGCACACAACGGACGGGGAAGAAAGAAGAAAACACTCCCCCATGTCGGCCACATGCAAGTTAATTGGAAGGAGTCACACATCACTGACCTTGAACTGTCTGAGAAGCATGTGGGAAGAGGGCCCGTGTCCTCCAAACAAGCCAACAGAACACAAGTCCTGTCTCCCTACGACTACACAGAGCTCACAGCAACCTCGGAGTGTGCACATTGCAGACTGCACACACAGCCGGAGCACGCCACCTCAACGAACCGCTGCGAAATGGCAACCGCAACACACCTACCCAACTACGCCGAACAGCTCAAGCTGTACAAAACCAACCTGTTCCATACATTGGGATGCGATCTCCTGTCCCTGCTGAACGTAAGTTACCGACTGACTTACCGCATCACATTGTTCAGCTGCGTCATGCCCGTCTTCTACTGTCGGAGGTGTCCCTACCAGCATCCCGTCGAGATATGCCTCTCCAACCCGGCATGTCTGAAGGCGGACCTGCTACCACTACTCCTCCCTCTGGACACACACGACAGGGCCTGCTCTGCCTATGGGGGCATGGCGTATGTGGCCAACATCGCACCCGCACTGAAATGGGACCACTGTGCCTCCACACGACGGATCATCGAGAACAGCTACATCGAATGTCATCCAGCATGCCCCATCATGGTCCTCCAAGGGACAACTTACGAACAACACCTTGACAGCCACCATCCGCTATATTGGCTGGCAAACATGTACACCACCAATGACATGGAAGCCCTGCTGGACGGCATCGCATACCTGACAACCTGTAAATTCGTCGGACCACAACGCAGGTTCCCCGAGTGACCTATGATGTCCAACCCCGCACCCATGCTTAGCTTCCGCACGGACTGGCCAGTCACCACCACAACAGCCATACCAAACGACCGGCAACTGTAACCACACCATCAACGACATCGCCATGACATCGGATATGACCGGGACATGCACACTGTTCCCCATCACATCCAGGAACACCGCATGCATCGTGGGAGGCAGTGGCATGGGCTCTGTGTATCGCACCCACATGGACGGAACTGCACGAACAACCAGGACACGACATGGATCCAGCGCACATGGACACACACACCGCTCAGTGGACATGAATAGGTCGCCTGGAGTCTGTGGGTGCTGCACCCTCCCACCCCGCCCCGGGAATCCCATACCAGGACCTTTGCATGGACGACAAGTGCATACAACAACAACACGACCCCAGTGACTGTGACATGTCCAGTAACCACCACAGTGCAACAACAAGTGGCACGCCGCTGCATGCACGCAAGCACATGCCCTGATGTCATCTCACATGCACGCGTGCATGAGGAACAACCGCAGCAAACCTGTCACATGGAACTGAGATGGACTGTGCCCATGATGCCAAGCGGTCTGGTAGGCTACATGTATACCGTCTGTGTCAAAGTCCGCAGCTCCGCAGCTATACGTAAATGTACATTAGCACAGCCTTGGCCAAGCAGATGTCACTCTGAAGCCCACATCCCACATGCAACAGCCAATCACATGTAACCCCACACCCTATCCCATTTGCAATCATGCTCAGTATATCCTCAACATGTATTCCGCTGCCAGTAGTGTCCACTATACTGCATCACAGAGGACAGAAGACTCAATATAATGTTTGAAACCAAAACTGTCTCCGCTGACTCATTTCACAAGTACGAATGAGAGAGGATGAGAGTATGTGAAGTACACGGCAGTCGTGACATGACCATGTAGTCCACTGGTATTGGATGTCAACGCAAATGAGTAGCACTACTGTGGAAGACACACATGTGTCGTGTGAAGTCGTATGGACGCAGTGCTCAGGTGGGTGGGTGCGACGGGTAGATGCGCACATGCCAAGTTGGAGCACGCCGTGTTGGGAGGGGTCATGAACAGTACACCACCGCTTCCCTGGGCATTGTGAGAGGACACCTGTCGGGGGGAAGTGAACACGTGTGTGCACAGCAGCCGGGCACACGTACAAAGCGGTACCAGGCGCACCTCAGCCCACCCTCTGTGGACAAGCTGGATCCTGTTGTGCGCCCGCCATGCCCCTTGACAAGGCACACACAGCCCCAGTCGACCAGGTGTAACCCCAACATAGTCAATCCGCACAGGCGATACAGGGCACGGGATGGCAGTGGAGCATGGTGTGTGAGAGGTCTCCTCGCGCTCCTCCTGGTCATATCACGCAGGCAATAGAACCTCAACGTCTAGCATGGCACAAGTCACATGGAAGTGTAGGGGGACGCACCACAGCACGAGCAGCACTGACGTCACGGGAGGTGGCTCGCACCATCCCATCCATTGCCCATCATACCAACCACGCCACATGCCATTGCGACTAAGTGCAAGCGCGTGCGCCACCACCCCCGAGCCCTCCCCAGAGAGGCCAAAGAGTGAATGTGTGGGCCAGCAGTCACAGACGGACGTGGCCTGGCCGCAAGGGCAGCCACAGCCACTGGGTGTCGCAGGTGGCGGATCCGGAAGGCGAAGACTGTGATGCATAGTCCATGCAGGCCGGGTCTCCATTTGGGGCACCACGCAGGTGGACGGCGTCCCGCAACACATCATACCCTGAGACAGCCCACTCGTGCAACTGGACCCACACATACACTCCTTGCCCTCTCTGGTGCGAGCTTGGGGCTGCCTGTGCAAGCGCTAGCCTCGCAGGTGAGCATGCATATTGGGGGAGCGAGGGGAGGACATGAGGGCTGGGGCGAAGATGACTGTATCACTGTCAGTCAGTACAAGGGATGACCCAGATGTGGAAAGGAAGAGACGTGTCCCGTGTGTACTGCAACTAGTCGCCAATCCAACTACCCCCCATGTCCGGAATGTAAGCCCGCACCTAGGCCCGCCCATCCGCCACATCGAACATACCACCAGCACGACAACCTTCCCATTCGAAACACTGACTGGGGGTGGCGACCAGTGTACAATCATGTGTAGCCTACCCACGCGTACATGTGGGCCCTCCATGATCCATGTCACCTGCGGCAAAGTCATGACATGCGCAATGAGGGAAGTGAGGAGAGCTGTCCGCCCCACGCGCAGAAGGTGCATCAGCTCCACAGACCCAGCAGCGAGTCCAGCAGGGGTCACATGTGCAGGGGCAGCTGTGCCTGGTGTGAAGGCACATGCATATAGACAGCACATCGACCAATGTGTAGTCTGCCCACATCTACAGTCCATCATCATGCGGACATAGGAATTGAACACAGGGCAACACATCTTAGTTGGTGCACCCACCGTGACCAACAATGCGCAATCATCGACGTACCCGCCCTGTGCATGGCCCACCACCCAACGGAGGCACATCCAGTGCCACCATCCCACACACACAAGCCTTCCACGGAACATGCTGTGTCCAATGGTCAGTACAGAGTCAGCGCCCATCTGGTGGAACCTGAACAGGAGACACATGCACACACATGCCAGCTCCCACTATGTACGTCTGCCACCTGGCACGTGCAATGTAACCTCTCACCTGTGACGTGTGACTGCAAGCAAACAGCCGTCTTGGCATGGGGCTGTCAATGTGGACACCTGTCAATGTTTCGGGAGGTGTGATCCGTACAGTGCTGTACATAGGGTGCAGTGCTGACACCTACTACTGTCTCATATCCCCTCGTGCCACAGGTCCCACTTGTTTTGGCCGCTCAGCCTGTGCCCACATCGTTGTCGTCGTGTGCCATACTCATCCAGCCGCGGAAGCAGTTCCATGCTCAGCAGACATTCATGTTGCCGTGGCGTTGCCGCTTGACGGATATGCAGTCAGTCCCCATCAGCACGCCCCGCAAGTCATTGGGGCCTAGATCCCCATGTGCATGCACATGGCAGTGGTTTGTATCACTAGCCATTGCCATTGTTGGGAGACCTGTGTAAGTGTATTGTGGCCGTGCCGTCCCAGCTTGACAGCTGGGCTGTGGCTCATGTGCTTGCTCAGTCATGTCAGTGATGTGTATGCGAAATTGCTATGTGTCGTGTTGCATTGACATGTGTCCTCTGCCATTGTCCCTAGGCGGAGACCGAACATTGACCGCCCATACCAATTGCTGGCGGACATGGACGATACAGAGGTTATTAGGAAGTTTCGGCTGGACAGGCCAACCCTGCATCGACTGTGTGCCATGTTAGAACCCCATCTCCGTCCCCGCAGGGTGTATCCGACTGCTGTCACCCCCACGGCTAAGGTGATGGCCGCCATGCATTTCTTCGCCACTGGGTCATTCCAGCACACAGTGGGCATTGGAGGAGGGATGTCCCAGCCCATGTTCAGCAAGGTGCTGAGGGATGTACTGGCAGCCATGATGCTGTACCGGAACAGGTACATCCGCTTCCCCAGGGCTCGTGAATTGGCGGCAGTGAAGGGTGCATTCTATGCCCTTGGCAGAATCCCACACGTCGTTGGAGCCATTGACTGCACACATGTCGGCCTTGTTCCACCACAGGCCACTGAGCACCTGTACCGCAACAGGAAGCACACGCACTCCCTGAATGTGCAAGTGGTGTGCCTTGCGGACATGGTGATCACCCACGTGTGTGCAAAGTTCCCAGGCTCGGCCCATGACGCACACATAATGCGCAACAGCATCTTGCCACGACTGATGTCCAATATGCAACAGGATCGTGCCTGTATTGTCGGTGAGTATGTGGAGTGGTGTAGCGTGCTGGCTGTGCGATGCTGTCCCCTGTCCAGTTGGATTAGCAACGGTTCTCTGTGTCCCTCACACCCAGGTGACTCTGCGTATCCGAATGGGGCATGGCTGCTCAGTCCATTGAGGAATCCTCGCACCCCAGGAGACGATCGCTACAATGAGGCACATGGGAGGACCAGACGTGTGGTCGAGCGTACCTTTGGCCTCCTCAAGTCCAGGTTCAGGTGCCTGGACCGCACCGAGGTGCGCTGGCGTACTCCCCACAGAAGGTGTGCCGGATAGTGGTGGCGTGCTGCATGCTGCACAATCTGGCCATTCGGAAGCAGATCCCCCTCATCGTGGATGACGGAGATCAACCAGGGCCCCAGCCCGCAGACCAGGACAGCTCGAGTGAGGAGGACAGCGGAGAGGAGGAAGCTGGTAATGTGCGGCAGCAGCTCATCGCCCGCTACTTCACTTGACGGTGAGTGTCCATGTACGACGGCTGATGTGGCTGTATCTGTGCAGGTGTGTGTGTGCTGTGTCAGGGTGGCCGTTTGTTCACTGCGTGCTGTGTGTCAACGCTCCATGGCCAGGGTAGTATGCCACTGTTGGTGGCTGTGGCATTGTGCCCTATTGCTCTGTGCGATGTGTGTACATTGCTTGTAGTTGTTGACATGTACTGTGTGATGGGTGTGTGACACACTCATTGAATGTGCTCCTGTTCTGTCTCCCACCCCTAGGTCCCTACAGGCCCTCCGGATTCAATTGCCATGCCACGCATCAGGTGCCTTTCTGCCCAAGGTGGCCGTTGTATTCCGTACAAATAAAACACAGGGCACAAACAGCAGTTAGTGAAAAAGGTGCATTTATTACAAACTGTGACATGTGATTGTGTGTAAGGTGATGACAAAAGTGGTGCGTGCAGTGACAATGAGCTGTCGGTCATGGCTGCGTGATGATCAGGGTGTACCCACTGGTTCTATGTCCATAGTCCAACACACACATGCCATCCAGATGGCTGTGTGGAGTGGGATCGTAGTCCAAGTCAATGCAGTGGCTGGTCAAGGAAGGTTGGCTGGCTGCCTCACTTGCGTTTGGAGCGTGCGAAGTCCTCCCGGGAGATCTGTTTCCACTTCGGACGGCCCCTTCCACGTTTGCGAGGGGGGGTGCCTGCTTGCGACATGCTGGTGGTTGAGGTGTGCTCACTGGCTGTGGACGCAGGGGAACTGGACACTGCTGCTCCACCCTGCGCCCCGGCAGGTGGTGGCGGAGGGGAGCTGCTGTCCCTGGCTGTGACCTCACCGCCACCACCAGCTGTCCCATGAGGTCCACGATTTGGCCCATACGGGCGTCCATGGACCTCAGCACCCCCAGCACCTCACGCGTGTCTGAAGCAGACCGGACCCATTGTCCTTGGGCCTCTTCATAGGCCCCAAGGACTCTGGCCATGTGAGGCAGGGCATGGCTCCCAGGGAGGCTGGCGTTTCCCTGACCCTGCTCCTCCTACCAGTCCTGCTGCCACCGGCCTGCCCACTAGCCACATTGCTCACCACGGTCCTCGCTGTGGCTCCCAGGGTGGATCCAGTCGGCCGGGCCACCACCTGCGCTGGGGCTGGTGCCAGCGAAGACGTGGCGGTGGTGGCGGCGGTGGTGGTCGGTGCGGCGATGGTGGCGGTTGCGGCAGTGGTAGTGGCCACAATGACCGTGGGTGTGGCCGCAACGACAGTGGCAGCAGGGGGCTGGGAATGTTCAGCAGCCCTGGATGATGGGTTGGTGGGTAGGAGGGGTCCTGGGGAGCGGCTGGGCTCTGCCACACCAGATGGGCCTGCTTGGTGGTCCGTGTCCGAAGAGGAGGACAGATCCTCCAGATCCGTGTGTCCTCGTTGGGGGCTTGTAGGCTGGCTGTGCTGGCTGCTGGCTCCATCCCCAGCATCCAGCAGTTCGTCACCTGTGGAGTGAATGAGATTTGTTATTGTGTTGCACCTGGCGAAGTATGTATTTGTCGTCTGACATTGACAGTTCGTGCAATCTCGTACATGGGTTTCCCGGAGGCGTGTGTGTGGCTGTAGCATCTGTAGTTGTGTGTGCTTGGCAATGGGACTGTGTGCTGTGCACATGTGGCATGGGACGGATTGGCCATGCCGATGGGTGTGTTGCTGTGCCCCTACTTATTGTGACTCTGGTGTATGCGGGCTCCTGGCCCATCCTGGGTCTGGTTTGTACTTTGCTTTTGGTGTTCAGATGGGGCGCTTAGGAACGCATATGGCAACATGGGGGCCATGCCCCAGATTCGCATTTGGGAGGGGATATGCTTTTGGGGTTCAAATGGAACGCTTAGGAACGCATATGGCAACATGGGGGCCATGCCCCAGATTCGCATTTGGGAGGGGATATGCTTTTGGGGTTCAAATGGAACGCTTAGGAACGCATATGGCAACATGGGGGCCATGCCCCAGATTCGCATTTGGGAGGGGATATGCTTTTGGGGTACATGCTGTGAGCCATGGGTGCCGAACGTGACGTGTTGTGGCAGCATGACAGTGCATGGTTTGAGGTGTGTGCATGCTTGACATGGCCTGCATATTTGCTGTCTGTTGTGATTACTGGACATGGCATTGGACGCATCGTTATGAGTGAGTGATAGTTGTGTGCCAGCCAACGTATTGCAGTTGTCCCATCTCCTTGGTGTGCGTGCTGCCCTGTGCCATGTGCATCACTGCAGTGCTCGGGGGGGTGTGGCCCATGTTGTGTGTTGTTGCTCACAGTGTGTCGTGCGCTTAATTGACTTCTGGCACATGGTTGGTCATGGGCATGTGTCTTAGCGTGACTGCTGTATGTGTGGCAGCTGTGCGGATGACATGCCTTTCATGAGACTGGGGCTGACGGATGGGATGGATGGTATGTTGTATGTGCATGGTGTGTCTGTGAGTTTGATGGGTTCAGTGGTGTTCGTGTGCATTTATGTTGTTCCGCTCTGTTGCGTCTAGTGTTGTTTGTCTTACATAGGCGTAGTTGTGGGGTGTGTGGTTGACAGGCAGTAGGGGCTACATGGACAGGACTTCAATGGTGTTTCGGTTGTGTGTGATGAGTTGCACAGTGGCTGCCGTGTGGGACTATATTCAGTGTGGCTTGTGCATGCAGACGTGGCTCCTTGGGTGTTGCTATGTCTGTGATGGGTCATGTGGGGTGTGAGTCTGTTGTTCATGTCCGTGTGCACATTGTTCACTTGTTCGTGACGGTGGGCGGTGCTGCGTGTTCGTCTGCTACGTGACATGTCCCATGTGTTGGTCGTGTTATGGTCCTCATGCCTCCAGTAATCCAGCCCTGTCCAGTTTCCCACCTGCAAGTTGTTCGTGCGTGCACTGTACTGGATGCCACATGGCTCTAAGCGGGGGTGCTCCATGTTGCAGGTCTGTGGGGGTGGGGGGGTGTTGTGAGTCGTGGGGGTGGCTGGACACCCACTGACACCGATTGCTGTGGACCGTGATGTCTGCCTTTCGGCTGTCGTTGTGCACTGCGGTGGCTGACACGTGGCTGTGGGGTGTGGGGGATGCTCCTCCTTGCTGTGCTGTGGGACTGGGGCCTGGTGTGTGTTGTACTTGGGCTGTCCACCCTCCCACCCACTGCACTTTGTGTTCCTGCCACTTACCTGTTACTTGTCGGTTAGTGCAGCTGTGGCGGACACATGGGTGTGGTGGGTGCTCGTTGTGGCGCTTCTGGCATATTTGGGGACCTGTTGGTGGTTACGTGGCTGGCTTAGTGTACACATGTCCCCACGCATCTTACAGTTGTTCGGTTTGGGCTGTGTGTGGTGGTGTCTGTTGCATGTGTGTGTGATGTGTTGTGTATTGTGTGCTGGACATGGGGGTGTTTGTCCCTGGGAGCTTTGGCATGGTAGTTGCGCATGTGAGTACATAGCGGTGTGCTGGTATACATTAGTTTGTACTTACCAGCCTCCACTCCCCCTGCTAATCCGGCGAGGATCTCCGGATGTATTACGACTCGCACCTTCTCCTCCCACGCTTTGAAGGTCTTAAAGAGCGCGGGATTCCCTCCGCCAGTGACGGCAGCCAGCTCTCTGTTTTTGCCCTCCTTCTTCTTGACCAGGCTCTTTACGTCATTCCAACGTTTGTTAATTTCTACTCTGTTCCTGGGCAGGGTCCCGACTGCATTGACCTGGTCTACGATCCGGTTCCACATTCTGTTTCTGGTGGCTAGTGGTGTGTGCTGGACCATGTTCCCATAGATTTGTGGGTACACCTTGATGATCTCGTCGACCATGACCGTCAGCTCCATGGGCGTGAACTTGGGCATTCTTTGTGGTGCCATGGTGTTTGTGGTGCTGGTGCGGTGTGTGTTGTGTAATGTGCAGGGGTTTGTGGTGCCGGTGTTTGGTGGTGGTGGTGGTTGTGATGTGTGCGTTTCTGTGGTGTGCTGCTGTCCTTGCTGTGTCACTGTGTCCTCTCCTCTCCTCTCTGGTTTGCAATGTAGCAAGGGGTTGTGGTCTGTGGGAGTGCTGCTTTTGTACTCACCTATGTGGGTGTGTCCTCATGGTCTGTTGTTTTCAGGTGTGTTGTGTCTGGGGTTCTGGCCTTTGTATTTTTTGTTTGTCCAGGGGGGTGTTTTCGGGATGTGTACTGTGCTTGTGTATTTGTGCGTGCCTTGCTGTGTGGACTTGTTGGCCATGTTGTGTGCTATTGGTTTTGTGTGCGGATGGTTTCTGTGCAGGTACGTTGGCGCCATGGCTTCTGCCGTGTCGATTCTCATCGGCGTTGTTTGCGCTGGCGGGCGGTATATTTGTGGTTTTCCGCGCTCATGTCGGTGCGATCGTAATTTCACGTGCGGTGTGTCGGCCGTGAGGGCGGGCGGTTTTGTGTTGTCGTGCGTGTTTCCGTCCGTGGCGGGCGGTTTGACTCCGACTCGGACGTTGGCGGGCGGTATTTTGTGTGCTTTTTCCGCCGATGGCGGTTTCGGTTTGTGAAATCGTAATGGCGTGGTCGGTGTTCAGGCGGTGTGTGCGGGCGGATTTTTGCCGCTTCCATGCCTGGCGGATTTATTTACGCCGGGTATCGTAATGGGCCCCTAAATTGATTATTGAACTGAATATTGCCTTAGGCTGTTATTTATAATCTTTTTATTGTTATTTATGAGGCCCTAACTAATATTGCCTTAAATTGTTATTTATAATATCTATTACTGTTATTTATGATGCATTAATTATTATTGCCTTAGCTTGATATTCATAATATTTATTATGGTTATTTATGATGCCTTAATTTAATATTGCCTTAGCCTAGTACTCACAATATTTATTATTGTTATCTATGACTGGATTATTTACTTTTGCATTAATGTTCTGTTGCTCAATGATATATCAATTTTATTCCTGAGCGGTCTACACTGTCTGTGTGGGCCTCTGTGGTTGCTCCTCCACGTTTTTTCCCCATGCAAATTGTCTGTTTCAGACATCCCCTGGTGGGGTTTTTCTTATTTTTATGCTCCTCCTCTTTTCTTTGGAGCATATTTTCTCTCTCCTTTCTCCTTTCTAGCCTTTTCCTCTTCTATTTATATATTTTCTTCCTTGGGGACTCGTGCTTCGGCTCCTTTTTTTTTATGTTGTTCTTGTAGTCCATCTATTCATGTGCATGTTGATATGTTGTATAGTGTTCCCTTTCTCTTTTAAAAGATACTATTATTTGTTTGCTGTCATGTCTCCTCATGTCTGGTCTAAATGTAATATCTCTTAATGTCCGTGGATTGAATCATCCTGTTAAGAGGGCCAAGATACTAGACTACTGCAGAAGCCTATTTGGTGATGTTGTTCTTCTCCAAGAGACTAAGATAGCCTTTAAGGAAGCTTTGCCTACGGAAACAGTGGGTTCTTGATGTTGCTTGCTCTGAAGCCTCCGGTAAGAAGAACGGGGTTTTAACCTTGATTTCTAAAAACTCTGGTCTGTCCATTGTCACGACGGAACATGATACGGATGGCAGATGGTTGCTTTCTGCGTTTGTCCAATGGCTCAGACGAATTATATGTTATGAATATTTATGCTCCCAACATTGATGATCAACTCTTTTGGCGTTCAATAACCAAAAAGCTCTCTGACATCCCTCAAAATGCTAGAACCATTGTTGGAGGTGATTTTAATTTGCCTTTAGATCCTATTTTAGATAGACATTCTGCTTTTAAATTTCGTCCTCCTAGGTCACATAAACAAATGCTCAATATGTGCTCCTCTCATCAACTTGCTGACGTTTGGAGGTTACATAGCCCGACGGGTAGTGATTTCATGTTTTTTTCCTCTCCACATTCTAGTTTCTCACGTATTGACTATCTTTTAGTTGATGCTGCACTTCTAAAACACACTAGTAATGCTATAATTCACCCAATAGTTGTTTCTGATCATGCAGCCGTCTCTTTTACTCTTCTTAACTTGACGGATAAACAAGGTCCTCGTACTTGGCGTCTCAATACAGAGATTTTGGATGATAAGGATGAAGTTAAAGAATTATCTGTGGAAATTGACAATTTCTTCAATGATAATGAGTCTTCGGTTAACTCCCCAATAGTGTTATGGGATGCATTTAAATGCACTATTAGGGGTCATATTATCAAAAAAATGTCAAAAAGGAATAGTGATATCAGAAAATCGTTACAATCTTTAGGGGATGAGATCAAATGTAAAGAGATTTTATATAGAGGTTCTAATGATAAGTCTCTCTTGCAAGACATCAAGAAATTGAAATACTCTTTTAACTCCATTGTTACTAAGAGAGCTTACCTTGGTGTACATGCTCAAACGTCTAGACGCTTACTCTTACAGAATAGAGCTGGTAAGATGTTGGCTGCCACTTTAAAGTACCAAACTGATAATGTCAAAATTGCTCAGATTTCTTATATTAATGACACTAATGGCTCTAGGAAATTCCATACTCAAGAAATCCTACAAGTTTTTCGCGATTTTTACGAAAAACTTTACACTCCCAAGGATCAATGTGACTTATCTGTGTGTCAGCAATTCTTGTCCTCGATTCCTACACATACTATTTCGCAGTCGGAGATGAATGCTCTGGGGCAACCGATTGATTCTGAAGAGATAATTCAGGCCATTAGGTCGACTCGATCTGGGAAGGCTCCAGGGCCTGATAGTTACCCTATTGCTTTCTACAAGACTTTTTCATCATCAATAATAAAATATCTCAAGAACGTTCTCGATAACTTTGTAGTGTCTGGTAAAGTCTCTGGTTCAGCCGCTGAGGCTACTATTGTTGTGATTCCGAAAGAAGGGAAAGATCATTCTGACCCTAAAAATTTCCGTCCAATCTCGCTTCTGAATATGGAGGCTAAGATTTTTGCCAAAATCCTGGCTAAGCGATTAGAGGGCCATATCCTAGCCTTATCCATAGCTCCCAGACTGGCTTTGTAAAAGGAAGACTTGCTAGAGATAATATCCGAACCTTTTGTCATATATTGAAGAAAGCGAAACTTTCTGCCTTGCCATCAGCTGCGATTGCTCTTGATGCCGAAAAGGCTTTTGATAAAGTTTCTTGGCCTTTTTTTACATGCAGTACTCCAATCTCATAATTTAGGAGATTCTTTTATAAACATGGTAATGTCCCTATATTCCCAACCTAAAGCCAACATCAGAGTTAATGGGGCTACGTCTTCCTTTTTCAACCTTCGTCAGGGAACTAGACAAGGGTGTCCGTTATCACCCCTTCTTTTTCTATTGGCCATAGACCCACTCCTTCGGTTACTCAATTCAAAGGTTTCCAATTTGGTACACATACACTTAAAACGGCTGCGTATGCAGACGATGTTCTCATATTCTCTGAAGACATTGCTACTGCCATCCCTGCCATCTCTAATACCATTAAAGAATTTTCAATCGTTTCAGGGTATACTTTGAACAGAGACAAGACGGAGATGTTCCCTCTTAATGCGTTGTGCTTCCTTCTCATATGGGTGAGGCTGGCTTTAAATGGCAATCGACTCGAATTAAATACTTAGGAATTTGGTTTTGCAATAACCTTGTAGATACTATTTCTTATAATGAATCTCACAGTCTAGCTAAGATTAAAGATCTTTTGTCCTCCTGGTCTCCGAAATATATTTCTTGGTGGGGAAGGCTCCAAACTCTCAGGATGATGATAACGCCGATTATTAACTTCTTATCCTCAATGCTACCTGTGAGGCTGTCCTCATCCTTTTTCCATGAGATTGATCTACTTACCTCAAAGTTTCTATGGGGTGACAAACGTGCTAGAATTGCATATAAACATCTTAGGAAGCCATCTGTCTTGGGTGGTTGTAATCTTCCAGATTGGAATTTGTATCAAATTGCTTTCTTATCGTCTCAGGGTGCTCTCTGGTTTTTATCGAATTCACACCATACTCCTCCGTGGATTTGTATTGAACAAGTGTTGTGTTCTCCTCTCTCTACCCCCTCTTTCTCACTGCCTCTAAACTTGTGTTACCTCATTCAAGCCGTATTATTTCAGACACAATGCTCTGAAACATATAGATAAAAAGGTTTCCAACCCCATTCATAAATCGAGATGGTCCTCATTATGGTATAATCCTAAAATTGTTACTGATATCGATCCTGCCACGATGTCTTCCTGGGCTAATAGAGGTCTTACGTTGGTCAAACATCTCACTCGCCGGCACCGGAGATCTCGGATGGTGCGGCGGGCGTGCTTACCTTCAGTGCACCGCTGGTCCTACCAGGCATCCGTGGATCCCCACAGTGGGCGGGTCCGTCCCCACGAGGGCCGCAGCCACAGGCCCGTCTTCTCCTCACTGGATCCGACATAGCCTCCACGCGGTGTCCCGATGACCCAGGGACCACGTCAAATCAGGCTCTAGGAGATCCACATGCATGGATCTCCCACATGAATCATAAAAGGCGGATAGAGGACGGATGGAGTGCTGCGGGTCGCCGGCTCAACGGAGCTCTTCTTCTATGCGGCCATCACGGTCGGCGTCAGTAATGCTCTTTTATGGTCCATGGACCAAAATAAAGAAATATGATGATGATGATGAATGCATATTGGTATACTAATTTTGCAGGCCTCTGGGCCAGTCACTGTTAGAGAGCCCAGGAGGAAATTCACAGTGCATCTCTTCTTTGAAAGCAGCATGAGGTAGCCTGGTAACCCCGAGCCACATCCACAGTGAGTGACAGTGTCAGCAGAGAACTGACGTGTGTGTTCTTGAGAAGAGTGATTAAAGAAAGGGAGTATGTATACTCTGGAAGTTTCCAGGGGTTCAGGGGATCTCAGGCTGTCTGTGGTCTGACTGAGGGAGGGGCTTGCAGGTGACTGCCCACAGGATAGTGGTATATATCCTACCGCTTTGGTATGGAGGCAGTAGAGTGAGAAAGAAGACCTCTCTTTGAGAAGACACTGGAAATAGTGGGGTGCCCTGCTGGAGGATGGCCAGACCCTTGAGACCCAAGGTCTGGCAATCTGGCACGACTGTGAGGTTTGAGCCACCTGCTGATGGAGTCCCTAAGTCCGTCCAGGTCCCAGCCTGTCATCATCAGGTCCTGAAAAGAGAGGACTCAGTGGATTACCGGCCCGTGACTTCTGTGCAGGGAGTTAGAATCATACCCCACATTCAGCCCCCTACGCAGCTCGGGATGGGTGAACCTCACTGCCGATTGGCTGCCAACCCAGAATAGGTGTAGTACCCTTCTATGTAAGTACTGCTGAGAAAGGAGGAGGTGGTCGCCATGTCTGTGGTGAGGTAGAATAGACCACAATGGTACATTATGACTATCTGTGCACCACAAGAGCCTTTATGTACACGAATGGTCCTTTTTCACATAATCGAACAACAATGATAGTCACAGAACCCAATGCGATCAACGACGTATGGCCAGGGATTGGCCAGATTAGCATTAAACTCTGTTACCATCATCGTTCTTGCTACCACCTCCATAAAGTTTCTAAATTTACTAAGCAAGGTGTAACAAACTGCACTTTTTTGCGATTCGTGTAAAGTAGCCAGTCGCCGATACCATGTTTTTTGTTTACATGAACTTCTCGAAGGGCATAATTGAAATGTAATTAACTAGTAAAGCAAACTATGTAATTACATTCAAGACTGTTCACGCTATTACTGACTTGAATCGGCAAAGCCCGACTCTTGTAGACAACCTCGGCTGGTTCCAAAAGGCAGTGAAAATGATTTGGTCCAGGAGAATTTAAAATCAATGTTTGTGCAAGAATGCATTCACGCATGATTCACACTACAGTAATGCAATTCTAACTCCTGATTGGTGGGCATGTTAAAGGGGGTGATCTTTTAACCCTGTCTTCATCTATGCATGAGGTGGTGGCAGGAGTACAATAAAACTTTTTGTCCCATGTCTTAACAACAAAGATTATTATTTACGGCCTCTGTTACAATATGCATGTAATTTGTCTAAATTTTGAGGAAAATAACCATAAAACTTGACATTTAAAAATTCCAAAACAAGTTTTATTTAATACCAGCACCGCTCCGAAAGATGGCCTAGAAGACCTGAAGGAGTAAAAATGGCCCAAGGAGGCGCTACAACTAGCGGGTTATTGGGGGAAGAAAGCAGAGTCTGGTTAAGAGGGAACCAAAGAGGAAACATATATACGTTCTAGGGGCTGTCAAAATCCACTTCTGTCTGTATAATTGGCCAAAATGTATAATTTAGTGCTTCATGAAACGGTAAAATTGAGTTTTTTGTCCTATCATGCCACTGTGGACATACAGCATCCAATACTTCCAAGGTGTAAAATGGCCTAGTAAAAAGTCAAGATCTGGGTTTTGTTTGAAAAACAATGAAGCAAAACAATGAGGGGATTCAAAATTTCGTTTGTTGAAAAACAGTTCCCACAAATGTCAGTTCAAAGCATTTTATTTTCCAGCACAATAAATGAAAAAACTCTAACAAAGGTATTTGTTTATTTTTGCTGAGAAACGAAATGAGACGAATATAATTTGCTATGTTTATTGCTTTTGTTTTTGCTGCGAGAACCAGTTTCTTTCTACGTTTTCTTTCTCCCACCCATTAATTCGGAATTTTTCTCACGTAATTTTAAGCCACGTTCGTGCAAAGTTCATAAAATATTATGTGTCGGTGAAGTTCAACAATGTTGGGCACTCCGATTAAAAATAAAGCAAAGAGAATGAAATGGCGACAGAAAGGCTGCAGCATTCAACCCTTTTAACCCAGAACCACAGACATGTACCTGATGCAAACAACTAACCATTCATTCCAGTGACTTAATGAATCCTCTACTAATTCACCAACCCTACCTTCCCCCATAGGGAACAACCATTGCAGACACTGCACTTTTCATCCCTTTTTGAAGAAAGAGGACAACCAACAAGACAGGAAAATAAACTATATTTATTGCGTTATATTCATAAATAATAAACAACATGCTCATTGGTGCATGCAGCAGAATCTCTATACCAGGCCCAGGTTTATGGCCACCACATAACTCCTACTAGTCTCCACTTCATGGCCATGAGAAATGTTAACCCAGGTCCTTTTAGCAGCAAATATTCCCCTGGTGCATCCTCTTAAATAATAGGTCAACGTGAAATTTTCTGTTACGCTCACAGTAATCTGCAAAAAAATTTACGTTTCACAAATTAATTGAAAAGTCAGGAATTATGCCAATGTGAAAACTGTTCTAGCAGAAAATGTGCTGCAAGAGACGTTTTCTCCGCAAACCAGTGCCCTCCTTGGTTGCTTGATTGACTTTTGAACACACCCTTGTGTTCAATTTTCACTTCAGTAATCCAAAATTGCATTTTGCATAATTAACACGTAATTTTCACAATATTTCATGCAATTTCAGGAAACAAATTACGCGATTTTGCACATCCATTTACTTCAACGGTCAGTTTTCGCCACATGAGACAGGGCAAAGCTTCACCTATTTATTGTTGGTAGCCGTATCTACTCTGTCTCCACGTGGTGTCAAGCGACACCACGGTATGCAGCAGTTCTAGACTTTGGAACATTATTTTGGACAGTTGATGGCATAGTAAAGAGCCCAGGCAACCAGAGAGTATGTGGCATTTTGGATTATCAGCAAGCTGGAAAAGGCTACCTTGCGGTTTCTGCTTGAGAAACCAAATATCATTTGTGGCCTGTCCTGACATCTCCTTCAATGGACCAGAGCTTTTGTCATCTGTTGCAGCTTCTCCATCTCCTGATACCACCTGTATAGACCCAGCAGACAATACCTTCCCCTTCATCCTGTGTTCTTTGTTCAGGTGCTCAAAGATGTGAGGACCACAGTTTCCCCATCTTCACCTCATGTGTTTGCTGATGCCCGCAATGTGGCTTCTGAGGACCATATTCCACCCACTTTCGAAAGACAGGCGAGCTGAGGCACTGGACTATTAAACTCTACTGTTGGGTAAAGTTGGGGAACCTGGGTTAAGAGCCTGTTCCTCATGTAACCAAAGCAAACAGCTTAAGCCATGTAAAATCGTACCAATTGCTGAAGAAGGGAATGTTGGATTAGAACCCAGGTCTCCATGTATCTGAGCCAACAGTTCAAGCACCAAACCACAGTTCTGTCCTGCCTTAATAGCATCATTTTCCAATGGCTCTGTGCAATTCCTGCTAAACAACCCTCCAAATCACTGCCCTCCCTTTCCTAATGTCTTCTGATAGCTATAGCTTTGTGTCAAACGTAATGCAGTTTGGGTGGGCTAAGACCCTCCCAGGAGTTCTGTAATGGACTGGGGCAGCATACTTCAAAGTAAGGATTCATAATAGAATCAAATCACATAGGGAGGTTCTATCCACTTCTGAGAGCCTAGATCAGATGATGGAGATGACCTTGAACTCGGCCTCTTTACAAGCGGTGAGAGACGAGGATACAAGGGAACTCATGCAGGAAACAAAGTCAGGGTCTCCAGATGATGCAATTTCTCTTTTGCTGTTACATAAATGTGCATTGTCCTTACCTCCCTATGTGACAAAGATGGTTAACCGGTCGTTAAGTACAGTTACAATTCCATTGGATTGGAAGAAAGGAGTGGCAACGTCGCTTTTAAAGAAATGTAACCTAGATAGTCCTAAGAGGGAGAAGGTAAGAACCATCACCTTGTTACCAGCTACGAATAAAAATTTAAGAAAGAGCTGTGTTCAAACAGTTGACAAAGTGTTTAAAATAAGTCGGTTGCTTACATGAATGTCAACTAGGCTTCAGGCTGACAGAGAAAGGGAATCAGCTACAGCCCTTTCACTGGATGAACTGAGCCTAACTGCTGGCGAAGGCAAAAGTGCTGTTCTGGTCCTGTGGGATCTGTACGCGGCATTTGACAGTGTGCATCCTTACATCATGATTTAGCACCTCAGGAGTCTAGGCATAAAGGGGGGCATACTAAATTGGGGTATTTCCTTCTTGGAGACTCGGTCTTACACAGTGATGGTAACCCCCCTACCGCTTGGCATCGCAGGACGTTTGGTGCAGAGTGGTCAGTGGTCGTCTTTATCGCCTACTTAACTAATATATACTTATATTCGGCACGTTCTTGGTGCTCATTAAATCCTTTCTCTGAAAAGTAGGGTTCTATGTGGAGGACCCAGGAGTGAGTGTTGTAGGAAGGTGGAATCTGACTATATGGTTTCCCCCACTTTTTTTTATGGTGTTTTGCTGGTTTATGACTTAGTTGGACTGGGATCCTGCTATTCAGGGCCCCAGTCTATCTGCTTTCTCTGTAAAAGGTTTCCATGTGCCTTAGGCACATCACTGATTGGAATCTGGAGTGCCCTTATAAGTCCCTAGTATATGGTATACTATGTACCAAGGGCATAGGTACCTCAGAGGCCTGCCAGGGGCTGCAGCATGTATTATGCCACCCCTGGAAGGCCATCCAAACTGACACCACAGGTCTGCTACTGCAGCCTGGGTAAGGTGGTGCATGCACCCCTTACTGTGATATAGGTTACCTATATCACTAAATGCATACACACATATAAACCTATAAGTCACTCCTAAGGCAGGCCTTATCAATCCTAAAGGCAGAGTGCATGGTTCCTATGTGAGAGGGTGCCCCTGCATGAGCAGGGCCCCTCTGCAGCATTCGGAGACCATCTCTGATGCTGTTTGTAGTGCAGCCTGACCATATACTCTTAAGCGCATTATATCCTCGCGGTAAAATGCTAACTTTGGAATGGCTGCACCTAAACATGTCGTGTTTGGTGTCAAACATCTTGGAATACTACCCCCGCCAATCCTGGCGGCGGGGGTAGCATTCCACCCTTCTAGAGGGAAAGACATGTTAACTCTGACTAGTCCGGTAACTTCTTTCCAGAGCCCTGGCATCACAAAATGGATGCTGCTGCCACAGACACGAGTCTGGCCTCCTGCTGCTGGACGAAACTCCGGCAGGGGAGGCCTGGACAATAGGTTTCCTGTCCCAGGGAGGTGTGACCACCTCCCCAGACAGGATAATGTGTATTGGGGCTGGGCGGGAGCACTTTCGGGTGCTTTGAAGTCCTGCACTGGGGGCACATTTGGTGTCCCTGTGCATACCCCAGTTCAAACCGGATCAGGGGCTTGCAGCCCCTGCTTTGGCGCGAACTGGACAAAGGGAAAGGGTGTAGCCACCCCTCTGCCCTGACCCACCCATAGGTGGGGCCACAGAGTAGTCCAACCCTATCTTTAGTATAAAGGTAGGAACCCAGTCCTTAGGACTTTAGATTATCCCTGGACGAAACTCTGAAACAGAATCCTGGACCTTCGACGCTCTACTCACGATTAGAGGACAGAAGAATCTCCCTTGGGGTCAAGGAGTGACTCCCCTGCTTGGCAGGCACCAAAGAAGCATCTGTCCGGTTCGCATTTCTGAAGCTCCCGTTGGACGCCGAAGTCATCGCATCACCAGAGGTGGATTCTCAGACTTCCCCGAGGCTACCCTGAGTCCCCAGCAAAGCTGAGGCCCGTGGCTATCGTGGGTGACTTGAGACCGTGACCCCTGCACACCGAGCACATTTGCAAGTGCATCCTCTTGTGGGTCTCCCAAGAAGTCGTGCTTTGGGCTCCAAGTAGCCCTAGTCTACAGCACCACCTGCACCGAAGATCACTGGCCCCCACTCCACGAGTGTCCTGTAAGCCAGATCCACGTGCGGCGTCACGAGGCTCCTTTGCGGTCGCTAGCCCGTTGGCTAGTAGCCCTTAACGAAGGACAATCCTTTTCTAACTTGGCATCCTGGTTGCTCCAGGCCTGCCCTCACTTACCCTCGCTGGGTGAGTTCCACAGACCTTGCTGGTCTGCACCATCGACGATCTACATCTTCACCGAGACTTGCCGTTGCCAAGGCTTGTTGGGTCCAATCCGGTCGCCGACACCTCAGCACTCGACAGACATCGTGTACCAGCCCGAATCCTGCTCCTGGTCGCCGACAACGCCTCCTGGACCTCGTGGCTGAAGAGTCAAGACGACCGTCAACGCACCTGAAGCACTCGACATCGGTGGGCATCTGTCCATCGCCTTCCTGGTCACTGGCTAGTGACCCAGACTCTGTCCCCTCTGCTTTCAGGTTCTTCAGAACTCCGATCCACTCTTGGATCCACCCGGACACTTTTCTCTTGGCCGCCAGCAGCACTTTGCAGCAGATCGCCATTCGAATCGACGACGAAACCCGACCCCGAAAGGCACCTATGCACCCGGCTTCCCTGGGTGAGGTAACACGAGTACTCCGGTGCTCCCGTGGGTAGAGACTCTTCAAAGTCCTAGATCTCAAAGGGTTTTGTCCTAGTCCTCTTTTAAGTGTCCCTTTTCTCTAATTTCCCGATCCCGACTTTCTCCATAGAAGGCAACGGCGTATCGCGGTTGTGTATTTACACTGCACGCCTCTCCCGTGGGTCCCCTGTGTCACTACCTTGGGTGGTTCCTTGTGGTCCAAGCACTTCTAGAGGCTCTAGGCCTAGTGTCTAGTTCAGTCGTGGTTCGCATACCACTTTATTGGTATATGGTTTGGTACGCCCCTAGGGCCCAAACGTGTATTTGTGCTATTACTGTGATTTAATAACTTCTAACTTATGTACTTCGAACTCTAGCCTCATAAAGAGACTAGAGGGGTGTGTTTAGCAATAAATACATATATTTTGAATATATACCTGGTGTGGTGCTCTCTCATTTGGTCACTCAAGAGATTATAGACTGGTAAAACAAGCTGCTTTACATTCCTTCAAGACTTAGCCTGAAGGCTGCTCTCCATAGCTACCACTAGGATAGCTTTCAATAAGGTTGTCTTTAACCTATCTCCAATAAGGGGTTGTTTGGACTGGTGCAAGGTGCCCACTATAATTAGTGGACAGCATATGCCAGGCCAACTTCTCACAAGTGTGAAACTGGATCAAAATGCGCCTGCGTCTGCAGGTGCTTGAACATCATCCTCCACTGCAGTGCACTCCTGGATGGCTTGCAGTCTTCTGGAATTTAACAGCAATAAAAGACAGATGCTGTTAATGGCAAACAGATACAAAAGGGGATGATGGACGGAACGTTTGAGCCAATCAAACACTCACCCCCAGTCAACTGATCTGGGTTTAATCCATCATCATTCTTTAGCTCACTCCACCAGTTCAGACATGGCCATATGCAAATCAGTCTGACCCTGTGCCTCATGGGAACAGTCCAGCACGAACTGCCAAGCCATGTCTTCCCTGGACCGGAAACAAGCATCCTAGGACCGGTTTCTGGCATTCCAGCCGTCATCAGCCAGGCTTGCTTGAATCCAGTGGCAAAGTGAGCAAGGGACCCACGTCTGGGCATACCCCCGCCAACTTAGGGCGAACAAAGCGATACAAAGGGGATGATGGACGGAACGTTTGAGCCAATCAAACACTCACCCCCAGTCAACTGATCTGGGTTTAATCCATCATCATTCTTTAGCTCACTCCACCACCCCAGTTCAGACATGGCCATATGCAAATCAGTCTGACCCTGTGCCTCATGGGAACAGTCCAGCACGAACTGCCAAGCCATGTCTTCCCTGGACCGGAAACAAGCATCCTAGGACCGGTTTCTGGCATTCCAGCCGTCATCAGCCAGGCTTGCTTGAATCCAGTGGCAAAGTGAGCAAGGGACCCACGTCTGGGCATACCCCGCCAACTTAGGGCGAACAAAGCGATACAAAGGGGATGATGGACGGAACGTTTGAGCCAATCAAACACTCACCCCCAGTCAACTGATCTGGGTTTAATCCATCATCATTCTTTAGCTCACTCCACCACCCCAGTTCAGACATGGCCATATGCAAATCAGTCTGACCCTGTGCCTCATGGGAACAGTCCAGCACGAACTGCCAAGCCATGTCTTCCCTGGACCGGAAACAAGCATCCTAGGACCGGTTTCTGGCATTCCAGCCGTCATCAGCCAGGCTTGCTTGAATCCAGTGGCAAAGTGAGCAAGGGACCCACGTGTGGGCATACCCCCGCCAACTTAGGGCGAACAAAGCGATACAAAAGGGGATGATGGACGGAACGTTTGAGCCAATCAAACACTCACCCCCAGTCAACTGATCTGGGTTTAATCCATCATCATTCTTTAGCTCACTCCACCACCCCAGTTCAGACATGGCCATATGCAAATCAGTCTGACCCTGTGCCTCATGGGAACAGTCCAGCACGAACTGCCAAGCCATGTCTTCCCTGGACCGGAAACAAGCATCCTAGGACCGGTTTCTGGCATTCCAGCCGTCATCAGCCAGGCTTGCTTGAATCCAGTGGCAAAGTGAGCAAGGGACCCACGTCTGGGCATACCCCCGCCAACTTAGGGCGAACAAGGCGATACAAAGGGGATGATGGACGGAACGTTTGAGCCAATCAAACACTCACCCCCAGTCAACTGATCTGGGTTTAATCCATCATCATTCTTTAGCTCACTCCACCACCCCAGTTCAGACATGGCCATATGCAAATCAGTCTGACCCTGTGCCTCATGGGAACAGTCCAGCACGAACTGCCAAGCCATGTCTTCCCTGGACCGGAAACAAGCATCCTAGGACCGGTTTCTGGCATTCCAGCCGTCATCAGCCAGGCTTGCTTGAATCCAGTGGCAAAGTGAGCAAGGGACCCACGTCTGGGCATACCCCCGCCAACTTAGGGCGAACAAAGCGATACAAAAGGGGATGATGGACGGAACGTTTGAGCCAATCAAACACTCACCCCAGTCAACTGATCTGGGTTTAATCCATCATCATTCTTTAGCTCACTCCACCACCCCAGTTCAGACATGGCCATATGCAAATCAGTCTGACCCTGTGCCTCATGGGAACAGTCCAGCACGAACTGCCAAGCCATGTCTTCCCTGGACCGGAAACAAGCATCCTAGGACCGGTTTCTGGCATTCCAGCCGTCATCAGCCAGGCTTGCTTGAATCCAGTGGCAAAGTGAGCAAGGGACCCACGTCTGGGCATACCCCCGCCAACTTAGGGCGAACAAAGCGATACAAAAGGGGATGATGGACGGAACGTTTGAGCCAATCAAACACTCACCCCCAGTCAACTGATCTGGGTTTAATCCATCATCATTCTTTAGCTCACTCCACCACCCCAGTTCAGACATGGCCATATGCAAATCAGTCTGACCCTGTGCCTCATGGGAACAGTCCAGCACGAACTGCCAAGCCATGTCTTCCCTGGACCGGAAACAAGCATCCTAGGACCGGTTTCTGGCATTCCAGCCGTCATCAGCCAGGCTTGCTTGAATCCAGTGGCAAAGTGAGCAAGGGACCCACGTGTGGGCATACCCCCGCCAACTTAGGGCGAACAAAGCGATACAAAGGGGATGATGGACGGAACGTTTGAGCCAATCAAACACTCACCCCCAGTCAACTGATCTGGGTTTAATCCATCATCATTCTTTAGCTCACTCCACCACCCCAGTTCAGACATGGCCATATGCAAATCAGTCTGACCCTGTGCCTCATGGGAACAGTCCAGCACGAACTGCCAAGCCATGTCTTCCCTGGACCGGAAACAAGCATCCTAGGACCGGTTTCTGGCATTCCAGCCGTCATCAGCCAGGCTTGCTTGAATCCAGTGGCAAAGTGAGCAAGGGACCCACGTCTGGGCATACCCCCGCCAACTTAGGGCGAACAAGGCGATACAAAAGGGGATGATGGACGGAACGTTTGAGCCAATCAAACACTCACCCCCAGTCAACTGATCTGGGTTTAATCCATCATCATTCTTTAGCTCACTCCACCACCCCAGTTCAGACATGGCCATATGCAAATCAGTCTGACCCTGTGCCTCATGGGAACAGTCCAGCACGAACTGCCAAGCCATGTCTTCCCTGGACCGGAAACAAGCATCCTAGGACCGGTTTCTGGCATTCCAGCCGTCATCAGCCAGGCTTGCTTGAATCCAGTGGCAAAGTGAGCAAGGGACCCACGTCTGGGCATACCCCCGCCAACTTAGGGCGAACAAGCGATACAAAGGGGATGATGGACGGAACGTTTGAGCCAATCAAACACTCACCCCAGTCAACTGATCTGGGTTTAATCCATCATCATTCTTTAGCTCACTCCACCACCCCAGTTCAGACATGGCCATATGCAAATCAGTCTGACCCTGTGCCTCATGGGAACAGTCCAGCACGAACTGCCAAGCCATGTCTTCCCTGGACCGGAAACAAGCATCCTAGGACCGGTTTCTGGCATTCCAGCCGTCATCAGCCAGGCTTGCTTGAATCCAGTGGCAAAGTGAGCAAGGGACCCACGTCTGGGCATACCCCCGCCAACTTAGGGCGAACAAGCGATACAAAGGGGATGATGGACGGAACGTTTGAGCCAATCAAACACTCACCCCAGTCAACTGATCTGGGTTTAATCCATCATCATTCTTTAGCTCACTCCACCACCCCAGTTCAGACATGGCCATATGCAAATCAGTCTGACCCTGTGCCTCATGGGAACAGTCCAGCACGAACTGCCAAGCCATGTCTTCCCTGGACCGGAAACAAGCATCCTAGGACCGGTTTCTGGCATTCCAGCCGTCATCAGCCAGGCTTGCTTGAATCCAGTGGCAAAGTGAGCAAGGGACCCACGTCTGGGCATACCCCGCCAACTTAGGGCGAACAAAGCGATACAAAAGGGGATGATGGACGGAACGTTTGAGCCAATCAAACACTCACCCCCAGTCAACTGATCTGGGTTTAATCCATCATCATTCTTTAGCTCACTCCACCACCCCAGTTCAGACATGGCCATATGCAAATCAGTCTGACCCTGTGCCTCATGGGAACAGTCCAGCACGAACTGCCAAGCCATGTCTTCCCTGGACCGGAAACAAGCATCCTAGGACCGGTTTCTGGCATTCCAGCCGTCATCAGCCAGGCTTGCTTGAATCCAGTGGCAAAGTGAGCAAGGGACCCACGTCTGGGCATACCCCCGCCAACTTAGGGCGAACAAGCGATACAAAGGGGATGATGGACGGAACGTTTGAGCCAATCAAACACTCACCCCCAGTCAACTGATCTGGGTTTAATCCATCATCATTCTTTAGCTCACTCCACCACCCCAGTTCAGACATGGCCATATGCAAATCAGTCTGACCCTGTGCCTCATGGGAACAGTCCAGCACGAACTGCCAAGCCATCATCATCCCCTTTTGTATCGCTTTGTTCGCCCTAAGTTGGCGGGGGTATGCCCAGACGTGGGTCCCTTGCTCACTTTGCCACTGGATTCAAGCAAGCCTGGCTGATGACGGCTGGAATGCCCGAAACCGGTCCTAGGATGCTTGTTTCCGGTCCAGGGAAGATATGGCTTGGCAGTTCGGGCTGGACTGTTCCCATGAGGCACAGGGTCAGACTGATTTGCATATGGCCATGTCTGAACTGGGGTGGTGGAGTGAGCTAAAGAATGATGATGGATTAAACCCAGATCAGTTGACTGGGGTGAGTGTTTGATTGGCTCAAACGTTCCGTCCATCATCCCCTTTTGTATCGCTTGTTCGCCCTAAGTTGGCGGGGTATGCCCAGACGTGGGTCCCTTGCTCACTTTGCCACTGGATTCAAGCAAGCCTGGCTGATGACGGCTGGAATGCCCGAAACCGGTCCTAGGATGCTTGTTTCCGGTCCAGGGAAGACATGGCTTGGCAGTTCGGGCTGGACTGTTCCCATGAGGCACAGGGTCAGACTGATTTGCATATGGCCATGTCTGAACTGGGGTGGTGGAGTGAGCTAAAGAATGATGATGGATTAAACCCAGATCAGTTGACTGGGGTGAGTGTTTGATTGGCTCAAACGTTCCGTCCATCATCCCCTTTGTATCGCTTTGTTCGCCCTAAGTTGGCGGGGTATGCCCAGACGTGGGTCCCTTGCTCACTTTGCCACTGGATTCAAGCAAGCCTGGCTGATGACGGCTGGAATGCCCGAAACCGGTCCTAGGATGCTTGTTTCCGGTCCAGGGAAGACATGGCTTGGCAGTTCGGGCTGGACTGTTCCCATGAGGCACAGGGTCAGACTGATTTGCATATGGCCATGTCTGAACTGGGGTGGTGGAGTGAGCTAAAGAATGATGATGGATTAAACCCAGATCAGTTGACTGGGGGTGAGTGTTTGATTGGCTCAAACGTTCCGTCCATCATCCCCTTTTGTATCGCTTTGTTCGCCCTAAGTTGGCGGGGGTATGCCCAGACGTGGGTCCCTTGCTCACTTTGCCACTGGATTCAAGCAAGCCTGGCTGATGACGGCTGGAATGCCCGAAACCGGTCCTAGGATGCTTGTTTCCGGTCCAGGGAAGACATGGCTTGGCAGTTCGGGCTGGACTGTTCCCATGAGGCACAGGGTCAGACTGATTTGCATATGGCCATGTCTGAACTGGGGTGGTGGAGTGAGCTAAAGAATGATGATGGATTAAACCCAGATCAGTTGACTGGGGGTGAGTGTTTGATTGGCTCAAACGTTCCGTCCATCATCCCCTTTTGTATCGCTTTGTTCGCCCTAAGTTGGCGGGGGTATGCCCAGACGTGGGTCCCTTGCTCACTTTGCCACTGGATTCAAGCAAGCCTGGCTGATGACGGCTGGAATGCCCGAAACCGGTCCTAGGATGCTTGTTTCCGGTCCAGGGAAGACATGGCTTGGCAGTTCGGGCTGGACTGTTCCCATGAGGCACAGGGTCAGACTGATTTGCATATGGCCATGTCTGAACTGGGGTGGTGGAGTGAGCTAAAGAATGATGATGGATTAAACCCAGATCAGTTGACTGGGGGTGAGTGTTTGATTGGCTCAAGCGTTCCGTCCATCATCCCCTTTTGTATGGCTTTGTTCGCCCTAAGTTGGCGGGGTATGCCCAGACGTGGGTCCCTTGCTCACTTTGCCACTGGATTCAAGCAAGCCTGGCTGATGACGGCTGGAATGCCCGAAACCGGTCCTAGGATGCTTGTTTCCGGTCCAGGGAAGACATGGCTTGGCAGTTCGGGCTGGACTGTTCCCATGAGGCACAGGGTCAGACTGATTTGCATATGGCCATGTCTGAACTGGGGTGGTGGAGTGAGCTAAAGAATGATGATGGATTAAACCCAGATCAGTTGACTGGGGGTGAGTGTTTGATTGGCTCAAATGTTCCGTCCATCATCCCCTTTTGTATCGTTAATGGCAAACAGTCGCACCAGGTGGAAGGTCTCCTTTGGCTCGGTGCCATGGTTTTAGCTCGTGCCTCATTGTTTAAAGTAAAGAAAAACTCGGTGTCCATGTAGATGAACATCTGTTCATTGAAGGTTAATAGAAATATCTTGCCTTTTATACCAAAACATTTAGACAAGTAGTATCTGCTATTGACTATTGCAATAAGCTGTATCTACTGTATCTAGGTCTTCAAAAATCCTCACTGAACACAAAACAGGGGCTTCAACATCGGGCAGTTGAGAAGTAATCAAACTACAGAAATGCAAGCAAGAATGAAACTACACTGCCTTCCTGTCAGAGAATCTTGTTTAAAACTCAACGTTTGATGTTAAGGGTATTCTGGCGAGCCAACCCCCATCCCATTTATCAGATGCAAATGCTATATAATCCGCAGAGATTTCCATTACAACTCAAAAACATTATTTGTTCAGCACCAGTTAAAAACTCTAGGATTGCTGGTAAAACTCTTAACGTCTGGGACTATGGCCATGAAACAACTTTCCCCTTAAGATCAAAGCCACAGAGTCGTACGCGGGCTTTCAGAAGGGTCTGAAGACCTTCCTATTTTGTAAGTTTTAATGACGTCTGTGATCTGTGCTTAGCTTGACTATCGAGTGCCAAGGGGCACTCGGGTTGACATTGCACTTTATAGGTTTTGCCTGTTCTGTACTTAATATGCCTTTTCCTGGGATTCTGCAGACTTTACCAACTTCCAGGATGTCTTCCTGGAGAATGTTGCTGCCTACCGCATTCTGCAGAAACAAGGAAGAGGACTGTGGGAGGGAGGGTCCCGACCTGAAGACGCCACCGGTGATGGGATGTCCCTGATTACACTGGAGGGTAAGAGACTGCCTCTTGGAATACACTGGTGAGAGCTATGTCTGATTACTCAAAGGCGAAGACCTGCCTTTTGCTACACTGTGGAAAGCGAGGGGTTGATTACAGAGCTCAGGTTGTCCATGATTACACCGGAGGCCCCGCCCTATTGACACTGTGCACGGTGAGTGGTCTTCTGTTCCTGATTACACTGGGGTGGTATGTGTTCGGTCGGATGTGGGAGGCGAGGGGCTTACAGTCTTGGAGTTAAAGAGTCTATCCCTGATTACACTGTGGGAGGGGCGAAGTCTGCCCCTGATTTTGCTGCTGTAGATAAGGAGTGTGGCCTGGACACAACGTGTGCTATTACAATGTTAGGGGAAAGGAGTCTTGTCTGGAATACTCCATGCGAGGAACGAGGAGAGTCCTTGATTACAATGTTGGGCTATTCAGACTTGTATGCTGCTAATGAATTCCTATAAATGGGGAATAACATTTCCCATATTTTGGGGTTTATGAGTCACCACCAGCTTTTTTCAGGTGTTTAATTGTGCATAGTGTTTCTTTTCTGTAGTGGGGTATCACTAAATTCATGATACGGTAGTACTACAGTCTAATAAATGTGTGGAAATGGGGGGCAAGCACATCACCACAAGGTTTTTATCTTTAAAGCCACTTACTACTGGAGTGTCTCGAAACTCGACAATGTAACCAGCATTGAAGTCGCTCCACTGACTTCCGATAATTAATTTAAAGACTCTTTATACAATACAGAAAATGTACTGTGGTATAGACGTAAGCTATCTACAAAACCTGACTGCACATTATATTCTCATCTGAGCCGTTTATTTCAAACACTTCAAGCCTGATTAAAGAGCAAGGTTTCTAAAGAATAAAGCACAGAGGCAAATTTTCTGGGACAAAAGTTTCCAAACTATTTCACAATCTGAACCCAAAGTTGACTTCAGAACACAACATTCTACCTTTAGGAAACTCCTGAAAACTGAACTATTCAAGTGGAGTTTGAACATCTTCCCATTAAAAGCAAGGGACTGAAGAAAAGTAGCTACAGGTCACTGTCATGCCTCGGAAACTTATTTCGTAGTGCAGCAAAGTAAGCATAAGATGACACTATACAGATACAAATGAATCATGAAGTGTGAGTGTGTGTGTGTGTTCTCATTATTACACCATGGAAGGTGAGGCATATGTGCCTGATTGCCATGTGAGAGGCATGTACCTGATTACAGTGTAAGAGGTGCGGGTCCAACTCTATTTACATTGATCCAGGTGAGAGCGGTTACACTGCATGATTTGGGGTCTGTCCCTCATCATGCTGTCTAAGGTGAAAAAAAAGTATATCCTAGACTACACTGTGGGAAGTAAGGAGCCCCTCTCCGATTACATTGGGTGTGGTTGAGGGGTTTGCCCCACTTACATGGTGGGAGGGGCGAGTCTCGTTCCTGATTACACTGTTGGGGGAAAGGAGTCAGTCGCTGATTACACTGTGGAAGGGGAATAGTCTGTTTTTGATCCCAGTGTGGTCAGTGAGGGGCCTGTCTCTGATTACACACGGCGAGGAAAGTGCGCCTCCTTAATTACAATACACATGGTAAATTGTCTGTCCCAGATTTCACTATTAATGTTTCGGTTTCTAACATGATGCTTCCACCATGCAGAATCAAACCTCTAGTTGTGGTTCATTTCATCAGGGGCAAGGAATAAGCAGCAGGACCTGCGAGGGACCTGGGGGGTTGCACATCCATTGAGAGAAAGGGCATATGAAGATGGACAAAAACAGTTATGCAAGCGGTTATCCTAGCTTCCAAATGAAGAGAATGTTTGGCTCAAAGATTTCTCATCACTGCCATTTCCTGGAAGACTTCAAACTAAAGAACCAGAGCAAGTCCTTGAAAACCTATACATGACTTGCTGGAAAGGACAGCTAGAGATGAACACCAAACTAGACTATTATAGATGCCTTTACAAAAACCAAAGCCCATAGGGCTACCACATCTCTGTCAGAAACACAGACATTCCCCAGGTGCCGGACTAGTAACCACACACTGAAGATCGAAACGTGTTGACACAAACAGAAGCGGAAACCCAGTTACGCATGGCTCCGCATCAGTGTGCAAAGGGATGAATGGTATCTCGAAGGCATTTCCTAAGCACTGTAGAAGATGGAGAAACACTTTCTGAATCGGATTGACGTGGGCTAAAAAGTCACAAAAAAGTGGAGAAACCGTGCAGTATCCTAAACACAGACAGAACACAGAAATAAATGGCAGATGTTACTTTATGTTACCAGGCAAGCCATATAATGTAATCTCATGCATGTGTACATTTACTAATGCATGTGGATGCCTCTGAAGGATGGATGGATATTGTTGTAGTGTCCTTCAGCTGCATGTCGATTAAAAACTTTGGCAACATGGGTATAAATTTCCCTGACTATAAAGTCCATTTGATTTTGAATGTGACTTCTGTTAATCTTTGCTCTGAAACATTAACCTTCCACCTCCAAGATAAATAAACACTGGGGTTACGCAATCGCACGACACCCCTCTCGCAATTGGTCGCAGCAAACTGACAATGGACCAATCAGCAAAGACATATGAACATCCGCACTGGGGGAAGTAGGTCCGCGTGCTCGTGATTGCAATCACTCGTGCCTCCCACGTGCGATGTCACACTCGCGTCGCTCTACGTGGAAGCATTGTACTTAAATGACACACCGTGACGGACCCGATAAGGGACGCTTACGTTTTGCAACTCTAAGAGGCCAATGGGGTTCCAAGCTGCTTGTAAACAAGCCCACAGAGCGTCTGACAAAGGGCCACCTCTCGGACTTGTGTAGGTGCAAAGGCAAAGAACCTATGCGATAATTTACAGCTCATACTCGGCGCAGTTAATCACTAACGGATGAAAGCAGGGGACTCGATTTCCATAGCAAAGCAGTGTTCTGACCTTAAGGACCTGTTCAGCATTCACCAGTATGATTCAGCCGACATACTTTGGTAAATTGTTGGGGGTCTCTTCTGCTTAGACGGTGACTATCCTTTCAAAAGTTTGGAAGGCCTGCCACCTAGTGGTAGGATGGTAAACTGCTTCCAAAACGAAGCACATACGAGATACCTGTGCACGACTGCGTTCATCTGCGCATTCTCTGCAGTTCCCCATTTGTACCCAAGTCAATGTTAGGACTTGGTTGATGACTGAGCAGCAGCCAGTGGGAAAGAACTTGTAACACACGTGAAAGGTCAGGAGTAGTGGAATCACAATAACGGTAGTGTCTTTCTAAAGTCTCCATCCACTAGAACTGATTCACAAAGAGAACGATAGACAAGGATTGGGAATCAATAAAGTGAAAGAGGTATTATCAAGCTTCACTGAGTGTTATAATCATATGATGGTATTTCCCTTATCCCCCCTCCCTTCTTGCCTCTTTGGAATGCACCTTATCCTAACTGGCATCCTAAAGATTCTAAACAGACGCTGTATGCTGCACAGCTGACTGGAATGTGATGGCGCACGTACCGTTCTAAGATATCTGTTGACAAGTAACGCGCTGAGCTTAACAGATCCCTGGGACTCTCACCTGAACAGCTGCAGCAGGATCTACACTGGAGCCGGCAACAAGAGATCCCAAACCTCGAATGAATGCAGAATCAAGCTGCCAGACTCTGCTGGAACAAAAAGACTGACTCACAATACCCAGGCACTTAAAGGACTTAAATGACGTCCTGGGGCGCAAAGAATAAAGTTATCGACTCCATTTTCAAAGAGCATTTGGGACACAACTCAAAATAATTCCAGCAAATGTCTTTATGCTCTCCAGGAGAGACTTGAATGTGCATAGTCGGGGTAAACTATTAAATACTTTGCACAGTAACAACCTGAAGAGAGAAAAAGATGAACAAGCTACTTACCTTTGGTAACGCTTTTTCTAGTGAATGCTTTATCTAAGTGCAGATTCCTCACCTTTAGAATATCCCCAGGTCCCAGATTGGATCCGAAAATGTAAACAGCATTGCTCCAGCGCGCCAATAGGTGGCATGGTGTGGCTTCATGTCCACTCCGTTCTACCCTGGAAGTGACGCATGGAGCTGCATAGATGCGCATCCCCTGCATGCCGCCGTCAGCTTTTTTCTTGATTCTGTCCACACCCGTGGATATGGAGCCCAACAACAGAATTACTAGTGTGTACATACACAAGTTTGAGATCTTTTTAAATGAAAAAAGAGATCGTTCCACAGAACGGGGAGGTGGGAGGGGAGTGAGGAATCAGCAGTTAGAGTAGCCACCAGAAAGAGCGTTACTGGAGGTAAGTAACTTGTTCTTCTGATGGATACTTCTAACTGCAGATTCCTCACATTTAGAATGAATATCAAAGCATTACATCCCAAGGCGGTGTGCCTGCGGAATAGCTTCAATCAAAAAGTCCTGCAGGAACGAAATGCCATTCCTGTTGGACCAGGCTGTCAAGGTGGTAGTGTTTCATGAATGTGTGTACCGACTCCCACGTTGCAGCCTGACAGATGTCAAGGACATGCCCTCCGCATGCCAGCATAGTGGTATCAGTGTTGGCCCTATTGGAATTGGTCCGCAATCTCTCCGGAGGCTGCTCTTTCGCCAGTGAGTAGCAGACCTTAATGCAGAGGACTATCCACCTTTTCTTCACCAGCGTATCTTTCTTTGCCACATAGAACCCCCAAAAGAACCTGAACATCCATCCGATGGTCCTTGGTGCTATCAATGTAAAAGCTCAAAGTTCCTTTTGTGGTCCAGCCGATGGAGCCTCTCCTTCTCTTTTGAGGGGTGAGGCAGAGCAAAAACCACTGGAAGTGTGATGGATTGCCCAATGTGAAAGGGAGTCAAGACTTTTGGCAAAAAGGCCGACCTGGTCTTCAACACCGACCTGGTCTTCAACACCAGTTTGTCTAGAAAAAAGGTGGTGTAGTGCAGTTGCACCGAGAGAGCCTGAAGCTCACCCACTCAACAAGCTGAAGAAATCACAATTAAGAAAAGTCTTCACAGTCATAAGATGCAATGAGCTGCTGTGGATCAGCTACAAGGGAGTACACATGAGGAAAGTCTGGGCCAAACTGATATCCCACTGAGGATTATAAGGGTTTAGTGGGAAACGTATGTGTCAAAACTTTTATGAATCTCATCACAACAGGTGATTTAAACAAGGACAGCTGATTTGGTAAATGGAAAAAGGCTGAAAGGGCTGGGAAATAACCTTTAATGGTGCCCACCGCAAGTCCTTTCTGTGCAAAAATAATAAGACATTCAACAGTTTGGCTTGTAAAGGGTCCATATTGTGGGCTCCACAGCAAGTCACAAAGTTGTCGCAGCACCTGGCACAGATGGATTGTGTAGAGGAATGCAGGGCAGAAAGGATAGCATCCATAACATCGGGTGCTAGATCAAAAGCAATCAACTGCTGCCGCTCAGTCTCCATGCATGGAGGTGTAGATTGTGCAGGAGCAGAATCCTGCAGAAGATACTTCAGAAGCGGTAGCCTGATCAGAGGACAGATTCTCAAGCCTAGAAGATCCATGTTACACACTCTCCTGACCCAATCCAGAGCCACTAGGATGACTTGGGCCTGGTCGTTCCTGATTTTCAGAACTTGGGGCAGTGAAGGCAGGGGAAGAAAGGCATCTAGTAGCCCTGTGCTCCACTCTAACTGGAATGCCTCTGCTAGAGAGAGCCTTGTTGGAAACTGCAGCGTGTAAAAATGTTACCACTGCACATTCTGGATGGCGGCAAAAAGATGCAGCAAGGGTTCTCCCCATTGTTGGAAGATGCTCTGCACCACCGCAAGATGCAACTATCATTCGTGATCTGCCAGGCGTCTCTTCCTGAGCTCGTTTGCCCTAGTGCTTAAAGATCCCCCTAGGTGGTTCATGATCATGGAACTGCCCTGACGCTTCAGCTAACTCCAGAAGCATAGCACCTCTTGGCACAGGACACAAAACCCCACTCCACCCTGCTTGTTACAGTACCACATGGCTGTGGAGCTGTCTGTGAGGACGTGTACCAGCCCTTCATGATGGATGGCAGGAAGGCCTTCAGTAGCAGACAAAAGTCCTGAAACTCTAGCAGACAGATGTGGAGTTGGGTTTCTGCCAGAGACCAAAGCCCTCCAATCTCCTCCCCTCCCTGATTTCCTCCCCAACCCAGCAAAGATATAACCATCACCACTGTTATCTCTGGGTGGGGTTGGGAGAGGGGTCCTCTGCTGATCGAACTGCGGTCAAGCAGCCATCAATGCAGGTCTTTTGCAGTCTCCCCCAAAACCTGGATGGAATCTGACAGGTTCCCTTGATGCTGGTCTCACTGAGATTTCAAATCCCACTGCAGAGCCTGCTGCAGATTCCACTGCAGAGGCCAGGTATGCCACCTGGCAAAATCAGCTAGCAGGATGAAGGAGATCTGTAGGCCAAGTATCCTCAGAGTAACTCTCACTGAGACACAGGAGCGAGGCAAATGCATCACGATCATAGCCCAAATGTCCTGGAATCGAGGGAAGATCTGAATTGCACAGTACCCAAGATGGCCCTAATGGACAAGTTACTTACCTTCGGTAACGCCTTATCTGGTAGAGACATGACCTAGCCGCAGATTCCTTACCTTTGAACTTCCAGGCGTCAGGCTGGATCCGGAAGATTTTTGTTAGCAGTACCCTTGCGTGCCGGTAGGTGGCGTCGGTCGACTCCGTGTGACGTCATAGGCGTTGGGTTCGTCGGCGTTGTGTTCGTCGCCGTCGTGACGTCAGCGTCATCAATATAACCGCCACCCCAGTACTTTTCACGACTTTCCACGCCAGAAGCACGGAGCCATGAATAGGCCTGGGCGGAAAACTACGCTACGCTCGCGGAGTGTGCGTAGTTTGCGCAACTACGCGCTACGCGAATCGCACGTAGCACAGTGCAAAAACGCGTAGCGTAGCGGGCATTTTTTGCTCGCTTGCGGTCCTCAACGTCAAGTTGGCGACCGCGAGCGAGCAAAATCAACATCCCGGCGAGACTTTTTCCTCGTTCGCGATCGGCAACATCAAGTTCGACTACGCGAACTACGCCCAGGGTTAGCCATGAAGTGACTGACCCTGGTGTGTTAATAAAGGCAACTAGGACCCTGATTGGAAATAGCCCTCGACACTAGAACCAAACCGCAGTGAGGGGAGGATGGGTGGGTCGGTAAGGAATCTGCGGCTACATCATGTCTCTACCAGCTAAGGCGTTACCAAAGGTAAGTAACTTGTCCATCTGATAGACATCTCGCCGCAGATTCCTTAGCTTTGAACAGATACCCAAGCACTACCATCCCCCGGAGGAGGGACTGCAGAAAGGTTTAGACCAGGAAGTCCTGCAAGACAGAGTGACCAAACAGGCCTTCTCTGTGATCCTGGGAATCCAAGCAGTAGTGTCTGGCAAATGTGTACAGCGATGCCCACGTGGCTGCTGGGCAGATATCAGAAATGGGAACACCACGTTGGAGAGCCGTGGTGGCCGCTTTTGCCCTGGTGGAATGGGCTCTAAGCCCTTCAGGAGGATCTTTCTTCGGAAAGGCGTAACAGAATTTGATGCAGAGGATAACCCAGCAGGATATAGTCCTCTTTTGGACAGCACGCCCTTTCTTTGCACCCACGTACCCTATAAGGAGTTGGTCATCCACCCGGAACTCTGGTTCGATCGAGGTAGAACCATAACGCTCTTTTTGGGTCAAGACGATGGAGATGCTCCTCTTCCTTGGAAGGGTGCGAAGGTGCACAGAAGGTGGGTAGAATAACCGACTGGCCCATATGAAAAGGGGTTACCACCTTAGATAGAAAAGATGCCCTCGTGCGGTGCACCACTTTATCCGGAAAGACCGTCAGGTAAGGAGGCTGTGATGACAGTGCCTGCAGTATGCTCACCCTCCTGGCAGAGGTTATTGCCACTAAGAAGGCTGTTTTGATGGTGAGCAGCTGTAGAGGGCAGTTGTGCAGTGGCTCAAACAGTGTACACATCAGAAAGGTGAGAACCAAATTAAGGTCCCACTGTGGCATAATAAAGGGTGAAGGGGGAAACAAGTGGGTTAACCCCTTCAAGAATCTCTGCACCAGAGGGGATTTGAAACGAGAAGGCTGATCAGGCAGCCAGAGAAAAGAGGAAAGGGCCGAAAGATAGCCCTTCAAGGTGCCCAGAGCAGAGCCCTGCTGGGCCAAGGAAAGTATGAACAGGAGGACATCAAATAAAGATGCAGAAAGAGGGTCAATAGACCGGTCTGTACAATATTTACAAAATTTAGACCATCGGCAGGCGTATACCGACTTTGTGGAGGGACGCCTGGCTGCCAGAATAACCTCATAGACTTCAGGAGGAAGGTCAAAAGCTGTCAGCTGTCGCCGCTCAATCTCCACGCAAGGAGGCGGAGAGTTGACAGGTTCGGGTGGAGAACCCTCCCCTGCTGCTGTGACAGGAGATCTTCCCGAAGGGGCAGCCTATTCGGAGGATAAATGTTCATTGCCAGAAGCTCCGGATACCAGACTCTCCATGCCCAGTCCGGAGCTACAAGAATAACTTGTGCCTGGTCGCCGCTGATCTTCTTGAGCACTCTGAGTAGGAATGGTATGGGCGGAAAGGCCTACAAGAGGCCGGATCTCCACTCGTGATGAAAAGCGTCGCCGAGCGAGAGCTGCCTTGGAAACTCCAGCGCGCAAAACTGCTGACATTGCGCATTCTCTACGGAGGCGAACACATTTAACCAAGGCTCTCCCCACCGCTGAAAGAGTCCTTGCGCCACCTATGGATAGAGACAGCACTCGCGATCCGCTAGGCACCTTTGGCTGAGTTCGTCCACTCTGGCGTTCAAAGAACCAGCCAGATGCTGAACCACCGGGGTACTGCCCTGCTGTTCCAGCCAAGTCCAGAGACGCAAAGCCTCTTGACGCAGGGTCCATGACCCCACCCCGCCTTGCTTGTTGCAGTACCACATGGCGCTCGTGTTGTCCGTGAACACCTGAACTAGCCTCCCCTTGATGGACGGCAAGAAGGCTTTTAGTGCCAGCCGGATAGCCCGAAGCTCCAACAGGTTTATATGGAGCCGGGGCTCCGCCTGAGACCAGAGTCCTCTGATCTCCATCTCTCCCAGATGGCCGCCCCATCCCAGAAGGGACGCATCCGTCAATACTGTGAGGTCTGGATGGGGAAGGAAGAGGGGTCTGCCTCTGACCCACCACTGCAGGTCTTTCGCAGTGCCGTCCGAGATCTTGACCAAGTCGGTGAGATTTCCCCAATGCTGCACCCATTGGAACTTCAGGTCCCATTGCAGAGCCTGCATTTGCCATCAGGCATGGTCCACAAGAAGGAGCAAGAGGCCATGTGGCCCAGCAGCCTCAGAGACATTCTCACCGAAATGCAGGATAGAGGCTGAAATATCGGTATCATAGCCCGAATATCCTGGACTCGCCGCTCGGGAGGATAACCCAGAAACTGCACAGTGTCCAGAACTGCTCCGATGAAGGGGAGCATCTGAGAGGGAGTCAGGTGTGACTTCAGCACGTTGATAGTGAACCCCAGCGAATGCAAGAGGTTCGCCGTAGTCTGGAGATGGGAGACGACTGCCTGGGACGAGCCCGCTTTCAACAACCAGTCATCGAGATAGGGGAAGACTGGAACCCCTGATCTCCGCAGATGAGCTGCGACCACCGCCATCACCTTGGTGGACGCCCGCGTGGCACTGGTGAGGCCAAAAGGGAGCACAGCAAACTGAAAGTGCTCCTGGCCCACTGTAAACCGCAGATAGCGACGATGGGCCGGCAGGACGAGAATGTGGAAATAGGCGTCCTGCAAGTTCAATGCTACCCTCCAGTCTCCCGGGTATAGGGCAGAGAGTACCTGAGCCAGAGTGAGCATCTTGAATTTCTCCTTCTTGAGGGAGTAGTTGAGGGCTCTGAGGTCGAGGATAGGACGGAGGCCTCCGTCCTTCTTTGGAACAGGGAAATAGCGGGAATAGCAAGCACAGCCTATTTCTGGCCAGGGAACCCTCTCTATAGCTCCCTTGGCCAGGAGAGCCTTGACTTCCTCACAGAGTAGTGCGAGATGATCCTCCGTCAGCCGATTGTGAATTGGAGGCATAGAGGGAGGGGTAGTCTCGAAGGGGAGGGAGTATCCCCTTCGGACTATCTGCAACACCCACCTGTCCGAGGTGATGTCACGCAAGTGGTGGAGGTGATAGCGTATCCTGCCACCCACTGGACGCTTGTGACTGCGAAGGACGGGACTAGGAAGGTTTTGCGGTGGAGGAGGGGATGTTGACTTGGCTCAACTTCTGGCCTCCCGACCCTCGAGGACGGGATGAACCGCGGCCACGGCCCCGCAGAGGTTGCTGAACTTGCGGAACCCGCTGGCTGGAATAGGGTTGGTGAGGTTGGAAGCCCCTTCTGGAGCCATGAAAGAGCGAAAAGCAGACACAGGCCGGGTTGTAGTACTGAGGCCCAAGGATTTGGCCATGGCCCGCGAATCCTTGAAGCGCTCAAGCGCTGCGTCAGCCTTGTCTCCGAAGAGATGTGAGCCATCAAAAGGCATGTCCATGAGGTTTGCATGGACATGCCCCAAAAAGCCAAACGTCCTCAGCCAGGCGTGACGCCTGATGGCCACCGTCGAAGAAATTACTCTGCCCAGCGAGTCCGTTGTGTCCAAGCCACAGCAAATGGCGAACCTCACTGCATCTCTCCTGTCTGATATTGCTTGGGAGAGCAGGATCCGGACCTCCTCCGAGACCCTAGGCAGCACCTGCGCAACCGTATCCCATACAGAATGGGAATAACGGCCCAAAAGGCATGCAGTATTCACCGACCGCAATGTGAGGCTGGCGGAAGAGAACATTTTCTTCCCAAAGGTCTCCAGCCGTTTGGATTTCCTGTCCGGAGGGGCGGAATGGCACGCGCCACGGGAAGTGCAAGCCTAGACCACCAAGCTTTGGGGGGTAGGGTGGGCAGTGAGGAAAACTGGGTCACCCGATGCAGGGCGATGGCAGCGGGCAATTGTTCTATTCACAGGAGCCCCTGTGCTGGGTTTGGACCAGGTGCCCAGAAGAATGTCCGTTAAGGCCTCGTTAAAAGGCAGCAAGGGTTCCGATGAGGAGACACCAGGCTGCAGGACCTCAGTCAAGACATTCGTCTTGACTGCCACTGTAGGAAGCTGCAGGTCCAGGACCTCCGCAGCCCTATGCACCAACACAGCAAACAACGCCCCCTCATCCATAGCCAGGTTAGGGGTAACAGCATGCCGGAATCTGGGGAGGTGTCCAGGCCACTGGCATCACCCAGCTCCTCATACCAGTCCATTTCCTGGGGCTGCAGGATTTCTAAAGGATCCTGCTCTCCCTCCCAATGCTCTTCCTCCCACCCTAAACCTTCAGAAAGGGGCTGATTAGACGGTATGAAGCCATATGGCTCCGTCCGCTGGCTCCGTATCGTCTGGATACGGGACGCGCCACCAGAGGGTGCCGGCAGCGCCAGAGACCTCGGCATTGAACGCAGCGCTGGGGAAGGTCACTGTGGAGGTGCGACCGGCGCCGGTCCGGACCCAGGAACGGGTCCGACAGGAGGCCGTGGTGCCGGAGCCGAAGGCGCGGGGTCCACAGGGGTCGCTCCTGCCCCCGGAAAGGGAGGGAGACGCGGTGTCAACCCAGGCACCCGCTCCGCGTAACGGGTCCTAGAACGTCAAGGATCCTCCGTCTCGCCGCGTGGCGGACAGGGCAAAGTCAAAGCACGCTTCGAGTTCTTGTGGTGCCTCTTACCTGACAACTTCGATAAAGTGGATTTAGAGCCCCCGAAACGATGCTCGGCCCTCCTCTCGACTGAGACCGGGACCAGGAGTGAGATCGACAAGGCAAACTCAGCTGTGTGTGCCGGGCCATGAGCAGCTTCAGGGACCGCTCCCTCATAGCCTTCGGCACCATGGCCCGGCAATCGTAGCACGACTTCGTGTCATGGTCGCGCTCCAGGCACCAGATACATACGAGATGGGGATCCGTTACCGACATGGTGCGGTGACAGGCGCCGCACGGCTTGAACCCCGAAGTCTTTAGAATGGAAATCCTAACACACGAAAAGGAAGCAACAAAAGGTATAAAAAAAAACTGTCAAAAATTGACAGGGGGTAGCTTTTTTCAATGGATCGGCGCTGGCTGAAAAGAAGTGACAGCAGCGTGCCGGAGTGGCAGTTATATTGACAACATGGACGTCACGACGCCCACGACGTCACTCGGAGTCGACCAACGCCACCTTCCGGCGCACAGGGGTACTGCTATCAAAAATCTTTCGGAACCGGCCTGACGTCTGGAAGTTCAAAGGTAAGGAATCTGCGGCTAGATGTCTCTATCAGATGAAAGGGAGCCTCTGCAAAGGAATCAGGTGTGACTTTGGTACGTTGATCATGAACCCCAGCTATGTTAGGAGGTTTGCCGTTGTCTGGAGGTAGTCTACAACTTAATGCGGTAAGGCCGCCTTCAAGAACCACTTGTTGAGGTAGGGCAAAACCGGCACACCCAATTTCCAAAGGTGTGCCTCAGCCACTGCCATCGCTTTCGTGAAAACCTGAGGGGCACTGGCGAAAAGAAAGTTGAGCACAGCACACTGAAATTGCTCCTGGCCCAGCCTGAACCGCATGTAATGTCTGTGGGATTGCAGGGCAGGCCCATGAAAGGAGGGATCCTGTAAGTCCAAGGCCACTATCCAATCTCACAGATCTAGGGCAGATAGAACCTAGGCCAGTTGGAGCATCTTGAGTCTGTCATTCCGCAGAAAGATGTTCAGGTGGACATTCAAAATAGGATGAAGGCCTCCGACCTTTTTTGGCACCAGGAAGTAACGGGAATAATGACCAGCCTCTATATCCGAGACCTGATACCCTTTGTTTGGCCAGGACAGTCTCCTCTGAAAGCAGCTCTGACATAAGCAGAAGATGCAGTGAGTTGCAAAGGAATGGCAGGACCTGGCCCCACTGAATGATCTGAAGGACCTATCTGTCGGATGTTATATTTTACTACAGTTGGTTTCTGTCCAAAGAATAGTTTACATCCTTGTCTGAAGTTTAATGTGTTAGCAACCATTATTGTTATGTTTGCAGTTAAATTTGGAAGTACAGCACAGGAGGTTCAGTCTGATCATAGTTCGACGTACTTTGAAGATTAACAGTTATTTAAACAATTAGTAAGCATTTAGACACATATCCTATTTTCCGGGGCTGAGTGACCTTGGGGTTAGGCTGGCTGATGAGGACATCCGTTTCCTGAATGCCTGACTTCTATTCGACTCTCTGTCCAGAGCTATCGAAGGGAATGAACTGGGGTTCATTTTGCTGGTGGAAGCTTGCACCAATAAACTTTCTGGCATAGGATGTTGTGTCAAAAAATCACGGTCTCCTGGTGTCAGCCTGTGGCATCTGGCTTCCTGCCTGTTCACTGATGGGCAAGACTAAAGCTCAATCCAGGTGCCCATTATTGTGTTGTAGAGGGCCTCATTAAATAGTAAGTAAAGGTTCAGAGGAAAATTGTCCAGGCTTAAAACGTTCCATAAGCACATTTACCTTAACTTCCCCAGAAGGAAGCTGCAAGTCTAACACCTCTGGTGCACATCTTATTACCACAGCAAAAGACGCAGTGTCTTCTTATGCTGATCCATGGGGAGAAACCATGGGAAGAGTCCAACCCACTGGTCTCCTGTAAATCCATGTAAATATTGTCATCATTATGTGGGGGGTAAATCATCCCGGTCGTTTCCATGGTCATCTTTGAAGACTGGTTGATTTTGATCAGTCAGAGTCAAAAATATGGTGGAGGACCAGAGGGTGGGTCCCTGGTAAAGGAAGTGTCTTGTCTCAATCAGAACGTACAGGGAACACCAAAGGGAATTTGGGACACAAAATTAGTCTAGACGAGATTGGCTTGAAGTTGGACACTGAAATGTGTAACAAGTTCTCCACTGCTGGGGGCATTGGGACCGGCATTTATGTAGAAGGAACCAGCATGGATTTTGGTGCCATAATGAAAAGTGGCTCCGAAACCAGTGTGGAACCCGAGACACGCTCAAGAGGCACAGATGGCACTGACAACAGATCCGCCAGTGCTAACCTGACTGGAGGCCTCTGAAGTTCCTTGAGGTCCAAAAGTGCACCAAAGGGAGCTGAAAAAGTGCACGAGATTTGCAGCATAGCCTCTTTCAAAGCCTCGATCTGCTACGACATCACTGATGGCCTAGTAAACTTAGGATGCATCAGGATCAAGAGTGGAATTAGCTTCTCTGAAGGAGTTCAGGAGAGAGACCGAGTAGCATCTTGACGACTTTGCAACATCTTTGTTGGAGAGAGGCGGGATAGGTACAAGTCCCGCTTTGCCTTCTTGTGCTTCCACTTCGACATGAAATTACCTGAAAATTTCGACTGCGAAAAGGACCTTTTGCGTGAATGGCCTCAAGAGTGGGAAAAGGTCTGCCCCCACGACTTTCAGCAGGACTTGCACAGATTCTCCTTCCGATACTCAGGGACGTACAGCTACGCTTTCCAATCCATTATCTCCAGTGGGTTCATGAGGGCATACTCCTCACATGACAGTGTGGGTCTGTCACAGACTATTGTTTGCAAAAGCCCAACAATGTTTAAACCATGCAGTCTTTGTAGGGGATATAGGGCCAGATGTACAAATGCCTTTTGCATTTCTTAACGGGCAGAACCGCAATTTCGGCCTGTTAAGAAATGCAAAACAGTCTTTTCCTATGTACAAAGGCCTTTTGGGAATTACAAAATGCAATTTTTACCCAGTTGAAATCACATATTGCAATTCCCTAAATAGGAAATTGCAAAAAGGGATTTGCGATTTCTTAGCACATGTACAAATCATTTCCTAAATGCAAAATGAGCATTTAGGAAATGCAATTACCTTCAGCTTAAAGTCGAGGGTAACCACGTGCAATTTTAAAAAAGAAACCCAAGATGCTTTTATAAAGTGCAATAGAGTGCACACATGCCCCTATGGCATATGTGCGCTCTACATGTGCACAGCTATTTTTGGGGTGCCTTACGGGCGGCCTTATGCCCATAGCCATCCTTGGTTTAGCATTTCCAAAATAGCGATTTCCTAATAGGAAATCGCTATTTTGGGAATGAAAAACCAGCCCATTGGTACGAATGGCATGGGATTTCCTAATTGCGATTTCCTAATAGCAATTCCTACTCTGTAGGAATTTCTATTAGGAAATCTGTAATTTCAAACATATCAATTTGCATTTCCTAAATTGCAATTCCTATGCTGTCGCTATTTAGGAAATGCAAATTTGCATTTTCATACATCTGGCCCTTAGTTTCCTTGCAGACTGGCAGTTTTGGCAAGAAAAATGTTTTTGAAGAAAAACGCTCATCAACATATGAGAAAAAGTGAGAGTGGAACTTGTAACCGCATACAAATGTGTGGCAAGAAAGGAAAAGATATTGGCACACAGGGTTGGCGATTATACGTAGGTCCATGAGTCACTTCTTGGGTGGAATGAAGTTGCCACAGAGCCGCACTATGCCATCTACTGGTGGGCAGGACAATTCTGTTTAAATATTCCGGATCCAGTCTGGTGCCTGGGGTATTCCATAGGTGAGGAATCTGTAGTTAGAAGTATCCATCAGAAATATGTTTTCTAAATACAGTGATAGTATGAGCTTCATTACACCAGTAAGCTATTATAACTGAAGTCATAACTGCCTAATGCTACGCCTATACCTCTCAGCTACTACAGCACTGTTTCTTGGGAACATATGCGTTTGAATATGAAACTAATACCTTCTTGTCGTGAGTGACTATATATGATCTGCAAACACCTTCTCTATGATCTCCTGAGAGTAAAGTGAAGATATGGATTGTATTCGTTCAATTTCTATGGTGGGAAATGTCCATTATGCAGTTTGGTTGCGTTTTCTGAGACGGTCTGAAAATTTTACAAACAAAAAATCAGTCTATACAAAGAAATGGGAATGAAAACTAACATTAGCAAAATCCATGGACCCGTAGAGGACGAACACACTCAAAAAAGTGAACAGGTGCTTTAAACTCAGTTTACATTTGGTACTGGATGCAACAAGACCAGCAGTTACACAGCACATAAACACATCCCTATGGAACATACATCCAAGAGCATTCCAACAATATAATAGTTTGGGAATATAGTCTTTAACAAGAGTGGCTAAAAGCAGAGAGACCAGCCTATAAAGACTGTAAGATATTGGTTTAGTGGCCTATACACAGGATATTATATAGAGAGGCCAATCTTTAAGGAGTGCAAGATGGAGGCAGTTTAGTTTATAGATACTAAGAGATATAGGCACACAGGTCCAAATACAGCTAACAATAAAAGGGACCAGTCCCTGTGGAGTTAGTCATAGAGGCCCCATCTATACTGAGAGCAAGATGTTAGGAGATTGGACTGTATAGAGTGAACCTCAATTGGGAACAGTCTGAATGGAGTTCAAGACCAAGCAATGCAGACTGTAATATATTTGTAGATATATATATATATATATATATATATATATATATATATATGTAACAAAAGGAGGCCAGTCTGTATGGAGTGGAAGACAAAGGGAATCAAATGGATAGAGCCTGCAATACAATGGAAAACTGTAGGCCTCTCAGAGATTTTTATGGGTCCGGGACAAAAACTTCAAGTGAGACCCTTATGGTTCAAATATAAGACAAAATTCTCAGAGAATGAAGAAACTATTGCAGCTCCAGCATCTGGTGCCATATAGAGGTAGGCCGTGTTTGCAGCCACTTCATTAATAAACAGAGCAGGTTTGCCTCAGAACTTTATTTTTAGAAGCTGCTGAAGCACAAGACCCTGAAAAGTGCTGAGCCTAGTGCATAATGCCCACTCTGCTCCATATTGGACTGCCTTGGGAGTCCGGGGTATACAGAGCTAATGACAAAGGGAGACCAGTCTGTATGGAGTTCAATACGAAGGGGGCCCATTTTATACAGGCCGCAGTGTGTCCAACCTGTTAAGAGCCTATTGTATAGGAAAGTCTTGTTCATAAACAGTACTGAAAACATAAAGAGCAGCCTGAGCAGGTTATGGAGTAAAACCAGTGCCAAGAGAGCAGAGGGTTAACTTGCTTTCCTACATTACTGTGAAATGGAGACAAAAAGATGGAGGAAAGGTGAGTACCTGCCTCACCATATACTTTACACCAAATGGCTTCAGAGTTTGCAATTATAGTATGGTTGATTTAATCTCAGATAGCCTGTTCTGGCAATTAGATCATGGTTGGTTTCATCGCAGCGACCCTCTAATTGCCATTATAGCATGGTGAACTTGAGCTTGGATGTCTCATTCTTGGTGTTACGGCATGGTGCATATGATCTTGGAGGTTATTTGTTGCCATCACTTCATGCTAGACTTGATCTTAAAGGATTCTATCTTGCCGTTACAGCTGGGTGGATTTGATTTCAGTGGGATTTGTGTTGTCATCGCAACATGGTGGACTTGATTCTGCTCGGTCGGCTATTGTCAATAAAGCATGTTGAATTTGATCTTTGTAGGCCTGTTTTTTCTGTTTAGCATGGTAGGCTGGATCTCGGCAGTCTTTTGTTGTTTACAGTATGATGAATATGCTACTGACTGAAACTATGTTGCTCTTACAACTTGGTGACTTTGATTTTGCTGGGCCTGTTACTGTCATTAGAGCATGGGGATTTGATCTCAACAGCTATCTACTGCCATTAGAGTATAGTGAATTTGATTTTGGACAATCAGGTCATGTTGTTCTAGCACGGTGGGTGTGATTGCTGTGGGAACTTTGTTGCCAGATCATGGTGGTTTTGATTTTGCTAGGCTCGTAATTGTCATTACAGGTTAGTGGACTTTTCATTACATCATGGGCAGCTTGATCTTGACAGGCCCTTTGTTGGCATTACTTGGCAAATTTGTTCTTGCAAGACCTGGTCCTGTTGTTTCAACACAATGGGTTTGATGTCAGAAGCCCTTTGTAGTCGATACAGCATGGATGGTTTGAATTTCTTGCATGGCCTACGAAAGCCATCACAACATGGTGGACTTGATTTTGAGGGGTCCGTTGAAAGCCTTGCCTCTAGCTGCGCCTTTGAAGTTCCGCTTGTTAAACTCATCTGTAATTTCCAGCAGGGTCTTCCCTTTGGTCTCAGGGAGGAAGCAGCCAACATAGATGGATGTGCAGACACAGACGGTGAAGAACGGGATGTAGCAGAAGTGGCCCAACCCTGCCTAGGAGTGAAAGAAGAAATTGTACCACTTACTCCATTATGCCGAAATATGGAGCCTATTACCCTACTTTCACTATCACAAATGACATTTAATATCACAAATGACTGACTCTGCTAAAGTTGGTACCAAAGAGCATCTCCCTACTTGGTCATTCCCCTCTGCTGAAGAAGGTTCTGTTTTTGATCAAATAATACGCATGTATAACCCTTGTTTGATCAAGTAATGTGGAAATTCTCAAGGAATGGTAACATTTGTGGAAAGTAAGCAAGTGGTGGCACTGCGCAACGGGCTAAAGGATTGACAGTGAATGTTGCAAAAGTCCTATCTGCGGGGAAACAGGCAGAAGTGCTGCTTAGGGAAAATGCAGTCTATTGGTAGGAATGGTGCTGATATGATGCCTTAAGGCCTGGAAGTGGAAGGGTCTGAGTCTGACGTGCAGGAACGCTGGACGCAGGGATGCTGCAAGTTGTAATGGCTTTTGGGCACTGGATGCTTGGATATTTTAGGGAATGTTTGATAGGCATGGACTATGTATACTGCAGGTTTGGTGTAAGAATGCTGTAGGGGCACTGAATGTAGGGGTGTCGTTGGACATGGTGTGAAGCACTTTGTTCAGGAATGCTGTGTAGAATACATTAAGTGCGCTGGGTACAGGAATGCTGCAGATAATAATGTTGGAATGCAAGTCTGCTTTAAGGAATGGTGTAGGGGTGCTGAATGGAATGCTATTGTATTGGATGGTATAGGAGAGCTGGAGGTAGTGATGCTGTAGACAATGATGCATGAGCACAGAATCTATGGCTGCTCTGTCGAACTAGAAGGAGTGCTAAGTGTTGGGAGAATGTTGGAGATGGTGTAGGAGCTCTAGACAAACTGATGCTGTAGGGCATGGTGTAGGAGCTCTGGAAAAAATAATGCTAAGTAGGAGATGGTATAGAGCTTTGGAAATAAGGATAACAAAGGAACAATGACGGCAGATGTTACAATGGATAGTGTAGGGTCGCTAACCCTATGAATGCTGTTGCCATTGTGCAGGAGCACTTGACTGCTCTATACAATGGACTGGGGGGGATGGTGCAAGAATGCCAGAAGGAATGAAGTAGAAACGTAAACGCACAAGTTACTAATTTGTGTAACGATATATCTGTAAGAGACAGTAGTTAGTGACAGATTCCTTACCTTAGAATATCCCCAGGCGTCAGGCTGGATCCGGAAAGTTTTGCGTAGCAGTACCCTTGCGCGTCGGTAGGCGGCGTCGTGCGGCTCCGCGTCCGTCGTCGGCGTCGTGATCGCCGGGATGACGTCGCGGGCAGTACTTAGGCGCCGCCCCTGCGCGCTGACGTCCAGTTCTGTACACGACTTTCCGCGCCAGGAACGCAGAGCCATGCAAGAAGCTGACATAGGTGTCTGAAAAATACTAGGGCCCTGAAAGGGATGTCCTTAACCCTAGAAATCAGTTCGCAGAACGGGGAGGATGGGTGGGGCGGTAAGGAATCTGTCACTAACTACTGTCTCTTACAGATATATCGTTACACAAGTTAGTAACTTGTGCATCTGAAAGAGACACGTTAGTGACAGATTCCTTACCTTAGAATAGATACCCCAGCAATACCAACCCCGGTGGTGGGTCTGCGAACAAAGATCAGACAAGGAAGTCCTGGAGGACAGAACGGCCAAAGAAGCCGTCCCTCCGGACCTGACTGTCAAGGCAGTAATGCTTTGTAAACGTGTGCAGCGAGGCCCACGTAGCTGCCTGACAGATAACCGGCAGCGGAACACCGCGGCCCAAGGCCATGGTAGCAGCCGTTGCCCTGGTGGAATGGGCACGCAGCCCAACAGGAGGCTCCTTCTTAGCCAAAGAATAGCAGGTCTTGATGCACAAGGTAACCCAGCGGGAGATGGTCCTCTTGTGCACCGCCCAACCTTTTTTGGCACCCACGTAGCCAACAAAGAGCTGGTCATCCACCCGGAAGTGTTTTGTGCGGTCGATATAGAAGGAGAGCGCACGTTTTGGGTCCAGACGGTGGAGCCTCTCTTCCTCTCTAGAAGGATGCGGAGGCGGAAAGAAGGTGGGCAAAGTGATGGTCTGCCCAATGTGGAAAGCAGTAACCACCTTTGGCAAGAAGGACGGACGCGTCCGAAGAACAACCTTGTCTGGATGAACAGACAGAAAGGGAGGTTTGCAAGATAGAGCCTGGAGCTCACTCACCCGCCGAGCGGAGGTGATGGCCACCAGAAAGGCTGTCTTCAGAGTCAGAAGACGAAGAGGACAGTTATGCAGAGGCTCAAAGGGAGCGCACATTAAAAAGGTAAGAACCAAGTTCAAGTCCCACTGAGGCATCACAAAAGGAACAGGAGGGAAGAGGTGAGTAATGCCTTTTAAGAACCTGTTAACAACAGGGGACTTGAAAAGGGAGGGCTGATCAGGGAGCCTGAGGAAGGCCGAGATAGCACAAAGATAACCCTTGATGGTACCCAGGGCAGAACCCTGTTGGGCCAGAGAGAGAAGGAACAGAAGGACCTCAGAAAGAGGGGCAGAAAGGGGATTCACAGCCTTTGCTGTGCACCATGCCACAAATTTGTTCCACCTGCAGGCGTATACCACCTTAGTGGAGGGACGCCTGGCAGCCAGAATCACATCACAAACTTCGGGAGGCAAGTCGAAAGGAATCAACTGCCGCCGCTCAATCTCCACGCAAGCAGGTGTAGACTGGACAGGTTCGGGTGGAGGACCGTCCCCTGCTGCTGCGACAGAAGATCCTCCCGAAGAGGCAGATGGATCGGGGGATCTATGCTCATATTGAGTAGCTCGGGATACCAAACTCTTCGAGCCCAGTCCGGAGCCACAAGAATGACTTGGGCCCGGTCGTGCCGAATCTTCTTCAACACTCTGGGTAGAAGTGGTATAGGCGGAAAGGCGTACAGTAGACCGCAACTCCACTCGTGACGAAAAGCGTCGCCGAGCGAGTGCCGCCTTGGAAATTCCAACGCGCAGAACTGATGACATTGCGCGTTCTCTTCGGTGGCGAATAGATCTAACCAAGGCTCTCCCCACTGTAGAAAGAGTCCTTGCGCCACTTCCGAGTGAAGACGCCATTCGTGATCCATCATGCACCTGCGGCTGAGTTCGTCCGCCCTGGCGTTCAGGGAACCTGCCAGGTGTTGAACCATCAGGAACATGCCCTGATGTTCCAGCCATGTCCAGAGGCGCAGAGCCTCCTGACAAAGGGTCCAAGACCCCACCCCGCCCTGTTTGTTGCAGTACCACATGGCGGTGGTGTTGTCTGTGAACACCTGCACTACCTTCCCTTTGACAGAGGGAAGGAATGCCTTGAGTGCAAGTCGGATCGCCCGGAGCTCCAGAAGGTTGATATGGAGCCGGGACTCCGCCGGAGACCAGAGGCCTCTGATCTCCGCCTCTCCCATGTGACCGCCCCATCCCAGAAGGGACGCGTCCGTCACAACTGTGTGCTCTGGCTGGGGAAGGGAGAGGGATCTGCCCATGACCCATTGCCGGTTCGAGAGCCACCACTGCAACTGTCTTGCAGTCCCCTCCGAGATCTGGACGTGATCGGACAGGTTGCCCTGGTGCTGCGCCCACTGGAACTTCAGGTCCCACTGCAGAGCCCGCATATGCCATCTGGCATGATTGACCAGCAGGATGCAGGAGGCCATGAGGCCCAGCAGCCTCAGGGTCATCCGTACCGAAACCCAGGATAAAGGCCGAAAGATCGGAATCATAGCCTGAATATCCCGGACTCGCCGCTCGGGAGGATAGGCCCGAAACTGCGTCGTGTCCAGAACTGCTCCGATGAAAAGGAGCTGTGGAGAAGGAATCAGATGCGACTTCGGCACATTGATGGAGAACCCCAGCGAGTGCAGGAGTCCGGCCGTAGTCTGGAGGTGGGAGACGACTGCCTGGGACGAGCCCGCCTTCAGCAGCCAGTCGTCGAGGTAGGGGAAGACTGAAACCCCTGCCCGGCGCAGATGAGCTGCGACCACCGCCATCACTTTCGTGAACACCCGAGGGGCACTTGTAAGGCCAAGGGGAGCACGGTGAACTGAAAATGCTCGGGGCCTACCGTGAACCGAAGGTAACGCCGGTGGGCCGGCAGGACGGGGATGTGGAAATACGCGTCCTGCAAGTCCAACGCTACCAACCAGTCTCCAGGGTCGAGGGCAGTCAAGACCTGAGCTAGGGTGAGCATCTTGAACTTCTCCTTCCGGAGGAAGCGATTGACGTTCCGGAGGTCCAAGATAGGACGCATGTCCTCCTTGTCCTTTTTGGGCACCAGAAAGTAGTGGGAGTAGCAACCACGCCCTACTTCTGGGGTCGGAACATGCTCGATGGCCCTCTTGGTCAAGAGGGCCGTGACTTCCTTCTGTAGAAGCACCAAGTGATCCCCTGACATGCGGTGGAATTGAGGTGGCATGGCTGGGGGGTGGTCTCGAAGGGGAGGGAGTAGCCCCTTCGGACAATGTCCAAGACCCACCTGTCCGAGGTGATGGTGCGCCAGTGGGGAAGGTGATGGCGGACCCTGCCCCCTACTGGCGTGCCGTGCACCTGAAAGGAGGGACTAGGAGGGCTTGGAGGCCGCGGACGGGTTGGAGGTGGTGGCCTGACCCGCACGCTGGTTGCCCGATCCGCCACGGCGGAATCCACGTCCTCGGCCACGCGAAGACGCCTGCTGCGCGGGCCGGTGGCTGGGCTGCTGACGTGAAGGGGCGCCCCTACCGTGGCCACGATAGGGGCGAAAAGCAGAAGTCAGCGGAGGGCGTGTAGCAGAAAGGCCCAGGGACTTGGCAGTAGCCCGTGAGTCCTTAAAGCGCTCCAACGCATGGTCTGCTTTGGACCCAAAAAGACCGACTCCATCAAAGGGCATGTCCATGAGAGTATTCTGGACATCCCCTGAAAAACCAGTGGTTCTCAGCCAGGCGTGGCGTCGGAGCGCCACCGTCGTTGCAATAGACCTGCCCAGCGAGTCGGCGGTGTCAAGGCCACAACGGATAGTGTATTTGGCCGCATCCCTTCCTTCCGCAATGGCGCGGGAAAGCAGTGCCTGGACCTCCTCAGGACACTGGGGCAAAACATCCGCCACCGAATCCCACAGGGAGTGGGTATATCGGCCCAAAAGACAAGCGGTGTTAACGGACCGCAAGCCAGCACTGGAGGAAGAAAAACCTTTCTTCCCAAACTGATCCAGGCGTTTGGATTCCCTATCCGGAGGAGCGGTAGGGAAGGCGGTTTGGGAAGCGGAGGCTTGGACAACCAAGCTCTCAGGAGTGGGGTGGACAGAGAGAAACAGGGGGTCGCCCGGAGCTGGGCGATGGCGTCGCGACACGTTCCGATCCACAGGAGCCCCTGTGTTGGGCTTGGACCAGGCGCCCAAAAGAACGTCAGTGAGGGCGTCGATAAACGGCAGCACAGTCTCCGCAGAGGAGGCTGCCGGCTGAAGCACCTCTGTCAAGATGTTAGGCTTGACCGTCAAAGTAGGGAGTTGGAGACGTAAGGCCCCAGCTGCCCTACGCAACACCGTACCAAAATTGGCTCCCTCCTCCGTAGCCACGGGAGGAGACAGCATGCCAGTGTCAGGGGAAGTATCCAGACCACTGGCCTCCCTAGACTCTCTGTCCAGTCCTCATCATACTGACAGTGTCGCGTCAGAGGGTCATCAGACCCCTCCCAGTCCAACTGGTCCTCCTCTGGTTCAAAATAAGGAGGAGGAGGGACAGTTGGGACCCAAGGTCCCATCGGCGCCGGAGCCGGCGTCGAGCGACGTCGCTCCGGGTCCATGTCCGGAGCCGGAAGGAACTGGGGGACGACGCCGCCCGGAGCCCAGGGCGGCGTCGAGAACGGCACCGGAGACATCGGCGCCGGCGGAGGTGTCGTGAGGTCGACCGGCGTCGATGGGGGTTGTGGAGCCGGGATCGAGGCCGGGGCCGAAGCCGGAGCCGGGATCGAGGCTGGAGGCACGGGCGACGCCGGGGCCGGAGCCGTCGGCGACGCCGGAGCAACCCCATCAGGGCCCGCGGGGCCCGAAGGCGCACCGGAGGGGCCTGAAGGCCCGAAGAGGCGGGCCATGGCCGACAGGAATTCCTGTACCTTGGCCGGATCCGCCCCCGAACCCGGGAAGGGCGGGTATGGCGGGGGCGACTCCACAGGCAAGTCCGGGGCCGCGGGGGCTGGGACGGTGCCGGGAGGGGCCTCAGCCGAGTCGCGAGACCGGCGAGGCGAAGTCCTAGAGCGATGATGCTTCTTGGACTTCTTGTGCTTTGACTTACCGGACGAAGAAGACTTCGACGCCGACGACCGGTGTGCACTCCGCGAGCGACCCCTGGACCTCTCACGCGACCGGGGCCTCCGTGGAGCCGAATGCCGGGCCTCGAGGAGCTTTCGAGACCGCTCTCGCAAAGCTTTCGGGTTGAGGGCCTGGCATTCAGGACAAGACTCCGTGTCGTGGCCTCGGCCGAGGCAGAAGAGACACTCCCAATGCGGGTCGGTGACGGACATCGTCCGCGCACAGGCGCCGCATCGCTTGAAGCCGGGCATCCCTACGACACCTTGAAAGTTATGGAAAAAACAGTGAAAAAATTCACCAAAAAGTATGGTCAAAAAATGACCAGGGCACTGCTCTTCCCGGATCTGCGCTTGCTGGCGCGGAAAAAGAAGAACTGACGTCAGCGCGCAGGGGCGGCGCCTAAGTACTGCCCGCGACGTCATCCCGGCGATCACGACGCCGACGACGGACGCGGAACCGCACGACGCCGCCTACCGACGCGCAAGGGTACTGCTACGCAAAACTTTCCGGATCCAGCCTGACGCCTGGGGATATTCTAAGGTAAGGAATCTGTCACTAACGTGTCTCTTTCAGATACTGAGATACAAAATGGTACTACACAAATACTGTAAGCAAATCACCAGCAACTCACCACAATAAATGGAAAGGCCAGCCCAACCACGAAGAGCATGAGCCAAATAAGAGATCCCATGAGCATGTAGGCAGCTGGACGGGCCATCTGGTCGAAGATCTCAGTGGGCATTATCCCGGTCACACCCGCTGGAGAGGAAATTAACAAAGCGATTATTCAACTCCTAGTCTAACCAACAGTGGCATTGAAGAATAGAACTAGGGCCCTTCCTTGATGTAGTACAACTGGGCACAACTGGTACTCCCTTAATGAGTTCAGGTCAGAATCCTGGTCCATTCTGGCCAAAATCCAAACAAAATTTTGAGCAGATGTCAAATAATAATATGCCGGTCATGGTTTACATTAAAAATGAAAATCCAATGAAAATAAAGAGTGTAAAAAATAATGGATTAATCTTTGTTATTTAGGGAAGCACCCAAGCACCCAGAGGTTTCTATGGACTCCTGAAGGGCTAACTTACATAACTTAACCAACTCCAGAAATAAAGTTTTATGATTCTTCCTGGGTCTTACCAGGTTGGATTAACCCTGCATATTCAGAGGTAGCATGTTCTGCTGGATCTTGAACAAAGAGTACTTAACCATCCTGCCTTTGTCAGTGAAAGGACAGGATATATGAGAACGATTTATCAGTACCTCATAATCTCAACATGTGCATTACTATGGAGCAGTCTCTAAATAGATTTATGTGCATCAAACACTGTTTTGGATAAGATCCTCTTGCGAATAGAGCCCATGTGATGCTGTGAGATGTTGAAATATAATACTTCTGATTGTTTCTTACAGAAATGTATTACTTTTAACCCTCAATGATCAAGTTGCTACATCAAAAAGATGAATACCAGAACCAACTAGCTCCTCAGAGATTCAAACTTGTAAATCGGAGGTTACACAGATTTCATCAAAGTTACCTTACGTTATGTTATGTGAATTTGTAGAGCGCGACTAATCACCGGTGAGGGTATCCAGGCGCTGAGTAGGGCAGGCCTGAGGGGGGAGGAGGAGATAATTCCTGTTTCGTCTATGCTATGGGAATTTGTAGACAGTGTGTCAGTGGACATTCCCAAGGACCAGCCACTAAAGTCCAGTAATATATAGTTGCTGACAGCAGCAAAGGACTCCTGGGTATATCCATCCTTCCCTTTTAAGGGTCTGAGACCTGCCCTTCAGAGTCTCTTTCCCACGTATTCTCCTGGCACCTACCTGGTCCGATACCGAAGCTGAGGATATAGGCGTAGATACAGGCCATGCTTAGGTAAGGCATCCAACTAACACGCTCCTGAGGACCAAAGAGAGAGACAGGGAGAGAGGGAGAAAGAGAGAGTCAAAGAGTGTTCCAATTTTAGCTGTTTTTTGTTGTCATAAAACACATTACACTGAATGCAAAGGGCATTTCCATCCATGCACAGACTGCTGAAATCCTCACTACTTACATGTTATTGATAATTTAGTGGGTCTTAAACTGCCCATAACTCTTTATCCACGAGTACCGATGGGTATGGCCTATCACTTTCTAACAATATCTATAGACAAAATTAATTTTGAAATGCCTTCTGGAGCGCACAGTCACAGCCATCTAGTTACCGATACCAGTTGAAACCTACAAGCTGCTCACAGTCAATCCTTCCAGAGGCAGTATATCACTAAGTCGGGGCATAGCTATTCATTAGCCACTCTATTTATGTTGGCCCGGCCCTCAGGTTCAATTTTAAAGATTAGTTCTCTTAAAAGGCATGTTTGGAAGCTCCCATGCATTTTTGTCTTACATGTAATGACGCAAATAAGGAAGGCCATTGGACTCCAGCGCCTAATCGTCCCCAGAGCCTAACCTCTTAGACCTAGACCAGTCAGGCACCTGTTGCCCTGAGAACTCTTCTACCTCAACACACCTTTATCACTGAGTCCAGCAAACCTGCCATTCCAGCACATGCCTCTTTGGCACACTGTGGCCTGAAAGACATCAGACCGTTTGCAAAGTGTCGCCTACAAAGTTCTAGCATGAGGCACACAGGTAGAGAGAGTTTGATGTCCAACCATCTACTAGCCTGCTGAGAAAGAGCTGTAACACTTCTCTGAATGCCCAGGGCTAGTCAGGGTATACGGAGGGGTCTCAGAAAAAAAGCAGAGCCAGAAGAAAGAAACCAGGATGGTCCTGGTTTACCGCAGTAACACAAACAGCCCCAGGACAGCTGCCCAGCAACAGTCACAGTTAAACCTGCAGCCAGTGGCATGCACTCACTTCCAGACCTATAATAAAGTGAAGTGAAAAATTATTAATGCACACCTATTGTGTGAGCATTGGGAAAAATATATACATACGGTTGCTTCTGAACACGTAGTAACTGTCATTGGGAAGAAAAAGCAAAATGCAAATTAATACACGGAGTGGTACACAAAGGGCTGGTCCCTTTGTTGTCCTGAAGAAAAGGTTTAGGGGATACCTTGAAACATGTTGACATAATACAAGGGATTATAATTACATAACAGTTACATTTCCCTTTTATTAACCCCCTTTTTATCCCTACCAACTAGGAGCAGGAATAAAACAATAGCTCACTAGTTAGGTAATTTTTTAAAACATCACTTACACCACTCCCCCTACACTGCACGACACATAGCCTCACAAGGTAAGTGCTCCTACGTAAATCCGCAAGTCGCAGCACGCCCCAATCAGTAGATGTTTGGGATGGCCCCAATGATGAAGCATGTCACCTAGGGGCAACCCTGGGTGAGTGAGGGGACACAAGAAAATACATTTTTCTTTTCTACCAGTAGAGGTGGCCTTCACCCCAATTGGTGAACCCGCCCTTGTTTCTTGGCTAGGTTCTTTTGATCTGTCACCTACGGATTCTTTTTGATGTATTCTGATCACACAGGAGGGTGAACCTAGCCCAATCCTCCTCCTCCCCCTTTTTCTGATTGGGCTCGTAATCTTCCACCAGCACTCAGCTGTGGCTGTGAGGGGCTTCACAAGGCCAAATGTCTTCTCCTTTTCTTGGGTAGTTGAAGTACCTTGTCCGAGTCCTCAGAAGGTCGGAAAAGTACTAAGTACCAACTTTTATGTTTTAAATAAAATATTTTTATTGGCATAACCCCTGCAAGTACTTCCAGAGCTAGGCTACGAAGGTGGAGCAAGATCTAGTCCTCAGTCCTTCTCTAGACAGACACCGACCTTGTCTGTTCTTCTTCAAAGCTAGTTGTGTCTGAGGAGCTTTTCTTATAGAGCACACTAGCCAGTGATTGGTGACAATTCTGGGTCCATTCCAAGAATTTCCTGTGCCCAGCATAATTTTAATGCATCCTATTGGTTTCTGATAAATCATTCCAGCAAAGCTTAGTCTGGGCGAGGGTTATCAAAGTGGCAGGGGCCTGGGGCACTTGTGTAGAGTTTGAGAGTCCCATCCCCATCCCGTGGCTGTCTTTTAACAATGAGGAAATTCCCAATGAAATCCACATTGGCTGGTTCACAGACCAAGTCGACTCCACTGGGGAGGTTGGCTGGTTCACAGACCAGAATCAAATGCGTTCTCACACTTGGACACCTTTTAGCTTCTGTATCCCATATGGCCATGCTTCAGCCTGGTCTTTCCGATACCATCTGCTATTCCTGTCCACACCTCTCCCACATTTCAGGTAAATAGCACTATAATACCTGCAAAGTAACCCCTCCTCACTTTCATGCCATCAAACCAAGCCTATAGTCTTCTTCAGGGAAAAGTATTTCACACTTCAGCAAAGAGCTAATAATAGTATCTAAAGAGGGGAGAATCAGGTTTGAACTGAATTAAGCACTGCCCAGTCTTTCACGTATAGAAAAGCAAGTTATCATAAACTCAACTTTCCAGCCTATTTACCAAGAATCTGTTTGCTACTTAATTAGGTTTTTGATAAAGGTTATCATGTTATAACCATAAGTACACAGTCACTATTGCGGGCTCTTTGATATAGATAAGGAAAATGCTACTTACCAGTATGCATCTGTTCTTGGCATGTAGAGCTGCAGAGATTCACACTTTGTGCATAGATCGCCATCTGGTGTTGGGCTCGGATGCTTGCACCTTGTTGTTGTCTTGGCAGAAGTCTTTTGTAGTCACAAGATAGGTGACTCCTCCCTTGGACGATAGTGCGCATGGGCATCGACTCCATCCTCAGATTGTTTTTCGCCATGAAGGGGAATGATGGAGTTTGTAAGAAACAGAAAGATGTCCATGAGAATGTATCTAAGTAAGATAACACTGGAACAGATACAGGTTCCGGGGAGGTGGGTGGGCGTGTGAATCTCTGCAGCTCTACATGCCAAGAACAGATGCATACTGGTAAGTAGCATTTTCCGTTCGAGGCATATGACCTGCCGAATTCACACTTTGTGCATAGACTGTACAGCAGTGTCTCTCCTATCGGTGGTCGCCTGTATCGGTTGCAGTGGTTTGAAAAAGTGTCTTAAGAACAGCCTGGCCTACAGAAGCTTGTTGCTTTGCCTGCACATCTACACAATAGTGTTTGGTGAAGGTGTGTGTGGTAGACCATGTTGCTGCCTTACAAATGTCTTCTAGGGGAATGTTCCCTAAGAATGCCATGGAAGCCCCTAGTTTGCGTGTTGAATGCGCTCTAGGGGGAATTGTTAACAAACGTTTTGCTTTCTGATAGCATATTTGAATACATTTTACTATCCACCTGGCAATTCCAGCTTTGGAAATAGGATTGCCTTTATGAGGTGGAGAGAAAGCTACAAATAGTTGCTTTGTTTTCCTAAAAGCTTTAGTCCTGTCTATATAGTAAAGTAAAGCTCTTTTGACGTCGAGCGTGTGAAGAGCTCTTTCCGCTACCGAATCAGGGTTTTGGAAAAATACTGGTAACTCTACTGATTGATTAAGGTGGAAAGCAGAGATTACTTTGGGAAGGAATTTTGGATTTGTCCTAAGAACCACCTTGTTACGATGTATTTGTAAGAATGGTTCTTGTATGGTTAAAGCCTGTATCTCACTTACTCTTCTGAGAGAGGTGATTGCGACAAGGAAGGCTACTTTCCATGTAAGGAATTGTAATTCGCATTTGTGTAAAGGCTCAAATGGGGGACCCATGAGTCTAGTAAGAACAATGTTTAGGTTCCACACTGGAGAGGGTGGCAGTCTGGGTGGAATTATCCTTTTAAGGCCTTCCATAAAGGCTTTGATAGCGGGTACCCTAAACAATGACAAATGTCTGTTTTGTAGGTAGGCGGCCAGGGCAGCCAGATGTAATCTTATTGATGAGTATGCCAGATTGCACCTTTGTAGATGTAGCAAATAGCAGATAATGTTCTGAATTGAAGCATCTAGTGGGTCAATTTTGTTATTGTTGCAGTAAATGACGAATCTTTTCCATTTAGCTGCCTAGCAAGCTCTAGTAGTGGGGCGTCTGGCTTCCTTAATAATGTTCATACAGTCTGGTGGGAGGTTAAGGTAACCGAACTCTAGGATTTCAGGAGCCAGATCGCTAGATTTAGTTGTGCTGGATCTGGGTGCCTTATCTCTCCATGGTTCTGCGTTAGCAGCTTTGGGGAGAGACGTAATTTTTGGTGTGGAACTACTGAGAGTTCGAGTAGTGTTGTGAACCATGGTTGCCGTGCCCATGTTGGAGCAATTAGGATCATGTTGAGAGACTGTTGTTTGAGCTTGCGTACTACTAGTGGAATGAGCGGGAGTGGTGGAAAAGCGTACGCAAATCTGCCTGACCAGTTCATCCATATCGCATTGCCCTTGGACAACGGGTGTGGGAACCTGGCGGCGAAGGTTGGGCATTTTGCGTTTGCATGTGTGGCGAACACATCTAGGTCTGGTTGGCCCCATTCGTGTATCTGTCGAGTTTGACGACTTAACAGATCCGCTATCTGATTGTTCACCCCTGGAAGATGTTCTGCTAGGAGATATATTTTTTGTGGAATGGCCCATCTCCATATACTTTGCGCTTGATGAGACAGCTGCAAAGAATGTGTTCCTCCTTGTTTCTGTATGTAATACATTGCTGTTATGTTGTCTGTGCGGACTAGGACAGCTTTGTTGAGGAGATGTGTTTGAAACGACTTTAACGCTAGAAATATTGCCAGTAATTCTAGGTAATTGATGTGGAACAGTTTTTGTTGGGTGGACCACCTGCTCTGAATTGTGTGGTTTAGGAGATGGGCTCCCCAGCCGGTGAGTGATGCGTCTGCTGTTAGCACTATTTGTGGAACTGGCTCTAGGAACGGCCGCCCTGTGGAAAGGTTTTGTATGTTCCACCACTGCAGATAGCGATGTGTGCGGCTGTCCACCAACACCAGATCTGTAAGTTGACCTTGAGCCTGGTTCCACTGACGTGCTAAACATTCCTGTAAGGGGAGCATCTGAAGTCTTGCGTGAGGTACAATGAAAATGCAAGAGGCCATCATTCCTATCAGCTGCATAAACACTCGTGCTGGGAGAGAGTGTTGGGGCTGAAACTTGGAGATGAGGGTTTGCATACTGGCTATCCTTGCTGGATTGGGGTATGCTAGAGCTTTGGAAGTGTCTATTGTGGCTCCTAGATACTGATGTATGTAGGAGGGTTGAAGGTGGGACTTGGTGTAGTTTACTGTGAACCCCAAGTTGTGTAGCAGCTGAATGGTTTGGTAAGTGAGGTGAACACATTGGTTGTGTGACTTGGCTTTTATCAGCCAGTCGTCGAGGTATGGAAATACATGGATTTGTTGTCTTCGCAAGTGCGCTGCTACTACTGCAAGGCACTTTGTGAAAACCCTGGGTGCTGTGGTCACTCCAAATGGAAGGACTTTGAACTGATAGTGTTGGCCGTCCACTGTGAACCTTAGGTATTTCCTGTGAGCAGGGTGTATGGGAATATGGAAGTAGGCGTCCTTGAGATCTAATGTGGCAAGGAAGTCGCCTTGTTGAAGCAGTGGAAGAACCAGTTGAAGAGTGATCATGTGAAAATGATCTGACTGTATGTAGAGATTGAGAGGTCTGAGGTCCAGTATTGGCCTTAGGGTACCGTCTTTTTGGGGATTAGGAAGTAGAGAGAGTAAACTCCTGTTCCTTGATGTTGTATGGGGACTGGTTCTATTGCATGTTTTTGAAGCAGCGAAAGAACTTCCTGTTTGAGGAGTGTGAGATGTTCCGTGGACATTGGACGCTGCTTGGGTGGTATGTTGGGTGGAGTTGCTGTAAGTTCCAGGCAGTAACCATACTGGATAATTTGTCTTACCCACTTGTCTGTAGTGATGGAATTCCAGACAGGTAGGAATTGTGAGAGTCTCCCTCCGACCGGAGTGGAATGGTCTGGAGGGAGTGGAGGGAAGTCACTGCTTATTAGTGGGGGAGGCGCGAGTGTTGTTGTTACCTCGGCCTCTTCCTTTGTTGTTATTTCCCCTGTACCCACCTCTAAAATATCCCTTGTTGGGGGAAGTTTGTGAGGGGTTTTTGTAGGAGGAAGAAGCAGTGTCTGCACCGATGTTTTTGGATGCGCCTCTATAGAAGGAGCGTTGAAAGGAACCTCGTGTGGATGGGGACTGTAATGCACCCATGGATTTAGCAGTCTCCGTGTCCTTTTTCATTTTTTCTAGAGCTGTATCTACAGCTGGGCCAAAAGTTGTTCTTGATTGAACGGCTGATTGAGGATAGTTGTTTGTACCTCCTGTTTGAAGCCAGAAATGCGCAACCAGGCATGTCTTCTCAGTAAAACACTAGTGTTAATGGACCTAGATGCGGTGTCTGCTGCATCGAGGGCACACTTGATTGATGCATTAGTTATTAATTTGCCCTCCTGAATCAAATCATTGGCCTTGGTCTTATATTGATCAGGCAAATGCTGCAATAGGGTTTCCAGCTGGTCATAATGAGTCCTATCATACCTGGCAAGTAATGCCTGCGCATTGGCTATCCTCCAGTTATTAGCTGCTTGGGCAGCAACTCGTTTGCCCGAAGCATCTAATAATTTAGACTCTTTGTCCGGAGGTGGAGCATCACCGGAGGTCTGAGAGTTGGCACGTTTTCTAGCGTTGGTCACCACTAGAGAATCTAAAGGAAGTTGACCCTTGATGTAGGTGGGATCATTGGGAGCGGGTTTATATTTTTTGTCAATTCTGGGATTGAGAATTCTAGCCCTTACGGGGTCTTTGAATATGCCTGGGGCGTGTTTAATTACGCCTTTTAACATTGGTAGAGTTTGTACAGTCCTTTGTGACTGTGCAAAGGTGTCTATTAGGAAGTCTTCCTCTATGGGGTCCAAATGCATTTGAACACCATGGTACTTGGCAGCTCTGTCTATAAGCTGACCAAAGCCAATATTGTCATCTGGGGGAGATGGCTTTGTGGGGTATGCATGGGGATCAGGAAGGCCTGGAGGATCTACTGGGTCATCATAATCATCCCAATTGTCCTGTGGTACGTGTGTGTCGTCATCAGGGTCAATGAAAGGGTCATTATCCCCTCCCCCACCCCCTAAATCATCATCATCCTGTGGTGGTGGTGAGTATGTTGGAAGTATGGGAGAATTTGGAGAAAAGAAAGGTTCAGTAGGAAGAACAGGAGAACAGGGTCGTAAAGGTGAACTAGCACAGTCTCTCTTCTTTACAGGCACCTCAGGGATGTGTGGGGTGTCGAATTTTCTCTTGTTGTGTGGAACATTGATCACATGTCCTGTTTTAGGGTCCACTTGCAGAGCTTTTTGTTGCGGATCGATGGGATCCGGTCGAAAAAGTTCTTCCTGTTCGATAACCGCTTTCGGCGCCGATTTTTTCGGGTCCGAGCGGGGTTTAGATTTCTGCTCTGGAGCCTTGGAAGGGGTTTTTGGATCCTTCGGCTTGGATGTGGAGCCGGAAATCTTTTTCGGATCTGAAAAGTTTGGTTTCGGATCCGAGGCCTTTTCCTTCGGCGCCGAGGTGCTCGGTGCCGATGGCTTTTTGGGGACGGCGAGAGCAGGACGAGCTCCCGGCTTCGGTGCCGATGGTGTCTGCGGGGCGGTGATATGTGGCTTGCTCGGTCCCGAGCTGCTGGAAGGCTTGTCCTTTGTCTTCGGAACCGGGCCCGGGGGCGGGGCTTCTGAAGCTTTGTTTCGGTCGCGACTGGGGCCAGCAGGCGAAGTTTTGACCGGAGCCTTCTTTTTCTCAGGTGGGGTTGGGGTAGGGGCAGTTGTACTCACTCGTTGACCTGGAGTGATGTGGTCGTCGGAGTCGTCTGCCTCGGAAACGATTTCCAGGTCGTCCGAATCATCCTTCGGGACATCGGGGCCTTCGTTGAAGATGTCCTCCGGCACCGGAGCTGCTCGTTGCGCCATAACGTGTCGTCGGGCCCGGCGATCACGGATGGTCTTTTTAGATCAAAAGGCCTGGCAATTATTCTCCTCGTGCTCGGGCGAGAGACAGATGTTACAGACCTTGTGGTGGTCGCTGTGTGGGAAATTAGCTCCACACTGGGGGCATTTTTTAAATGGAGTCCTTTCCATTAGCCGTAGGCCCGAATGGCGTTGATAGGCCCAGCAGCCCGTGTCGACAACCGGAATCGAGGATTTGAGGAGCGCGTCGAAGAGCACGCGAACGAAGACAATACCGTCGAGTTTTTGATGTTTTGCGCGTCGAAAACGTTTGAACAGTACAGTACGGAACCGGAGCGCAGAAGTTACATCCGAACCCGATGGCGGAAAAAAACAATCTGAGGATGGAGTCGATGCCCATGCGCACTATCGTCCAAGGGAGGAGTCACCTATCTCGTGACTACAAAAGACTTCTTCCAAGACAACAACAAGGTGCAAGCATCCGAGCTCAACACCAGATGGCGATCTATGCACAAAGTGTGAATTCTGCAACTCATATGCCTCGAACATATATGTTTACACTTTTACATTTCCTAAAAAAATAAAGTTGAAAGATAGTTAAACTAGCCTGATATGAGAATGGTGGCTGAGCCAATAAAACTAAAAAGGCATGAAATTCACAAGTTAAAGTGCTGCCTTCACCTCCGGTTCCAACCCCACCATACTCCGCATACCAAGTCAACCTTAGCTACCACCCCTGTTATTACCTGAGAAAGCTTGAAATGAAATGTGCTTAAGAAAGTCATTGGTTATGTCTATAGATGTGCAAGAGGTTGTATTTTGGCATAACTCTTTTTTCGAAGTGATATTGTAAGGCATAGGGTGTTTGGGTTCATGAAGGTTGAGATGATGGAATATGGTGCAGGTGTTGGAATATGTCCAGGGCGTATGATGGCGGATGACTTTACAGGGCTAGATTGGGAAACAAAAGAAGCCCAGGTAAAAATATTCAAACTAGCCCCACTCAATTTCTATCTGTTTCTGTCCAATCCTCTTTCTCTGTCTTCTCTCCAACTCTGCCTGCCGTCACAAATACCGGGCAGCTGGAGACCGAGGCAGTGGCCGCCCACCTTCAAAGACCAGCTTCTAAAGACTCAGGTCGCCTGGGGTAATGCCCAATGGAATAAATGGCCATTCGGCCCGACTGTTTGGATAAATATGGTAGGTGTGTTGGTGTATGATGGTGGCTGTGTGGATGTTTGATTGTGGCTGTGTAGCATTTAATGGTGAGTGCGTGAACATATACTGGTGGATGTTGGAGTATGCATGTGCCTTTACAGTTGTTGGTTAAGGGATGTCTAGGCCTATACTGGTGGTTGTGCACGTATATAATGTTAGGTGTACGGTCATATATGATGTATGGTGGGTTGGCCTTATGATTGCGGGAGTTTTGCCAAATAATAAGAGTGTGGACACAAGTATGAAGGTGGGGAGTTGGCACATTATGGTGCATTTGTTACCAGGTGTTGGTTAGGTATATTGGTGAGTGTGCTGGCATATGATATCAGTAATGACATTTTATAATGAGTAGTGTGTTGCTTTTTTATTTAAAATGGTGTGTGTCCTTGCAAAGGCTGCAAGCTGGGGGTAGGAGGCAAGTTTGACTTAGTAGGGAGTGACTGAGACCTAAGAGGAAAGCAGCTCCAAGTAGTGAATTTCATTACTTTTAAGCTTTCATGCCAAATCCATTGCTAATATACTTGTTAACCTCAACTCCCGTTCAACTTTAGTTTTTTTTAGTGTATTGTGTTTTTTTGTGTTTATTTTTTTCTTTTGCTTTTGTGTGTTGGCATATGATGTTGGTCGTGTGGATGTATGATAGGTTTCTGTAATAATGGTGGAGGTAGCAGTTATGTTGGTGGCAATAGTGGTAATGGAGGTGGTAATGGTATTGATAACGGACTATTTTGTGTAATATCTCCTAATCACATTATCTCTTTTTTACTAAGTTGATTTGGGAGCTTTATTGCTTTGTTTTGGTTTGTTTTTGACTTTAATGCTGATTTGGTGCTGCTTAAAGAAGTCATATTTCTCTCGGAGAAAGCCTATTGCTTTGTGCCACTGCTACTAGGGGCTAACCCCGGGTTTGTTCATTGAACTGAGGTTTACCTAACAAGGCACTTGTTTGTTAACTTTGTCCTTCCATCCGTTATTTTCCCACAATCGCACAGTAGGTGTTCAACATATTGCACACTTGCTAAGATTTAAGGAATTGCCTTATCACTTCCACCAATCAGATTTAGCATACACCACTTAGAAAAGGTGTGGGCCAGTGTCATCTCTTGTAACAAGACATGCTTTGGTTGTTGGGTGTGCTCCGTTTTAAGTCTGTGAATACCGCTGGTGCTGACAACTTGATCATGGTGGTGGTGGGTGCCTTATTACTGGTGGAGGTAATGATGGTGGGATCCCTGCCTTTGTGCAAGGCTGGGCTGCAGATCTCTATAATGACCACTTAACCCCAGTAGCCTGATACTACTGGCGAAGGAAGAGAGACATTTTAGCAAAAATACCACTAGTACTAACACAGTTACAAGAAAGGCTTGGAATACCTGTTGAGACAACGCAACCATGAATACAATGGCCCAGACTGACATGAGTCCGTATCCCCCAAATACGAGAATCCTGCGCCCCAGGCGCTCAATGAACAAGGTCTAAAATAAAAGAGCATACAAATAGTTAGAGATGAAATATAATGCCATGTTCCACACTCTACTTTAATGGCACTGGTGTTCAGCATCTACCTATGAAAAATAAACGGCTGAGTCATGATAAGAACCAACATTCTAGAGGTTACCCTGAGCCAGTAACTGGCACCTCACGCAGAGGGGCACCATCAATGATGGGTTTAAGGACGTGACTACCACCTTTCATGCAGGGATACTCTTTGTGTGCCCACATTTCCCTTCCACGCATACGCTCTCATGTATACATGCACAATTTGGAATGAGTGCATTTTTGGACATGGTTACGTGTAAACACCTATGTTTAAATTTGTGTAAATATCTGGAGATTTATAATAATACATAAATGTATAATAATAATGATTGATCTTTAATATTGTGCCATTATTTATTTAGTTCTTGGTACTCATGAATGATAGAGTCACTTTGGCAGGAATCAAACATGTGACCCTTTTGCTTGAGCTCAGTTCTAAGGAGAGCCACATTGTATGTATAAACACGTCAGCATGTGGTTGGAGATACTCACAGAAGTGATGGAGGTGATGAATTCGCAGCTCCCTGTGCCAATCACGGCATACTGGATCTTTTCATAGGGGATTCCGGCCTCTTGGAAGACAAATGATGCATAAAAATACATCTACAAAAGAAACCCAGGTAACTTTAAATATGAGGGTAAAGGCTTGGTGAAGTAAATCAGAAGGCGAGGGTAAGACACAAATGTAAGGGGGATAAAACTAAGCAAAGAAGGCGTGATTCTGTTTATATAGCAGCAAGCTGTGGAGACCAGACTATGAGTAGGGGCAACTTTGACCAAGCTGGGTGCAAGAGTAGAAATCTAGGGATCCGTAGATTAGATCATATATGATCTCAGCAAAACTAAGAGTAAGCTAACATTCAGTACATCAATCTCTACAAAAGGAAACCTTCTTCAAACAAGTTATTAAACTGTAAGGGTATCTGCCATCCATCAGACAGGATGAAGGCAAACAGAATGAGAGACCAGAGAGAAGTTCTGGCAACTAAGCATGTGTAAGGGGAATGTTGAGACTAGAGAGTGTAGTGTAGATGTGGTGCATATACAGACTTAATGGGATGAAGTTCGAGGTCTGATTAAGGCAGACATTTGATAATCAGTGCGTGCAAGTGAGAGTACTGGAGAGAAGACAGAGTATGAAAGGTAAAGGTCTGCTGATCAGACTAAGGAAGAGATCTGCAAATTGCAGTGTGCAAGCAGGGACGTCTGGTGAATGCGTTAGGAGGACATCCAATGATCAGACTATGTAAAGAGGAGATCTGGTAGTATGCAAGAGAACAGCAGGAAATCAGGTGATCACACCATGCTCGCATTAGAGATATTCTAATATCAGTGGGTAAGACAGAGATATGGTAATCAGACTATATCTGAGTTCTTCCAATTGTATTTCTGCATGTATTGTCTTCATGTTATATATATATTGTTAGACCTGACATCCTTAGGGTGGTCTTCCCCTAAACGTTTTGTCTGCTGGTCTCCTACTTTTGCTGATTCTTTTTGTTGACCATAGGACTCTGAGCACTTTACCACTGCCAACCAGTGCTAAAGTGCAGGTGCTTCTCCCCTAAAACATGGTTTGATTGATGTATCCACAATTGGCCCATTTAATTTACTTGTATGTCCCTAGTACAGTGCACTACACATGCCCTGGGCCTGTAAATTAAATGCTACCAGTGGGCATGCAACAGTGATCGTGCCACCCACATAAGCAGCACTTTAAACATGTCTCAGGCCTGCCACTGCAGAGCGTGTGTGGGCAGTTTACACTGCCATTTCAACTTGGCATTTAAAAGCCCTTGCCAAGCGTTAACTTCCCCTTTTATTACATATATGTCACCCCTAAGGTAGGCCCAGATACCTAATAGGGCAGGGTGCTGTGTAATCAAAAGGTAGGACATGTACTTGTAAGTTTTGCATGTCCTTGTAGTGAAAAACTCCCAAACTCGTTTTTCACTACTGTAAGGCCTATCACTCTCATCGGTTAACATTGGGTATTCTTTATTACATTTAATAAGCTGTAATACCTGATTGAGAGAAAGTAGAGTTGTGATGTTTGGTACCTCTGGAATGGTAATGACAAATCCTCTTTAATGGTAGAGCTGGATTTGAAGTTATCATTCTGAAAATGCCACTTTTAGAAGTTGGACATTTTCCTGCTCTTAGCCATTTGTTGTCCACTGCCTGTCTCTGATCACTAGCTGGACTGGGTGACAGTTCATTTTGTGTATTCTCTCTATACAGTTCCGCACAAAGGAAGGCTGGGTGTGACTGCATGCATCCTCCTGGGGGGAGGGAGGAGCTAGGCCCAGCCTTACACTTACACCTGAATAGGCTGGGCCCTGCCCACACACAAAGGGCTTCGTACCACCCTGTAGTGAGTCTGAAGACAGGGCAGGAAGAAAGGATCTCTGTGCACTTCAATGACCCTTCTGTGAAGTCACTCCCAATTCAAAGGCACAACTGGGTATACGTACTGGACCTCTGGCCCTACCAACTGAGTCCACTTGTAGACCTGAAACCACTGTACTGATGGCTGCTACACTGCTGGGCTGTTGCTCTGTAAGTCTGCTGCTTTGCTGTGCTCTCTGCTGCCTGCTGCTTCTTCTAACTGGACCCACATCACCTGACCCAGAGTGACTTTAAGGGCTATCTGACTAGCCCTCTGTTCTTCAAATACCATGGGGCATCAAGTATTTAACCCTGCTCCTGTGCCTGGTTCATTGGAAGATAACTCCGGTGTTTACTCCAGTAGAACCGACGCATCTTCTGCTACAACGAGCAGAACCAACGCATTGCCGCTGTTGCGGGAACAGAACTGGCGCATCGCTCCTGGAACTAGCGCATCGCCATCGGAACTGCTGCATTGGAACCACTGCATCACCGCCACTGCTGAAGGACAATCGGCACATCCCCTCGTTTGCATGGATAACCCGGGCGCATCAGCTTTGGAACCAACACATCTCAAAACGGAGCTTCGTCTTCGAAACCAACGCATCACCATCCTGGCTTGAGGAAAATCAACACATCTAGTGTTGTGACTACATTAGGATACTTTGCTCAGCGGGTCCTGCGTGGGTTCCATATCCGGCCCCCAGTCCATCGCGGTCGGCCTAAACTCTTGACTTTGTCCTGGTCCAGTGCGAACAAATAACACTTTAGGCGCTATTTGCTTCTAAGCTATTTGTGCATTAATCTTTAAAAATACATTTTTCAACTTCTACTTATTGAATTTTTGGTGTTTTGGTCTGGTTTAATTTGTAAAATCATAATCTATTTTTCTAAACTGGTGTGGAGTCTTTTTGTGGTGTTTTCACAGTTTTACTGTTTGTTGTATTGCACAAATACTTAACACATTGCCTCTTAAGTTAAGCCTGCCTGCTCTGCTCCAAGCTACCAGAGAGTGAGCACCACAGGTTAATTTATGGTGTGTATATATACCCCCACACACACACACGTTTATGTATGTTCACTGAAAAAACCCAGTTAAAGTGACATTATAGTTAGTTGTTCAAAGGAGACATGAAACCCAAAAACCAAAGAAACATGCCTGTTATAGCTTGTAGGAGAGTAGGATCTGCTTCACATGGGTACCCCCACTTTTTGCTGATGCTTCACTGTTTTTCGACATTAGTCTGGCTGGGGCCCTGCTAATCAGAACCCCAGCCTAGCTGCTTCCTCTCTAAAATGGTTTCCATGTGCCTTAGGCACATCACTGATTGGAATCTGGAGTGCCCTTATAAGTCCCTAGTATATGGTATACTATGTACCAAGGGCATAGGTACCTCAGAGGCCTACCAGGGGCTGCAGCATGTATTGTGCAACCCCTGGAAAGCCATCCAAACTGACACCACAGGTCTGCTACTGCAGCCTGGGTAAGGTGGTGCATGCACCCCTTACTGTGATATAGGTTACCTATATCACTAAATACATACACACATATAAACCTATAAGTCACTCCTAAGGCAGGCCTTATCAATCCTAAAGGCAGAGTGCATGGTTCCTATGTGAGAGGGTGCCCCTGCATGAGCAGGGCCCCTCTGCAGCGTTCGGAGACCCTTCTCTGATGCTGTTTGTAGTGCAGCCTGACCATATACTCTTAAGCGCATTATAACCTTGCGTTAAATGCTAACTTTGGAATGGCTGCACCTAAACATGTCGTGTTTGGTGTCAAACATCTTGGAATACTACCCCCCGCCAATTCTGGCGGCGGGGGTAGCATTCCACCCTTCTAGAGGGAAAGACATGTTAACTCTGGCTAGCCCGGTAACTTCTTTCCAAAGCCCTGGCATCACAAAATGGATGCTGCTGCCACAGACACGAGTCTGGCCTCCTGCTGCTGGACGAAACTCTGGCAGGGGAGGCCTGGACAATAGGTTTCCTGTCCCAGGGAGGTGTGACCACCTCCCCAGACAGGACAATGTGTATTGGTGCTGGGCGGGAGCACTTTCGGGTGCTTTGAAGTCCTGCACTGGGGGCACATTTGGTGTCCCTTTGCATACCCCAGTTCAAACCGGATCAGGGGCTTGCAGCCCCTGCTTTGGCGCGAACTGGACAAAGGGAAAGGGGTGTAGCCACCCCTCTGCCCTGACCCACCCATAGGTGGGGCCACAGAGTAGTCCAACCCCTAAACTTGGTATAAGTATAGGAACCCAGTCCTTAGGACTTTAGATTATCCCTGGACGAAACTCTGAAACAGAATCCTGGACCTTCGACGCTCTACTCAAGATTAGAGGACAGAAGAATCTCCCTTGGGGTCAAGGAGTGACTCCCCTGCTTGGCAGGCACCAAAGACGCATCTGTCCGGTTCGCATTTCTGAAGCTCCCGTCGGACGCCGAAGTCATCGCATCACCAGAGGTGGATTCTCAGACTTCCCGAGGCTACCCTGAGTCCCCAGCAAAGCTGAGGCCCGTGGCTATCGTGGGTAACGTGAGACCGTGACCCCTGGACACCGAGCACATTTGCAAGTGCATCCTCTTCTGGGTCTCCCACGAAGTCGTGCTTTGGGCTCCGAGTAGCCCTAGCCTCCAGCACCAACTGCACTGAAGATCACTGGCCTCCACTCCACGAGTGTCCTGTGAGCCAGATCCACGTGCGACGTCTCGAGGCTCCTTCGCGGTCGCTAGCCCGTTGGCTAGTAGCCCTAACGAAGGCCAATCTTTTTCTTACTTGGCATCCTGGTTGCTCCAGGCCTGCCCTCACTTACCCTCGCTGGGTGAGTTCCCCAGACCTTGCTGGTCTGCACCATCGACGATCTTCATCTTCATCGAGACTTGCCGTTGCCAAGGCTTGTTGGGTCCAATCCGGTCGCCGACACCTCAGCACTCGACAGACATCGTGTACCAGCCCGAATCCTGCTCCTGGTCGCCGACAACGCCTCCTGGACCTCGTGGCTGAAGAGTCAAGACGACCGTCAACGCACCTGAGGCACTCGACATCGGTGGGCATCTGTCCATCGCCTTCCTGGTCACTGGCTAGTGACCCAGACTCTGTCCCCTCTGCTTTCAGGTTCTTCAGATCTCCGATCCACTCTTGGATCCACCCGGACACTTTCCACTTGGTCGCCAGCAGCACTTTGCAGCAGATCGCCATTCAAATCGACGACGAAACCCGACCCCGAAAGGCACCTATGCACCCGGCTTCCCTGGGTGAGGTAACACGAGTACTCCGGTGCTCCCGTGGGTAGAGACTCTTCAAAGTACTAGATCTCAAAGGGTTTGCTCCAAGTCCTCCTTTAAGTGTCCCTTTTCTTTAATTTCCTGATCGCGACTTTCTCCATAGAAGTCAACGGCGTATCGCGGTTGTGTATTTACACTGCACGCGTCCCCTGTGGGTCCCCTGTGTCACTACCTTGGGTGGTTCCTTGTGGTCCAAGCACTTCTAGAGGCTCTAGGCCTAGTGTCTAGTTCAGTCGTGGTTCTTATACCACTTTATTGGTATATGGTTTGGTACGCCCCTAGGGCCCAAACGTGTATTTGTGCTATTACTGTGTTTAAATAACTTCTAACTTATGTACTTGAACTCTAGCCTCATAAAGAGACTAGAGGGGTGTGTTTAGCAATAAATACATATATTTTGAATATATACCTGGTGTGGTGCTCTTTCATTTGGTCACTCAAGAGATTATAGACTGGTAAAACAAGCTGCTTTACATTCCTTCAAGACTTAGCCTGAAGGCTGCTCTCCATAGCTACCACTAGGATAGCTTTCAATAAGGTTGTCTTTAACCTATCTCCAATAAGGGGTTGTTTGGACTGGTGCAAGGTGCCCACTATAATTAGTGGACAGCATATGCCAGGCCAACTTCTCACATTGGTGGCAGCGTGTGGGATTCCAGCTTGCTATTGTTTTACCAGATAATCTCAATTGAATTGATCAACTGAAAACCACTAAAGGTACCTAAGGTACATATAATTTAAGCTTAGAATACAGTAAGTTCTACTGAACTTAGAGTTGTGTGTTAAGGGATAGCACACCCTTTCTACAACTCAAGAGAGTTTAGTAGGCCACACTAGAGTAGGTAGTGCATACACCACACCACACTAGTAATGTCTTTAAGGGTAGGATCTAAAGAATCCTTGCAGGAAGCCACTGAGCTTCCACCCTCCAAGTATGATACACTCCCATTCTTGGAATTGAGAGCATTATGTAACTTGAGGAAATTAAGGACAGGCCAAAGTCCCACCACCCAACACCTTAAAGAGTTGTTGGTGGCTTATGACCTTAGTAAGCCCTTGGGGACTGAAGGGGTAGGAGCTGAGGGTGGGGCAGAAGATGAGGAAGGGGCCAGGGGTACCAATACCCCAGCCCCCTCTGAAACTGGCCAGGAGGGTGACAATGACCCTGACCTGGATAACCCAATCCCTCCTGTGGAAGATGAAGAGGATGATCAGGATGATCCCCACTTTGTCCCCCAGGAAGGATTATGAGTGTGCCCAGAAAGTCTAGATCTCCTTCTCAGGAGTCTAACCACTCTGGCACCTCCATAGGGAGCTCTGTCTCATCTCATAGGAGGGAATCCTCTCATGAGAGAAGAAAGAGGCTGGTTCAATATGAGGAAGCTCAGCTTGAAATCAAAAAGAAGCAACTGGCTATAGACAGGGAGTCCCTAGATCTCTTTAGAGAGAGAAGAAAGTTGGGACTAGAGTCCCATGGTGGCAGCCATGTCCCTAGAGATAGGGAAAGGTCCTATGACCATAGGAACCTGAGCAAGATTGTCCCTCCCTATCAGAATGGGGATGACATCCACAAGTGGATAACTGCTCTAGAGAGGGCCTGTAAAGTACAGAGGGTCCCTCAGGAGCAGTGGGCAGCAATCTTGTGGCTCTCCTTTGCAGACAAAGGTAGAGATAAGCTCCTCACTGTTAGAGAGGAGGATGCTGATAATTACAAGGTCTTGAAGAGTGCTCTTATTGATGGGTTTGGCCTAACCACTGAACAGTACAGGTTGAAGTTCAGAGATACCCAAAAAGCACAGACTCAAGACTGGGTAGACTATGTGGATTGTTCTGCCAAGGCTCTGGAAGGCTGGTTGATGGGCAGTAAGGTGTGTGACTTCTCAGGATTGTACAATCTGATAATGAGGGAGCAGATTCTTAATAACTGTCAAAATCAGCTGTTGCATCAATACCTGGTAGACTCTGATCTGACCTCTCCCCAAGAATTGGGAAAGAAGGCAGACAAATGGGTCAGAACCAGGGTGAAGCAGAAGGTACAGAACCAAGGTGGGGAAACCAAGAAGCAAGATGCTAAGAACTCTGAAAAGGGTGGGGAGAAGGGTAAAGATCAAAAGTCTTCATCAGGCCCCCAAAAATCTTCTTCAGGTGGGGATTCACAGTCTACCAAAGGGAAAGGCCAAAGAAAACCATGGTGCAAGGTCTGTAAGCAAAAGACCCACTGGACCAGTGATTGCACCAAGTCCAAAGACTCAAGTCCAGCACCCACCAATGCCCCTAAGGCACCTGTTCCCCCTAGTACAGTTACAGTTGGTGGGAGTGCTCCAGCCAAGGGTTTAGTAGGGTTCACCCTGGGTACTGAGTTGGGCTCTGACCTAGTCAGAGAGCTGACTCAGGCTGTGTTAGTCTGTGATGGAGGCATGGATGTGCCCTCCTCTATGAGTCCCAGTAATCTGGGCAAGTACAGACAACAGCCTTTAATCAATGGACGTGAGGCTTTGGTATTTAGGGACACAGGGGCAAGTGTCACAATGGTGACACAAGACCTTGTGAATCCTGGGCAAGTTATACTTGGTGAGATGTACCAAGTGACCAATGCTAGCAATGTCAGAACAGACCATACTCTGGCAGTTGTTAACTTCTCCTGGGGAGGGGTAACTGGCCTTAAGAAGGTTGTGGTGAGTGCAAACCTACCAGTCGAATGCTTGCTTGGCAATGACTTAGAGACTTCTGCTTGGGCAGAAGTGGAGCTCAGGACCCATGCAGAAATGCTGGGGATCCCTGCAGATGTGTTTGCTGTGACCAGGTCACAAGCCAAAATGTCTAGCACTGAACAGGCCTTGGATTCTGGAAGAATGGACCAAGTGCCTTCCAAGAGGAGGAGTAGTAGGGTTAAGGCAGTGCCTTCCCCCTTGGCTCAGGAAGAAGATCAGTCCCTTGAGGGGGATGATCTCAGTCCTGAAGAAGGAACTGTCCCAGAGGAACTTGAACCTGACCAGGTTGAGTTCTTGGGGACAGGGGGACCTTCTAGGGCAGATCTGAGCCAGGAGCAGCAGAGCTGCCCCTCCCTTGAACCCCTCAGACAGCAAGCTGCTGCTGAGGCTGCTGGGAAAGCTAGTGGTCCCCATACAGTGTATTGGGATGATGGACTCCTGTACTCAGAGAGTAGAGACCCCAAGCCTGGTGCTACCAGGAGGTTGGTTATACCTCTGAAGTTCAGGGGCTTCCTATTGACCCTAGCCCATGATATTCCCTTGGCAGGTCACCTGGGCCAGAACAAGACTTGGGACAGAATTGTCCCTCACTTTCACTGGCCCCACATGTCTGAAGACACAAAGGAGTTTTGTCGCTCCTGTGTAACCTGCCAGGCCAGTGGCAAGGCAGGGGGCACTACAAAGGCCCCCTGATACCACTACCTGTGGTGGGGGTGCCCTTTGAAAGGGTAGGGATTGACATTGTTGGTCCCATGGATCCCCAAACAGCATCTGGGCACAGGTTTATCCTGGTGGTAGTGGATCATGCCACCAGGTACCCAGAAGCTATTCCCCTCAGGACCACTACAGCACCTGTGGTGGCAAGGGCCCTCCTGGGAATTTTCTCAAGAGTGGGCTTTCCTAAGGAGGTAGTATCAGACAGGGGTGCAAACTTCATGTCTGGGTACTTAAAAGCAATGTGGAAGGAGTGTGGAGTGACTTATAAGTTCACCACACCCTATCACCCACAATGCAATGGTTTAGTTGAGAGATTCAACAAAACCTTGAAGGGCATGATTAAAGGACTCCCAGAAAAGCTTAGGCGAAGATGGGACATACTCTTGCCCTGCCTTTTATTTGCATATAGGGAGGTGCCTCAGAAGGGGGTTGGTTACAGCCCTTTTGAACTTCTGTTTGGCCACCCTGTCAGGGGTCCACTGTGCTTGGTGAAGGAAGGATGGGAGTTACCTCTCAAGCCCCCAAAGCAGGACATAGTGGACTATGTACTTGGTCTCCGCTCCCGGATGGCTGAGTATATGAAAAAGGCAACCAAAAACCTTGAGGCTAGCCAGGAACTTCAAAAGGCCTGGCATGACCAAAGAGCTGTTCTGACTGTTTACCAGCCAGGACAGAAGGTGTGGGTGTTGGAGCCAGTGGCCCCAGCAGCTCTCCAAGACAAATGGAGTGGACCCCACACTATTGTTGAGCAGAAGGGTGAGGTTACCTACTTAGTAGACCTAGGAACACCCAGGAGTCCCCACAGGGTTCTCCATGTCAACAGGTTAAAACCATATGTGGACAGGGCAGACATGGGCTTGCTCATGGCTACTGATGAAGGGCAGGAGGAAGAGAGTGACCCACTCCCTGACCTGCTCTCACAGAACCCTGACGATGGGTCAGTAGATGGTGTAGCCTTGGCAGGCAGCCTCACTACCCAGCAACAAACTGATTGTAGACAAGTGCTCAATCTGTTTAGACATATGTTTTCACTGACACCCAGTCAGACCACCTGGTGCACTCATGAAGTGGACACTGGGGACAGTCTGCCTATTAAAAATAAGATTTATAGGCAACCTGACCATGTCAGGGACTGTATCAGGACTGAAGTCCAGAAAATGTTGGAGTTGGGAGTTATTGAACCCTCAGATAGCCCTTGGGCTAGTCCAGTGGTCCTTGTACCAAAACCTCACACCAGTGGTGGAAAAAGAGAGATGAGGTTTTGTGTGGACTACAGGGGTCTCAATGCAGTCACTAGGACTGATGCCCATCCAATACCAAGGGCAGATGAGCTCATAGATACTTTGGCCTCAGCCAAATATCTCAGCACATTTGACTTGATAGCTGGCTACTGGCAGATCAGACTAGCTGATACTGCAAAGCCCAAAACAGCTTTCTCAACCCCTAGTGGGCATTATCAATTTGTGGTGATGCCCTTTGGTCTGAAGAATGCACCTGCCACTTTCCAGAGGTTGGTGAATACAGTTCTCACAGGTCTGGAAGCCTATAGTGCAGCATATCTAGATGATATTGCTGTCTTTAGCTCCACCTGGGAGGATCACCTGGTCCACCTCAGGAATGTTTTACAGGCCCTGCAAAAAGCAGGCCTGACTATCAAGGCCACTAAGTGCCAGATAGGGCAGAGTCAGGTTGTGTACTTGGGCCACCTTGTGGGTGGAGGCCAGGTTCAACCTTTGCAGAGCAAGATCCAGACTATCATGGACTGGACTGCTCCCACTACCCAGACTCAGGTGAGAGCCTTCTTAGGCCTGACTGGGTACTATAGGAGATTTGTCAAGGGGTATGGATCAATAGTGACACCCCTGAATGACTTAACTTCTAAGAAAATGCCCAAAAGGTTCAGTGGACAGCTAGCTGTCAAAAGGCATTTGATGACCTGAAGCAGGCCATGTGCACTGCTCCCATTCTACAGAGTCCTGATTACTCCAAGAAGTTCATTGTTCAAACTGATGCATCTGAATTGGGGGTAGGGGCTGTACTGTCACAATTGAATGAAGGAGGTCAGGATCAGCCAGTAGCTTTCATTAGCAGAAGGCTGACCCCTAGAGAGAAACGTTGGTCAGCCATAGAGAGGGAGGCCTTTGCTGTGGTCTGGGCTCTGAAGAAGTTGAGGCCATACTTGTTTGGTACACACTTCCTGGTTCAGACAGACCATAAGCCCCTCTTATGGCTAAAACAAATGAAGGGTGAAAACCCCAAACTGCTTAGGTGGTCCATTTCCCTACAGGGGATGGACTTTACAGTGGAACATAGACCTGGGAGTAACCATGCCAATGCAGATGGACTCTCTAGGTACTTCCACTTAGAACATGAAGACTTAACTGGGCAAGGTTAGTTTAATGTCCCTACGTTTGGGGGGTTGTGTAGGAGAGTAGGATCTGCTTCACATGGGTACCCCCACTTTTTGCTGATGCTTCACTGTTTTTCGACATTAGTCTGGCTGGGGCCCTGCTAATCAGAACCCCAGCCTAGCTGCTTCCTCTCTAAAATGGTTTCCATGTGCCTTAGGCACATCACTGATTGGAATCTGGAGTGCCCTTATAAGTCCCTAGTATATGGTATACTATGTACCAAGGGCATAGGTACCTCAGAGGCCTACCAGGGGCTGCAGCATGTATTATGCCACCCCTGGAAAGCCATCCAAACTGACACCACAGGTCTGCTACTGCAGCCTGGGTAAGGTGGTGCATGCACCCCTTACTGTGATATAGGTTACCTATATCACTAAATACATACACACATATAAACCTATAAGTCACTCCTAAGGCAGGCCTTATCAATCCTAAAGGCAGAGTGCATGGTTCCTATGTGAGAGGGTGCCCCTGCATGAGCAGGGCCCCTCTGCAGCGTTCGGAGACCCTTCTCTGATGCTGTTTGTAGTGCAGCCTGACCATATACTCTTAAGCGCATTATAACCTCGCGTTAAATGCTAACTTTGGAATGGCTGCACCTAAACATGTCGTGTTTGGTGTCAAACATCTTGGAATACTACCCCCCGCCAATTCTGGCGGCGGGGGTAGCATTCCACCCTTCTAGAGGGAAAGACATGTTAACTCTGGCTAGCCCGGTAACTTCTTTCCAAAGCCCTGGCATCACAAAATGGATGCTGCTGCCACAGACACGAGTCTGGCCTCCTGCTGCTGGACGAAACTCCGGCAGGGGAGGCCTGGACAATAGGTTTCCTGTCCCAGGGAGGTGTGACCACCTCCCCAGACAGGATAATGTGTATTGGGGCTGGGCGGGAGCACTTTCGGGTGCTTTGAAGTCCTGCACTGGGGGCACATTTGGTGTCCCTGTGCATACCCCAGTTCAAACCGGATCAGGGGCTTGCAGCCCCTGCTTTGGCGCGAACTGGACAAAGGGAAAGGGGTGTAGCCACCCCTCTGCCCTGACCCACCCATAGGTGGGGCCACAGAGTAGTTCAACCCCTAAACTTGGTATAAGTATAGGAACCCAGTCCTTAGGACTTTAGATTATCCCTGGACGAAACTCTGAAACAGAATCCTGGACCTTCGACGCTCTACTCAAGATTAGAGGACAGAAGAATCTCCCTTGGGGTCAAGGAGTGACTCCCCTGCTTGGCAGGCACCAAAGACGCATCTGTCCGGTTCGCATTTCTGAAGCTCCCGTCGGACGCCGAAGTCATCGCATCACCAGAGGTGGATTCTCAGACTTCCCCGAGGCTACCCTGAGTCACCAGCAAAGCTGAGGCCCGTGGCTATCGTGGGTAACGTGAGACCATGACCCCTGGACACCGAGCACATTTGCAAGTGCATCCTCTTCTGGGTCTCCCACGAAGTCGTGCTTTGGGCTCCGAGTAGCCCTAGCCTCCAGCACCAACTGCACCGAAGATCACTGGCCTCCACTCCACGAGTGTCCTGTGAGCCAGATCCACGTGCGACGTCTCGAGGCTCCTTCGCGGTCGCTAGCCCGTTGGCTAGTAGCCCTTAACGAAGGCCAATCTTTTTCTTACTTGGCATCCTGGTTGCTCCAGGCCTGCCCTCACTTACCCTCGCTGGGTGAGTTCCCCAGACCTTGCTGGTCTGCACCATCGACGATCTTCATCTTCATCGAGACTTGCCGTTGCCAAGGCTTGTTGGGTCCAATCCGGTCGGCGACACCTCAGCACTCGACAGACATCGTGTACCAGCCCGAATCCTGGTCGCCGACAACGCCTCCTGGACCTCGTGGCTGAAGAGTCAAGACGACCGTCAACGCACCTGAAGCACTCGACATCGGTGGGCATCTGTCCATTGCCTTCCTGGTCACTGGCTAGTGACCCAGACTCTGTCCCCTCTGCTTTCAGGTTCTTCAGATCTCCGATCCACTCTTGGATCCACCTGGACACTTTCCACTTGGTCGCCAGCAGCACTTTGCAGCAGATCGCCATTCAAATCGACGACGAAACCCGACCCCGAAAGGCACCTATGCACCCGGCTTCCCTGGGTGAGGTAACACGAGTACTCCGGTGCTCCCGTGGGTAGAGACTCTTCAAAGTACTAGATCTCAAAGGGTTTGCTCCAAGTCCTCCTTTAAGTGTCCCTTTTCTTTAATTTCCTGATCGCGACTTTCTCCATAGAAGTCAACGGCGTATCGCGGTTGTGTATTTACACTGCACGCGTCCCCGTGGGTCCCCTGTGTCACTACCTTGGGTGGTTCCTTGTGGTCCAAGCACTTCTAGAGGCTCTAGGCCTAGTGTCTAGTTCAGTCGTGGTTCTTATTCCACTTTATTGGTATATGGTTTGGTACGCCCCTAGGGCCCAAACGTGTATTTGTGCTATTACTGTGTTTAAATAACTTCTAACTTATGTACTTCGAACTCTAGCCTCATAAAGAGACTAGAGGGGTGTGTTTAGCAATAAATACATATATTTTGAATATATACTTGGTGTGGTGCTCTTTCATTTGGTCACTCAAGAGATTATAGACTGGTAAAACAAGCTGCTTTACATTCCTTCAAAAATTTAGCCTGAAGGCTGCTCTCCATAGCTACCACTAGGATAGCTTTCAATAAGGTTGTCTTTAACCTATCTCCAATAAGGGGTTGTTTGGACTGGTGCAAGGTGCCCACTATAATTAGTGGACAGCATATGCCAGGCCAACTTCTCACATAGCTGTTATAGTTTAGTGAACTAAGCAATCACAATAAGATGATGGACGGAGCGCTGAAACTTTTCAGACACTCACTATTAGATCTGGGTTGAATCCATCATCATTCTTTTGTTCACTTCACCACCCCAGTTAAAACCCAGCCATATCCAAATCAGTCTTGACCCTGTTCCTTGTGGGAACAGTCCAGCCCGAACTGCCAAGCCAGGTCTTCCCTGGACCGGAAACAAGCATCCTGGGACCGGTTTCAGGGTAACACCCCTCATCAGCCAGGCTAGCTTGAATCCAGTGGCAAAGTGAGCAAGGGACCCACGTCTGGGCATACCCTGACAACGTAGGGCGAACCAGTAAAATCCCTAAAAGGCAATATAAGGCCATATTACATTTACCTGTTATGTATCCCCTCTCTCCCATCGGTAAAAGACATCAGTGATGTCATCAATCATGTAATTTGAGATGTAATCAGTGATGTCATCAATGATTTCATTTGACATGTCATGAGTGGTGTAACATGGGAGATCATAAGCAGTGCTTGGCGGGGGCACAAGTTTTAGTTAGTAGAATTCAGTGGGTTTTTTTCTTAGCTTAAAATGGTATTTTTAACTGACATTTTCACCTAGCTAAAGCATCACTTTAGTTAGACATGTAACATAAAGTAAGATATTATTACGAGATCTAACTATAAAGTCACTTTAACATTTGCTTTTTGAGTGAATTTGAATATAAGGCTTGTCGTTAATAAAACTGGCAGCAATATTTTTGACTTGCAAACCTAATGGTATGGTGTTATTTTTCAGGTGCTCAAGTAACACTTGGGCATGTAACTGTGTGCGTATATTCTTCTTTTAAGTTGCCCAACCTCTCTATTTTATCTAGATTAGTGCTTGGTATCACTTCCTTGTCGCCACTTAATAGTGACGGATTTTCCAATAATTTATTAATCTGTTCCTCAGTGCAGGGGCGAGACAGGTTTATCCGTGTAAAATTGTACATATATTTGTATTTAGGGACTGTGGGGTACTCTAGATGTAATAAATTATTGGTAATATACTATTTTTTATTGCTTGCAGTAACGTGCTTAATTAAATCAGGTTTCCAATGAAAAATAAATGTCCCATTGTGATAAATATTTTGGACGCAATTGATCCCCATTATATACCGCTTTTTCATTTGTTGATTGGTTAAGCCTAGGTTATATGGGCAAGCCCCTCCTTCTTTTGCCCACTCTAATATACAAGACAAGCCAATTGGGTTTGTCAAGGGGTCACCACATCATTATATGAAGGCAAGTTATTGGCTTTATCAAGGGGAGACCACATCAATATAAGAGACAAGCCTATTAGCTTTGTCAAAGGGTGATAACGCACAAGTTACTAACTTGTGTAACGATATATCTGTAAGAGACAGTAGTTAGTGACAGATTCCTTACCTTAGAATATCCCCAGGCGTCAGGCTGGATCTGGAAAGTTTTTGCGTAGCAGTACCCTTGCGCGTCGGTAGGCGGCGTCGTGCGGCTCCGCGTCCGTCGTCGGCGTCGTGATCGCCGGGATGACGTCGCGGGCAGTACTTAGACGCCGCCCCTGCGCGCTGACGTCAGTTCTGTACACGACTTTCCGCGCCAGGAACGCAGAGCCATGCAAGAAGCTGACATAGGTGTCTGAAAAATACTAGGGCCCTGAAAGGGATGTCCTTAACCCTAGAAATCAGTTCGCAGAACGGGGAGGATGGGTGGGCGGTAGGAATCTGTCACTAACTACTGTCTCTTACAGATATATCGTTACACAAGTTAGTAACTTGTGCATCTGAAAGAGACACGTTAGTGACAGATTCCTTACCTTAGAATAGATACCCCAGCAATACCAACCCCGGTGGTGGGTCTGCGAACAAAGATCAGACAAGGAAGTCCCGGAGGACAGAACGGCCAAAGAAGCCGTCCCTCCAGACCTGACTGTCAAGGCAGTAATGCTTGGTAAACGTGTGCAGCGAGGCCCACGTAGCTGCCTGACAGATATCCTGCAGCGGAACACCGCGGCCTATGGCCGTGGTAGCAGCCGTTGCCCTGGTCGAATGGGCACGCAGCCCAACAGGAGGCTCCTTCTTAGCCAAAGAATAGCAGGCTTTGATACACAAGGTTACCCAGCGGGAGATGGTTCTCTTGTGCACCGCCCGACCTTTTTTGGCGCCCATGTAGCCAACAAAGAGCTGGTCATCCACCCGGAAGTGTTGTGTGCGGTTGATATAAAAAGAAAGCGCACGTTTTGGGTCCAGACGGTGGAGCCTCTCTTCCTCTCTGGAAGGATGCGGAGGCGGAAAGAAGGTGGGCAAAGTGATGGTCTGCCCAATGTGGAAGGCAGTAACCACCTTTGGCAAGAAGGACGGACGCGTCCTAAGAACAACCTTGACCGGATGGACAGACAGAAAGGGAGGTTTGCATGATAGAGCCTGGAGCTCACTCACCCGCCGAGCGGAGGTGATGGCCACCAGAAAGGCAGTCTTCAGAGTCAGAAGACGAAGAGGACAGTTATGTAGAGGCTCAAAGGGAGCGCACATGAGAAAGGTAAGAACCAAGTTCAAGTCCCACTGAGGCATCACAAACGGAACAGGAGGGAAGAGGGGTGTAATGCCTTTTAGAAACCTGTTAACAACAGGGGACTTGAAAAGGGAGGGCTGATCAGGAAGCCTGAGGAAGGCCGAGATGGCACAAAGATAGCCCTTGATGGTACCCAGGGCAGAACCCTGTTGGGCCAGGGAAAGAAGGAACAGAAGAACCTCAGAAAGAGGGGCAGAGAGGGGATTCACAGCCTTTGCTGTGCACCATGCCACAGACTTGTTCCACCTGCAGGCGTATACCACCTTAGTGGAGGGACGCCTGGCTGCCAGAATCACATCACAAACTTCGGGAGGCAAGTCGAAAGGAATCAACTGCCGCTGCTCAATCTCCACGCAAGCAGGTGGAGGCTGGACAGGTTCGGGTGGAGGACCATCCCCTGCTGCTGCGACAGAAGATCCTCCCGAAGAGGCAGACGGATCGGGGGATCTACGCTCATACTGAGCAGCTCGGGATACCAAACTCTTCGAGCCCAGTCCGGAGCCACAAGAATGACTTGGGCCCGGTCGTGCCGAATCTTCTTCAACACTCTGGGTAGAAGTGGTATAGGCGGAAAGGCGTACAACAGACCGCAACTCCACTCGCGACGAAAAGCGTCGCCGAGCGAGTGCCGCCTTGGAAATTCCAACGCGCAGAACTGATGACATTGCGCGTTCTCTTCGGTGGCGAATAGATCTAACCAAGGCTCTCCCCACTGTAGAAAGAGTCCTTGCGCCACTTCCGAGTGAAGACGCCATTCGTGATCCATCATGCACCTGCGGCTGAGTTCGTCCGCCCTGGCGTTCAGGGAACCTGCCAGGTATTGAACCATCAGGAACATGCCCTGATGTTCCAGCCATGTCCAGAGGCGCAGAGCCTCCTGACAAAGGGTCCACGACCCCACCCCGCCTTGTTTGTTGCAATACCACATGGCGGTGGTGTTGTCCGTGAAGACCTGCACTACCTTCCCTTTGACAGAGGGAAGGAATGCCTTGAGTGCAAGTCGGATCGCCCGGAGCTCCAGAAGGTTGATATGGAGCCGGGACTCCGCCGGAGACCAGAGGCCTCTGATCTCCGCCTCTCCCATGTGACCGCCCCATCCCAGAAGGGACGCGTCCGTCACAACTGTGTGCTCTGGCTGGGGAAGGGAGAGGGATCTGCCCATGACCCATTGCCGGTTCGAGAGCCACCACTGCACTGTTTTGCAGTCCCCTCCGAGATCTGGACGTGATCGGACAGGTTGCCCTGGTGCTGCGCCCACTGGAACTTCAGGTCCCACTGCAGAGCCCGCATATGCCATCTGGCATGAGTGACCAGCAGGATGCAGGAGGCCATGAGGCCCAGCAGCCTCAGGGTCATCCGTACCGAAACCCAGGATAAAGGCTGAAAGATCGGAATCATAGCCTGAATATCCCGGACTCGCCGTTCGGGAGGATAGGCCCGAAACTGCGTCGTGTCCAGAACTGCTCCGATGAAAAGGAGCTGTGGAGAAGGAATCAGATGCGACTTCGGCACATTGATGGAGAACCCCAGCGAGTGCAGGAGTTCGGCCGTAGTCTGGAGGTGGGAGACGACTGCCTGGGACGAGCCCGCCTTCAGCAGCCAGTCGTCGAGGTAGGGGAAGACTGGAACCCCTGCGCGGCGCAGATGAGCTGCGACCACCGCCATCACTTTGGTGAACACCCGAGGGGCACTTGTAAGGGCAAAGGGGAGCACGGTGAACTGAAAATGCTCGAGGCCTACCGTGAACCGCAGGTAACGCCGGTGGACCGGCAGGACGGGGATGTGGAAATAAGCGTCCTGCAAGTCCAACGCTACCAACCAGTCTCCAGGGTCGAGGGCAGTTAAGACCTGAGCTAGGGTGAGCATCTTGAACTTCTCCTTCCGGAGGAAGCGATTGACGTTCCGGAGGTCCAAGATAGGACGCATGTCCTCCTTGTCCTTTTTGGGCACCAGGAAGTAGTGGGAGTAGCAACCACGCCCTACTTCTGGGGTCGGAACATGCTCGATGGCCCTCTTGGCCAAGAGGGCCGTGACTTCCTTCTGCAGAAGTACCAAGTGATCCCTTGACATGCGGTGGAATTGAGGTGGCATGGCTGGGGGGTGGTCTCGAAGGGGAGGGAGTAGCCCCTTCGGACAATGTCCAAGACCCACCTGTCCGAGGTGATGGGACGCCAGTGGTGAAGGTGATGGCGGACCCTGCCCCTAATGGCGTGCTGTGCACCGGAAAGGAGGGACTAGGAGGGCTTGGAGGCCGCGGACGGGTTGGAGGTGGTGGCCTGACCCGCACGCTGGTTGCCCAAACCGCCACGGCGGTATCCACGTCCTCGGCCACGCGAAGACGCTTGCTGCGCGGGCTGGTGGCTGGGCAGCTGACGTGACTGGGCGCCCCTTCCGTGGCCACGAAAGGGGCGAAAAGCAGAGGTGAGCGGAGGGCGTACAACAGAAAGGCCCAGGGACTTGGCAGTAGCCCGTGAGTCCTTAAACCGCTCCAGCGCATGGTCTGCCTTTGAACCAAAAAGACCGACTCCATCAAAGGGCATGTCCATGAGTGTATTCTGGACATCACCCGAGAAACCAGTTGTTCTCAGCCAGGCGTGGCGACGCAGCGCCACCGTCGTTGCAAGCGATCTGCCCAGCGAGTCGGCGGTATCAAGGCCACAACGGATGGTGTATTTAGCCGCATCTCGCCCTTCCGCAATGGCGCGGGTAAGCAGTGTCTGGACCTCCTCAGAACACTGCGGCAAAACAGCCGCCACCGAATCCCACAGGGAGTGGGTATATCGGCCCAAAAGGAAAGCGGTGTTGACGGACCGCAAGCCAGCACTGGAGGAAGAAAAAGCCTTCTTCCCAAATTGGTCCAGGCGTTTGGATTCCCTATCCGGAGGGGCGGTAGGGAAGGCGGTTTGGGAGGCAGAGGCTTGGACAACCAAGCTCTCGGGGGTGGGATGTTGGGAGAGAAACAAGGGGTCGCCCGGAGCAGGGCGATGGCGTCGGGCCACGTTCCTATCCACAGGAGCCCCTGTGGTGGGTTTGGACCAGGCACCCAAAAGAACGTCAGTGAGTGCATCATTAAACGGCAGCACAGTCTCCGAGGAGGAAGCCGCCGGTTGAAGCACTTCTGTCAGGAGGTTAGTCCTGACGGCCACAGTAGGCAACTGGAGATGTAAGGCTCCAGCTGCTCTACGCAACACCGTTGCAAAATTAGCTCCCTCCTCCGTAGCCACGGGAGGAGACAGCATGCCAGTGTCAGGGGAGGTGTCTAGACCACTGGCATCCCCAAGTTCCTCAGCCCAGTCCGGATCATACTCACACTGTTGCGTGAGAGGGTCCTCAGACCCCTCCCAGCTCTCCTGGTCCTCCTCTTGTTCAAAATATGGAGGAGGAGGGACATTCGGGACCCAAGGTCTCATCGGCGCCGGAGCCGGCGTCGAGCGACGTCGGTCCGGCTCCATGTCCGGAGCCGGAGAGAGCCGGGGACCGACGCCGTCCGGAGCCCCGGACGGCATCAGGAACGGCACCGGGGACGTCGGCGGAGGCGTGGTTAGGTCAACCGGCGTCGATGGGGGTTGCGGTACCACCGGAGCCGGGATCGAGGTCGGGGCCGGAGCCGAGGCCGGGATGAAGGCTGGTGGGACAGGCGACGCCGGGACCGGAGTCGACGGCGGCGCCGGGGCAACCCCATCAGGGCCCGCGGGGCCCGAAGGCGCACCGGAGGGTCCTGAAGGCCCGAAGAGGCGGGCCGTGGCCGACAGGAATTCCTGTATTTCGGCCGGAGTCGCCCCCGAACCCGGAAAGGACGGGTAATGCGGGGGCGGCTCTACAGGCATGTCCGGGGCCGCGGGGGCGGGGACGGGACCGACTGGGGCCTCAGCCGAGTCGCGAGACCGGCGAGGCGAAGTCTTAGAGCGATGATGCTTCTTAGACTTTTTGTGCTTCGACTTACCCGAGGAGCGAGAAGACTTGGACTCCGACGACCAGTGGGGACTCCGCGACCGGCCCCTCGACCTCTCCCGGGACCGGGGCTTGGTGCGGCCGCCGGACCTCGAGTAGCTTTCGAGACCGCTCTCGCAAAGCCTTCGGATGAAGTTTCCGGCAGTCAGGGCACGACTTCGTGTCGTGGTCTCGGCCGAGACAGAAGAGACACTCGAGATGCGGGTCCGTGATCGACATCATGCGACCACAGGCTCCGCATGGCTTGAAGCCGGGCATCCCTACGATACCTAGGAGTCGTGAAGACTCGATGAAGAAACAGTGAAAAAATTCACCAAAAAAAAGTTAGTCAAAAATTGACTAGGGCACTGCTCTTCCCGGATCTGCGCTTACTGGCGCGGAAAAAGAAGAACTGACGTCAGCGCGCAGGGGCAGCGTCTAAGTACTGCCCGCGACGTCATCCCGGCGATCACGACGCCGACGACGGACCCGCACGACGCCGCCTACCGACGCGCAAGGGTACTGCTACGCAAAAACTTTCCGGATCCAGCCTGACGCCTGGGGATATTCTAAGGTAAGGAATCTGTCACTAACGTGTCTCTTTCAGATATCATTATACAATGCAAGACTACTAGCTTTGTCAAGAGGTCACCACATCATTAAATATAAGGTGAGCCTATAGGCTTTGTCTCACGGTGACCACATTATACAACACAAGCTTATTGGCTATGTCGAGGTGTCACCACATCAATATATGAAGGCAAGCCTAATGGTGTAGTCAACAGTATGAAACTTATGTTTCTTTTACACTCCTCAGGCCACATAATGCAGCCATAAGACTAAAAAAAAAGAATTCCCTGCAACCCTAAACTGAAGAGCAAAAGCTCCAACTCTGGGAATGCTTAGAAACACCATCAACGTTTCCCAGGGCCCCGAAACATACGTTACTTTAAAAAATGAACTCTGGGTGGCTGCTGCTCTCCCTGTACCCACCCAGAACACTTCTGTAACATGTTAATAGTGCTACTGCCCAGGTTGCGGCATCACAAAGCAGGACAAAATATGAAATTAGCCCACAAAGGGCATTATGTCAGGGAGCAGTGAATAATAAATAAGCAGTTACGGTCACTCATTTATTATTATTTGTTTTGCCAGTTTAATTTTCTATTTGGGTCCCCGGTCTCACGCTTTTAATCCACTTTTAATGTTGCGGGCCACAGGGGGAGCCACAAGGCCCCCGCCGCCCTGCCCCGCCGGATCCCCACAAGCAGCCCCTGTCCTATTAGGCCGTGTGGGAGCCGGCAACATTTTCTGTGTGCTCCTGTTGGGCAGGAGCAGTGTTTTTTCTTGGCTCACGCCCGGTAGAACAAAGCCCTGCTTCCCTCTCCGCTAGAAGGACCGGCAGGGACCATGAACCCACTCTGTCCCGGGGATGGGGTCTCCGGGACAGCAATGCGTCGGGCCCATGGGATGGGGGGCCTGGGGCCAGACATCAGCTTAGGGAGGGGAGATCATTCCCGTTATTAAACTTAAGTGTAAGTGTGCCAAACCCCGGACCCTGGCCGATCCTGGGGGCATGTTAAAACAAACTTTGGCGTTCATAACCAATAACAAATACAATGATTAATGAATCTGCATGGAGTTTGGCCGGCTGTTAGTCACATTAAGGGAGGGACTATGATGTGCATAGGGCCTGGTTTGTGGCTCAGCCTTGCAGACTACTCCCACTGCACACAGCTCAAGGCAATCGAAAGTAGGGACAGGCTGCAGAATGACACAGAGGCGCTATCATTCCCCACTACACATACCACACTCACATCACATATATCCACACAACCACTAGTACAACACTGAATATAACTCATGAAAATCTTCTTCAGAAAGACACTGAAATTCACTGGAAAAACACAGTTAAATTAAGTTAGGATACATGCAGTGTAGTGCGCTATACAAAGTATAGCTCAGACCCCACATGCGCTGCTCACGACCTTAGTTACGTCATCACTGATGACATTTCTAATAACATCACTTACAAAATTACTGAAGGCATCTCCGATGACATCATATATGACAATGTCACTGATATCATCAGTAATGTCACAGATGTGCTCATTTTTTATTAAGAAAACTGTTAAGATATTTACAGTTAAGTAACAGTTGTGGCCTAGCTTCAATCTTATGCGTATTTCAGATACACACAAACAAACCACCATATCAGATATTCATGCAGCCATCATCTCACATACCCATCATTATGCAAGCACACACCTACTATCAAACAGCCATCTTCATGTCAACACACCTACCATCATACAGCCAAACAGCCTAATTCATATGTGAGCACATGCACCATCATGCAGTCAAACATCTAACATCATATAGCACCATACAAGCAACAGTATATGCTAACATCCACCATTAGACCACTCATACATCAACATAACCACACACACCCAGCATCATTTGACCACAGGATCATGATTACCTAGCCACGATTATATATCACCACACAATCAATAAAGTAGGCACATGCACACACAATCAGATGACCGCACAGCTCACATCATACATCCACATACTCACTATCATATGTCTGCCCAGCCACTATAAAAACTCACATACTTGCCATTATACTCCAACACACCTACCACTAAATGGACGTACATCTACCTGATAAATGCATGCATCCACCATCATGACCACAAAGCGACTATCATATGCCATCACAATAACCAATCTACATCAATTCATCAGCCAAGCATCCACACAACCATTACACACGAGAACACCCACCATTCTTTTGTAAAAAACAGTGGTTCACTATAGATAATAAATCATGCAAACAAAGAAGATACTGGTCTAGAAAACATTTTAATCAGATAATTAGAGAATATATCAAGGCAAATGTTGAAGTAGGCACAAAACAGATACTTTTGTATTGTATTTTGTATTGAATGTATTCATTGTAGAGGAACACGGCATCCAGGAAAGGGGAGGTGGGGGGGTCGGAGGGGGGAGTTGGGTTAACTAGTTAGCATGGAGGAGTCTCGTTCGTTATCAGATTTACCAGGCCCGGACACAGGAAGGATTGACAGAATGATAGCTCTTTCTTGATTCTGTGGGTGATGGTGCAAGGCTGTTCTTAGTTGGTGGAGTGATTTGTCTGGCTAATTCCGATTACGTATGGGCTCCTCCATACTAACTAGTTACGTGACCCCCAGAAATAATTTGTGCCTTGAGACGGTTCAAGCTTAAATTACTATGGTTCGAAGTTGGATTCAACAACCCCCTGCCCCCGCTGGATGCGTGTTCCTCTGCAGGCCCATTTCAAGGTGTCCTCCCCACCGGGAGGACCCGAGGTGTAGGGCTAAATACCCACTTACTCACCAAATACTAGGTGCTCACGCACCTTGTCCTGATGATGACCTCACATCTTTAGAGGTCGAAACGCCTTCGACTATATACATACTGACTCCTTTTTTAACTGTATAAAAATAATCCAAGGAGTCATACGTTGTTTTTGTTAGTTGGTGCATGTTTGTTATTACACACTTGTCACTGCACGTTTCCACTTAATTGTGAGCACTGGATCTTATTTGACAATACTTGGTGAATATACTTCAAATATTTTGCATTACAAAATATGCAATGAATAAATGAATTGCAGTCAAAAATACCGGTTTTGTGCCTACTTCAACATTGCCTTCGCATATTAACTAATTTTCTGGTTAAAAAGTTTGTTAGACCAGATTCTTTTTTGTTTACATGATTTATTATCTATAGTGAACCACTGTTTTTTACAATACGATTTATAATTCCAGGTTCTCTAAAAATGTTGGGGTCACCCTTGTTACTGAACACACAATGACATATAGCCATTACACAATCACCACAATTTACAAACACAAACAAAAATATACTACTCCTCACCCAAAATCAGGAGTGCCACAGACCCACCATCAAACAGCTAGGCACCCACTGTCATACATCCACATAGCTGCCATACTACAGCTGCTATATCACCCCCCCAAAAATATACAAAGGTGCTATCATATGCTGGCATGCATACACCATTGGTAGGCCTCCAAGCCATCATCATACACCAACACAACATGCATATGCGGTGAATATCTGTTCAGTAGGTTTTAATGGAGAAATATCAACACATCAGTGACATCACCGGTAAGACATCATCAGTGATATCACCACCTAGGTCATTTGAGATGTTATCGGCAGTATCATGTCTGAGGTCAAGAGCAGAGCATGGTGGGGGCGGAAGTTATAGTTTGTGTAGCATACCATAACTGAATGAATTCCAGGGGTTTTAGGTTTTGTAAAGGACCATAATGTCCCTTTAAATGATTTGTGGAGTGAATTTGTTCATATAGAAGGACAGGAATAAGTTACTTTTAACTGCGTTTTTGCAGTATATATTCATCTATCTTTGTCATGATTATTTCACACAGCAAAAGGTGAGGCAGTCTTACACTGTTAATGTCTGTTGACTACTAACAGTGCAAAATACTTAAACTTTGTGGAGGACTTCAATGCAATGAAAAAAGAACATGACAGAACTCAATCTAGGCTGCTCAAGGACAGCTGTCTGGTGGGCTGGAGATGAGTTGCTCAGGCCATGTGTAAGGGCAACTCCAGGGGATCAGACTACGCGCAAGAGTACGTGTAAGAGGTGATTTGTTTAGACCATGAGTAAGGGAGAGATCTGGTTTTCAGACCAGGTATAACTAAGAATATATCGACTGAACTATGAGCATGAGGCGATTGATAATTAATATTTTGATACAGGTAATAAGAGTGCGTATGAGGGACTATCTGATAAGCAAGTGATAGGATTTCATAATATGAAGATGTAGTGCTCAGGCTACATGTGTCATGAAGATCAGGAGACCAGACTTTTTTTTTTAGAAGAGGAAGCCCCTTGATCAGATTCTACAATCAGGGAATTTCATCAATAAACTGTTTGCAGGGCAGGATTTGTTGATCTGACTGTGTCATGGGAAGATCTGGTAATGGCATGTTGTGATACAATGTTGCTAAGGTGCTTAATGCACAAGCTATTAAGTATACACAGTGAAAGTCCAAAGATTAGACCTATCACACCGTTACCATGCACTTTACATGGAAGGGCGAGGAAGAAGGTTGCTTGAACTAAATATATTAGTTACAAAAGAAAGAAAACTGGAGTTGGGGGATGTTTACTTCAACAAAACAGAATTTGCACCATAGAGTGTTCTTCACAAAATATTGTATTTTAGTGCTGTCATCTTGATATTTGATCAACACATTTATGGGGTACAGTCCAACACACCGAATCATTGCCACATAGCTGCATGGCACTGCTCAGAACGATGACGGTGATCAGCTGCCACCGGACGGATGGATCCCGGAACAGATCCCACAGCCCTTTGGCCTTCTGACCTTTGATGGCCGCCAGTTCCGCCAACATCTCCTCCATTTCACTGCTTAGGTCGCTGTTGCCTCTCAGCCGCTTCAGCGCTGCAAGATAAATAGAGATCTGCAATTATAAAAAGACCATGGGACCAATGGACGAGTACTAAACCAAGACAATACATCAGCTGCAGAGCCATATACCATTAGCTTCAACTGTCATCTACAAAACATGGATCCATAAATGGCAGCCTCAAAAACAACACACCACTCTACTGGCAACTTACTCCACCAATGAAAAACATTCCACCGATAACTGCACTTCACTCTTTAAGCAATAATCAACCAAAGAAGTCACCAATTAGAAAACATTTCACAAACGTCACAGCATGACTGAGGAAACTAAAGTATCCCTTATGGCAGAATTTCCAAGAATGAAACACGCCACCAATGAAACAGAATTCCACAAGACATGTGGGACATACAATGATGAATATGTTTTTGACATGACCCTTATGAGGCTCTGATGAATGGCTTCACACCATTTAGATACTGTAAACTAAAAACATGGATGATTGTCAATGACCGTTCATAATTTATTAACCCTACAAGAATCTCAGGAAAAAAACCCTTTAAGATCTATGTCCACTCAAGCCATCACTGCATTCAGTTCCCAAACAAGAGATATCACTGTATAATTCAGGAATTCCTGTGTTAGATCTCCAAAACAGACTGTCTAAGATATATATTATTAAAGGAATACTGCAACCAATCTGAATAGCTCAATGGATCATCAGATGACTGAAGTTTTTATCACACATCGAAACTCTTGCTAAACCTTCAAGAGAAGTCAAAACTATCTTACGAAAACCGAGTAGGAACTCACAAGCTGGAAATTTGATTGCCAACAAACAGGTTAGTACCTATGAAGGGCTGGTATGGCTTGTACAGCCATTTACATGTTGGATAGGGCTGAAATGAGATAAATAATTAAATCTGAAGGATTCAGGGGTGAAATAGCCAAAAACAAGGGACACAGAGGCAGGGCCAAGCAGTATTTGGACAAAATATTGAGTTGTAAATATCAGGATACAGAAATATCAGACAAAAAAAATATTGTGATACAAAAATATCGTGATGCAGAAAAATCGCAGTCGAGAACATCTTTTTTTCAAATAAGTAATATTGTTAAGAATATCGTTGTTGCTAATATCGTTTTCAATAATATAGTTGCAAAAATATAGTTTTTTTAATTATCTTAATATGTTTTAGTTCATATATACATTTTATGTGTTATTATTGTTTGTATAATTGTTAATAATTTGTAATTTAAAGCAATTTACAATTTTTCATTTAATTCCTAATAGTATTTTATAGTGTCGTAGCAGGTTGCTAGGTTTGTAAGGGTATCGGATGGGAAGTCAATTATGTAACAATTAATTACTAATTTATTAATAATTATTTAATTGATTATTAATTATGTAAATTGTGTAATCATTACTTTGATATATTAGGTGTGGGCAGCTGGGTTTGTAGGGCTATAGGGTGCGAAGGTAATTAAGTAATAATTAACAATTAATTTATTAATTATGTACCTGATTATTCATTTTGTATCTTGTGTAATAATTATATACTTTAGTTATATATCAGGTGTGGGCTGCTGGGTTTGTAGGGGTATAGGGTGGAAGTTGATTAAGTAATAATTAATTAACTAATTTATGATTAATTATTTAATTGATTATTTATGTAAATTGTGTAATAACTTTATATATTAGTTATAATTTAGGTGTGGGCTGTTGGGCTTAGTGGGAAGTTAAGTAATAATTAGCAATTATTTATTCATTGATTTTTAATTCATAATTATGTACATTGTATAATTGTAATTTATTTTAGTTACATTTTAGTTGCGGGTTGCTAGGTTTATAAGAGTATAGGGTAGGACGTTAATTAAATGAAAATTAATTAACAAATATTTAGTAATTAATTAATTGATTATCAATTATGTAAACTGTGTCATACTTATTTATTTTAGTTATATTTTAAATGTGGGCTACTAGGTTTGTGGGAGTGTAGTGTGGGAAGTTAAGTAATGAATACATTTTTTAAATTGGTAATTATTAAATTGTTCAATTATCATGTATATTGTTCAATTATTTATTTTTTATATATATACTCTTTTTGGTTAATTAATAATGTTTATATTAAGAGTTTTATATTTGTTCTAAATTAATAGGGTTATTCGAATATGTAATGTGTTTGAAGTGAAGTACTTTCCCTACTGTTGCACAGACTGGAGTGGGAATAGTAAGTTTAATCCCTCCGAAGGCCAACACTTTACCTTCTGTTGCATAGACTGAAGAGGGAATAGTAAATCTTATCCCTACGAAGTCCAACGCTTTACCAAATGCTGCACAGGCTGGAGTGGGAATAGTAAATTGTGCCCCTCCGAAGGCCAGCACTTTCCCTTCTGTTGCACAGACTAAAGAGGGAATAGTAAATCTTACCCCTACAAAGTCAACGCTTTTCCTACTGTTGCACAGATGGAGTGGGAATAGTAAATGTAATGAACTACCCCTTCTGTTACCTCCAGTAAATCCCACACAGCGGGATTGCTAAGAGGTTGTTGAAGGCCACACCTCCTTTCTCCACCACTCTGCAAAAATTCCTCCTGGCACACTACTGGTTGGTGGATGAAGTCCTCTTGGATGCTGAAGGAACTTAGGGGCCAAAAAGCCCTCCTGTTACCTCCAGTAAGTCCCATGGAGTGGGTTTGCTGAGAGGTTGTCAGAGGCCACGCCCCCTTTTTCTACCACTCTGCAAACACAACTAATCATTAAAAAAAATCATAGAAATTCACTTTAAAAACCAAAGGCTACAGGGATGTTATAGTTAGGAAATAGAATTTAAAAAACCTTAGAAATTCACTGAAAAAAATAAAAGGTTGCTGGGAAATTATAGTTAGGCTCAGATTTCACTCGGACAAAACCAATGAAATTTAGCAGTTATAGTTACCCGTGCTAACTAACTTTTGCACCGCAATGCACTGCTTATGACACATATTACATCACTCATGACATGGTCAGTGACATCACTGATCACATCACATCTCAAATGACATCATCCACAGAACCACTCACACACCCACTCACACACCCACTCACACCCTCATACCTCTTGTACACCCACTCCCACACAACCACTCACACCCATTCATAGATCCATACCAGTACCCACATACCCACTCACTCACTCGTACAGCCACTCACACAACCATTCACTTACCCATACAGCCAGTTATACAACCAGTCACGCACCCGCACAGCCACTCACATAGCCACACACTCACCCATACAGCTACTCGCATACGCCTTTATTTACCTACAGTCACTCACACACCCACTCGCTCACCCATACAGCCCCTCAAAACAGCAACTCACTCACCCATACAAGCACTCATATACTCACTCACACACCCACACAACCACTTACATACCCAGTTATACATCCATACAAGCACTCACACATCCACTAACTCACCCATGCAGCCATTCACAGATACTTACTGTCCAATACTACCACTCATACACCCACTCACTTAACCAAACACCCACTCAAACACCCACCCATTCACTCACACATACAGCCACTTACACACAGTCACTCACTCATACAGTTATTCAGACACCCACTCACTCACCCTTAGAGCTACTGACACACCCACTCACTCACCAATACGCCACTCACACATCATCTCATTCACCAGCACAGTTACTCACACACCCACTTATACACCCATACAGCCACTTACACACCATACACACAAGGATCCATACAGTCACACAGCCACTCACATAATTTACATTAGAAATAGCATCACTCAGTTGTGGTGCACCTAGTATACTAATTTAACTTTTGTAGTAGGTTAGTATATATGTTCAACACCCATAAACTCTTAAAACACACTCACATGATGATGTCATCAGTGATGTCATTTGAGATGTCATCAGTGATGTCACTGACGATGTCATGAGTGATGTAATATGTGAGGTCATATCAGTGTATTGCGGAGGCATAAGGTATAGTTAGATCAGGTAACTATAACTGCTGAATTCCACTGGTTTTGAACGAGTGAAATCCGAGCCCAACTATGAGGTCCCTGTAACCTTAGTTTTTTTCAGTGAATATATATATTACGGCTGCCAATTAATTTTTTGCGATGGGAGCGCCATAAACATTGCATTAAGCAATAAATAATGAAAACGGTGACGCCCCATTGCCGGCCTTTCATTGGCCAAGCATCCACCAACCATATGGCAGAACCGTTTAAATGACTGTGTCGTTTTATTGACAGCTTTTCCGCACTGATGACGGCAAGAGCCAGAAACGCGTCTGCGGATGTTTTATAGCCGACACACACCCGTGATTGCACCGGACCTTGGGAGTACCATGAACTCCTTGTTTTTGCTGTGTTATAAGCGGTTTCCACCACCGCTTCCCGGTTGCACTCGCCGCGAGTTCGGCTGGCCCCAGGTGGAATACTGTGTTTTGGATATATATATATATATATATTATCTACTGGCGGTCGCCAGTAGATAGTTATAGTTAGGACCTATTTTCCATAGGAAATCCGCAACATTCTATTTGAAATAACGTTGGCGCCGGTTGACGAATCTTCGCAAAAGCTTCCAACTTGTTGGGGCGCTCCGGTCCGCTCCTATCCTGAAAGTCTCGGGGTGATTCGTCAAGCGGGGGCCGAGAAAAAGGGGAGTCCCAAACGCGTTTTCCCCATTCATTTTTCCATAGGAACCGTTCATCGCGGCTACAGCCCGAACTGCTGAACGGAATTACACCAAATTTGGCAAAGAGGTAGCCCTTGGTTCAGTGTCGTGCCTTTTGCTTAAATGGTGTAAATCCGTTCAGTAGTTCCTGAGAAAATCAAAAGTAAAGTCACATATATATCTATGGCCGATTAGGGTCCGCGTACCCTCCCGATCACGAGCTGCATGCTAATTGGCTGTCAAGTGGCTGTCAACACTCCAAATCAGGAAGTGTTGGCAGCCATTTTGTCCCTCGGTAGAACCGAGGGACAGAAACAAGTGCGCAAAGCGCAAAAAGGGGGCAGGGTAGAAACACCCTGACCCCCTAGGTCTGCTCAGGGGGTCCCACAAGGACCCCCTGGGCAGAAAAAAGCATTTTTTTTTTTTTAAACGGCGGGATGCGCTTAGGGTGCGCGGATCCCGCCGATAAAAAAAAAAAATCGAAGCGCGCGCTTCATGGCAATTTGCCCCCGGGTGGCCCAAGTCCCGGGGGCATGCGGGGGTGGGTTTAGATTTTATGGGGGGGCCTCTAAGGCCCCCCAAGCCCCAGGGACCGCCACCCCCCGGGGCTTTAAATAAAAAATGGTGCGGGAGGGCTCTCCGCCCTCCTGCAGCCCCAGGGTCCGCCACCTCCCCGGGGCTTCTTTTTTTTAATTTAATGGCCTGTGTGGGGGGGCTCCAGTCCCCCCACACACCCCGGGGACTGCCACCTCCCCGGGGCACTAACAAATTTAAAATGGGGGTCCGTTTTGGACCCCCGAAGCCAGGGGCTTATACATATAACATACATATCCCTACCTAAAAATCTAGCTATCACATATAGTAGGGCAACCTCTATGAGAAATAACCTTGTAAAAAGTAGTCCTGAGGTCGTTGAGGGAACCACCTGGCTGTCACAATGCAAAGGCTTTTTTAAATGCAAAACATGCAAAGCCTGCCAATATGGCATCAATAAATCAGCCTACACTGTACCTTTTGGCGACAAAGAACATAGAATCTCAAAATCCCTGACCTGCAAAACAGACCATGCAATCTATGTACTGGAGTGTTCTTGTGGCTTACGGTATGTGGGCAGTACCAGGCTACAAGTGCACAAAAGAATACTCCAGCACATGCGGGCAATTAGAAACCAGGATCCAACATACCCCGTGGCACGCCATTTTAAAGATATCCACATTTCAGAACTTGAACATCTGAAATACTATCTAATAGATGCTGTGCCACCAAAGAGAAGAGGGGGAAACAGAGAAAGTGCTTTACGTAAACTAGAAACACAGTACATTCTAGAATTAGATTCTAAACAACCGGGGGGCCTCAATGTTACGGAGGACCTGTACACTTGTCTCTAAAAAGAATTTAACAGAACAGAACAAAATAACTCGGTACCTAAGACATACAGGGTTGATTAAACCGAAATGTGGTTTAGAAGAACAATGAACGATGGGGGAAAGTATTGTATTTATACATGTACAAATAACAAAGTCATTTTCCGCAAAATGCTGCTATACCCAAACAATATGAATTTTAGAAGGAATTTTATAAGATTAGAGCATTTCACAATTTTAGTAACGGGTGATGAAGCACATGCACTTATAATTCATTCGAGCACTTGCACTTTAAACAGTCACGATGTTTACCTGTTGAACCACCAACTATGCAGTATCTTAGGCCAAGATAATCTAATGAAACAAGTCTTGGTGATTCATGTAAACAAATGGCAAATATGAAATGAAATCTTAAACATGTTTAAGCAAAGTTTTGTTGAATCAATGAAATTGAAAATATAGCTTGCCATATATTTAAGCTACGTTTTAGAGTTTCAACAACATTTTGCTTTGGTATCTACACAAAGTACAATTCCAGTATTTATACAGTAATTTGTACATATAAACTCTGTGAAAACCAACGTGTTAATAATTGGTGAAAGGATAACGACAACCAATGTGAAGTCTTTTGTTTATGTTTATGACTGTTAACATTTGCACTTGTCACTTTAAAAAATGGCTTTAAATGGGTTAAAAGAAGCCACTGCGTTTGTCATGTGATCAAGGCCCGCGAGGGCTGAAATGCGTAATGGCTGATGAAAAATAAATAATTTGCACTTACTTCGTGGTCCGTGCCCTGTTTGTCTCGAGGATTGGAGGGAGTAGCGGAGTACTTCGATATATATATATACAATCAGATTTTTAATCAGATCAGAGGTGTAGCCATGGGGGCCTGTTTCTCTCCCAGTTATGCCTGTCTGCATATGGGGTTCTGGGAGGAACAGGTCCTAAGGATCTCTTATCAAGACATGTTATTGAATCAGGTTTTATGCTGGTACAGATATATTGACGACATATTTATGGTCTGGAGAGGTTCTGATGACAGCACTCAGAAATTTGTGGAGGACATCAATTGCAATAACTTGAATCTAAACTTCTCAGCACAGATGAGTAGAACCAACATGTGTTTTCTTGATGTAGAAGTTTTCATTGCCAACAATAAGATGGAAACAAGATTACATAGAAAGGTAACAGCTGGGAACACAGTCTTGCATGCTACTAGCCACCATCCTGCCCATCTGATTAACAGCATCCCATATGGGGAGATGCTGCGCATCCGTAGAGTGTGTAGTACGGATATTGACTGCAGACGGGCACAGCTACAGAGTAAGGATAGGTTTCTGGATAGGGGCTATTCTGAAAAAATGCTTAACAGGGCTATGAATAGAACTGCCCATTTAGATCAATTCCAAGCACTCACTAAAATCAATAATTATGATTCTGGTGACAAACGTACAGAGTCCCCCACCAGATTGATCCTTACCTACAATTTACAACACAAAGCCCTACGCAAAATCATAAATAAGAACTGGGCTTTGGTACGAAGTGACCATGTTTTGAGTAGTCAGATCACCAAATCCCCCTGTATTACTTTTAGGAAGGCCCGCTCTATGAGCAATTCCTTAGTAAAGAGCAGCCCAGAGGTAGTGGTATCTCAAACATGGCTCAGTCCTAGGAATGGTTTTACACGCTGCACTAATTGCAAGGCATGTAAATATGGGGTTAATGGAACCAGCTTCACAACACCTTTTAAACCCAATCCTGTACCTATTACCAAGAGTGTCAACTGCAAAACAGAATACGCTGTTTACGTGCTGGAGTGCCTGTGTAACCTGCAATATGTAGGAAGCACTAAGTTGCAGGTGCACAAACTAGTGCTCCAGCACTTGAGGGCCATCACTAATATTGATGTTACCTCCCCGGTTGCCCGTCACTTTAAGGAGTATCACAACAGCAAATTAGATCATTTGAACTATTTTGTCTTAGATACTATCCTTCCTCAAAAACGGGGTGGCAACCGGGAGGCTATGCTTAGGAGACTTGAGACTAGGTACATTTTAGAACTGGATAGAAAAATACCCCAGGGCTTGAATTTGAGTGAGGATTTTTACACATGCCTGTGATTGATTCCAATTGCTTTTTAATGAGGATTTAAGTATGTTCTTATACCCATTAAGCTGCTGCCTGCATTATAATTGTTTTTAGCTTTCATTTTATTTTTTGCACATTGCACTTTAGTAAGTCACGGCTGTGACTTTTATAGGTGAATTTTGGTACTGTTCGCACATGCACTTTAGGCAATCTGTGACATAGAAACTTCTGCAACTAAGGCCCATTTGGGCAGGACTAGGCTTAATTCATTGCATTACAACCCTTTTGGCACATTGGTATTGACAGACCAGGTTTAACATTCATATACGGTCTGTAGATCATTTGGTAATATCTAGTGATTGTTTTACATGTTTTAGATATTTTGATATATTTTGGATATTTTAAACAGTTTACTAAATTGTGCCTTTTTTAATGCGTATATTTATGATGATAAAAATATATTTGTCTGTGTTTATATACATGCATTTTGGTATTTTGCAGTGTTATTTTAAGCTATTTATACATATATTTATATATAAGTATATTTTCTATGTTCACTATGCCAATGCATTTTTTTAAACTATCACGTGCTAGCACTGTCACTTTAAATATATGAGAGCACTCCACATGCGCGTCATGTGATCAAGGGCACTGTGTTGCTCGAAACGCGTCATGGCGGTGGTGCAGGGCGTCCACTTAATAAAGTACAAATTTGCACCAGTATCGGGTCTGCATTCGTCATCTTTCCGGCAGAAAGCACTTCATGGCGAAGCAAGATATATATATATATATATATATATATATATATATATATATATATAATCTACTGGCGGTCGCCAGTAGATAGTTATAGTTAGGACCTATTTTCCATAGGAAATCTGCAACATTCAATTTGAAATAACTCTTGCGTCGGTTGACGAATCTTCGCAAAATTTTCAAACTTTATGGCCCGCTCCGGTCCGCTCCTACCCTGAAAGTTTCGGGGTGATTCGTCAAGCGGGGGCCGAGAAAAAAGGGGGGTCCCAAAACGTGTTTTCCCTATTCATTTTCCCATAGGAAACTTTAGCCACGGCTAGAGCCCGAACTGCTGAACGGAATTACACAAAATGTGGCAAAGAGGTAGTTCTTGGTTCAGAAAGAACCCTTTTGTTAAATGGTGTAAATCCGTTCAGTAGTTGCGGAGAAATTAAAAAAATAAGAGTCAAAAAATCAATTTCCCATAGGAAACTTTATGCAAGGCTACAGCCCGAACTGCTGAACGGAATTACACCAAATTTGGCAAAGAGGTAGTTCTTGGTTCAGAAAGAACCCTTTTTGTTAAATGGTGTAAATCCGTTCAGTAGTTGCTGAGAAAATCAAAAGTAAAAACACATATATATCTGGGCGGAGCCTAACCACACATGTCATCGTGAGATCTGATTGGCTGTCAGCACTTCATCCTGGAATTGCTGGCAGCCATCTTGGGACCAATATAAATGATAGTACCCTATTGAAATGCATTGTAGTGAATCGAAGATTTTGAGGGTTACCAAAAGGAGAACTATAAAGGGTGATAACAGACTTTAGTTACATTAGAATTCATTTGTTGATGGTACCATACTAATTTCAGGAATTGTGGTGTGTTCTAAGGTGATTTTACCCTGTGAAAAACCTTCTGCTGGGATATCATGAATCATGTTTGAGAGAAAACTATTTTCACATGCTTGTCCCATACAGTTTTGGAAGGTGCTCCAGAAGCTAAAATGAGAGCATATTTTCTGTAAATTCACATTATCTTTCTCAGTCATGTGAGAATGAAGTCTGACATTCTCAGTAAAACATGTACATCCAACAATGGCAGAGACTGTCAGTTGATTCCTTTGTGTTCTACTGCAGCTTCCCAGAGTGTTCTAAAGAACAACTAGAGTGCTAACAGCCTTACTTATGACAAAAGTATGGCACACCTGAAGCCATCTTCATTGGAATAAACTGGTAACACTTAAAACATTTAATTTAAAAAGGAACAAAATGATGGGGTTCATTTTGTCATAGAAATTATGGTTAGTGCTGTAGAAAGAAAAATTAGGACATGTTTCAAGTGTGATCTCAAATATCTTCCTGTTATATTTCAACAGGAGCAGCATGTCAGTTGATGCCTTTGTGTTCTACTGCAGCTTCCCAGAGTGTTCTAAAGAACAACTAGAGCGCTAACAGTCTTACTTATGACAAAAGTATGGCACACCTGAAGCCATCTTGATTGGAATAAACTGGTAACACTTAAAACATTTAATTCAAAAAGGAACAAAATGAGGGGTTCAATTTGCCATAGAAATTATGGTTAGTGCTGTAGAAAGAAAAATTAGGACATGGTTTAAGTGAGATCTCAAATATCTTCCTGTTATATTTCAACAGGAGCAGCCTGTCAGTTGATGCCTTTGTGTTCTACTGCAGCTTCCCAGAGTGTTCTAAAGAACAACTAGAGTGCTAACAGCCTTACTTATGACAAAAGTATGGCACACCTGAAGCCATCTTGATTGGAATAAACTGGTAACACTTCAAACATTTAATTTAAAAAGGAACAAAATGAGGGGTTTCATTTTGCCATAGAAATTATGGTTAGTGCTGCAAAAAGAAAATTTAGGGCATGTTTTAAGTGAGATCTCAAATCCTCTTCTATTTCATTAGAAAATTCTGACATGCAGACTGAAACAATCACTTTCAATACCAGCAGTAGACTTCCAGTTAACTCCTTGGTGAGCAGTAGCTTTACTACAGTGATCTAATGTACAACTAGAGTGCTAACATTCTGAATTTATGGCAAATGTGTGACACATCTGAATGCCTTCTTGATGGAATCAAAGTAAAAAACTGAAAGCATTTCCTACTGAGGAGACTGTAGTAAATGAGGAAATTAGGAAACTTCATAACAAATAAGTCTCCCAAGATGGCCACCAGAGAAAAAAGAGCCCAAATGTAGCACAAATATCACCCAGAGGTAGCCCACGTATAGCCCAATGACAGAAGTGTGCAAAACACTTTTTATTTTTTGTTTTTTTGCAGTTTTATATAGTGCAGACTGGTCAGGTATTGGAGTGCTTTACATGAGCATTGGTTACATCACACAAGAACAAATTCATGTTGGTTGACCCCTACACTACCCAAACACCACTGCACTACCCTAAACCCTAAAACACTACCCCCAGCACGACCCCTTCACTACCCAAACACAACTGCACTACCCTAAACTCAAAAACACTACCCCCAGCACGACCCCTTCACTACCCAAACACCACTGCACTACCCTAAACCCTAAATCTACCCCCTACACTACACAAATACCACTGCACTACCCTAAACCCTAAAACACTACCCCCTACACTACACAAACACCATTGCACTACCCTAAACCCTAAAACACTACCCCCAGCATGACCCCCTACACTACACAAACACCACTGCACTACCCTAAAACACTACCCCAGCACGACCCCCTACACTACCCAAACACCACTGCACTACCCTAAACCCTAAAACACTACCCCAGCACGACTCCCTACACTACACAAACACCACTGGACTACCCTAAACCCTAAAACACTACCCCCAGCACGACTCCCTACACTACCTAAACACCACTGCACTACACTAAACCCTAAATCTACCCCCAGCATGACCTCCCACACTACACAAACACCACTGCACTACCCTAAACCCTAAAACACTACCCCCAGCACGACCCCCTACACTACCCAAACACCACTGCACTACCCTAAACCCTAAAACACTAACCCCAGCATGACCCCCTACACTACCCAAACACCACTGCACTACCCTATACCCTAAAACACGACCACGTACACTACACAAACACAACTGCACTACCCTAAACCCTAAAACACTACCCACAGCATGACCCCTACACAAACACCACTGCACTACCCTAAACCCTAAAACACTACCCCCTACACTACACAAACACCACTGCCCTACCCTAAACCCTAAAACACAACCCCCAGCATGACCCCTACACTACACAAACACCACTGCACTACCCTAAACCCCCCTACACTATACAAACACCACTGCATTACTCTAAACCCTAAAACACTACCCCCAGCACGACCCCCTCACAACACAAACACCACTGCACTACCCTAAACCCTAAATCGACCCCCAGCACGACCCCTACACTACCCAAACACCACTGCCATACCCTAAACCCTAAAACACTACCCCCAGCATGAACCCCTACACTACCCAAACACCACTGCACTACCCTAAACCATAAAACACTACCACCAGCATGACCCCCTACACTACTCAAACACCACTGCACTACCCTAAACCCTAAAACACTAACCCAGCACGACCCCCTACACTACCCATACACCACTGCACTACCCTAAAGCCTAAAACACTACCCCCAGCACGACCCCCTACACTACTGCACTGCCCTAAACCCTAAAACACTACCCCACCACGACCCCATACACTACCCAAACACCACTGCACTACCCTAAACCCTAAAACACTACCCCCAGCACGACCCCCTACACCACCCAAACACCACTGCACTACCCTAAACCCTAGAAAAGAAACCCCCACCCCATGCCCAATCCCCTTACCTCTCACTCCTCGTGGTTCCTCTCTCCTCGTGGTTCCTGCTTCACGTTGTCTCTGAGGGGTGGTGCACGTCGTTGTGAGGAAACGGAACAGCCTCTGTTTCCTTACAACGACATGGATCGTCTACATGTTTTTTAGAGCGCATGGTCATTTACCATACATACCTTTACAACAAAATTTGTTGTCAAGGCATGCGTGGTAAATGACCATGCGTTCTAAAAAAATGCGTAGTAATGACTTCGTGATGTACAACGCATGCGTGGTAATGCATGCGTTGTAATGGTATCGCAAAGTAAAAAAGTCGTTGTAACGGCTGTTTACCGATCGAAGCTGGCCCCTGTTCTTCAGTGAGACGTTTATTTGATTAATTAGGAGAAAGGAATGTGTTTTTTTACCGAAAAGTGCATTCCCGGCTGTTGTATTGTGAAAGTGTCCGCGTGGCCTGGTTTCACTTCCGGTGAGAGAGTGGAAGAGTCTGTTTGGATCTAAAGGAGTTCTGTTGTTGGACGGGGCCGGCGCGACATGTCATCAGAAAACATAGCTAATGGAAAGCGTCCTCCCTGAAGTGTGGAGCAGTGCCATGAGAGGTCAACGAGTGTGCGTCCCACCGCAGTATGACCGTACCGCGTGACCCATGTGTCACCTCCAGGGTACGGGAAGCAGAAGCGGCATCGCAGGTCCTCTTGAGGACCGTTGTAGCACTAATTCTACATTTTGGTACTAGGGCATTTTAACTTCGTTGTTCCTGCCAGATACAAAGAGAAGATCCTGTGTTATTCAGTGCCCTCGTTACCTTTTTTGTGGGTTGTGGTGCTTGTCACTTCGCTGCCCCGCCGGTGCACACGACTGGGCACCCCACCTCGTGTGCCATCTGCAGGGCCTCTGCCCTCGGATCACTGGTTTCGGTTTCTGGAGTGGCAACATAAACAGTTGCTCCCAAAGGACTAGCCTGAACACTTAGGTGAATATCCCCTGCACCAGCATTCCACGGAAATTCTTTCCTAGCTCTCCCACGTCAACGAGGACGTCATAATAGCACGGCTCCGCTCGCGACACCGTATGACGTCATCGGAGCCATAAGAGAACCTCGTCGGCGTGCTGACGTCAGTTCCACCCATTTTTTCCGTGCCACCGAGGCAAACAGGGGACCGAGACATTTTCACATGTATACATAGTATAATAAATATATATATATATTCACTGAAATAACCATAGGTTTCAGGCACGTTATAGTTAGAAATTAGCATTTAAAAAACCTTAGAAATTCACTGAAAAAACCATAGGTTTCAGGCACGTTATAGTTAGAAATTAGCATTTAAAAAACCTTAGAAATTCACTGAAAAAACCATAGGTTTCAGGGGCGTTATAGTTAGTTGGACATTTCACTCGTACAAAACCATAGAAATTCCCCCATTATAGTTAGTTCAGCTAACTATAACTCGCGCGCCCGCAATGCACTGCTGATGACGTCACATATTACATCACTCATGACATGGTCAGTGACATCACTCATGACATCACTGATGACATCTCAAATGACATCACTGATGACATCACTGATGACATCATCCAGTGAATGTGTGTTTTTCTGAAAATTAAATATGTTTTATATATGTATATCTCAAGGGCGATGGAAGAATAAATGGGTATATAAGTGTCTAAATGGATGATTTTGTTTTGTAAAATTGATTGTATAACTGACTAAGTGTATCTTAGTGAATACATGGGTTAGTGAGTAATGTTTAAATATGAAAATATCTGTATCAGTCTCTCACTTTGTGTATAAGTGGCTGCATGGGTTGGTGAGTAGCTACATGAGTGTCTATATGGGTTATTAGTTGGTTTTTTGAGTATCAGTATGAGTGTCTGAGTGTCTGTATGGTTCGGTGGGGGTATTACTTAGTGCATAGATGCATGAATGAGTGACTCACTGTTTGTATGTGTTGAAGACAGCATGTGTGCAGGACTGTATAGGTGGATGAGTATGTGTATGGGTGTGTTAGTGAGTGAATGACTGTCTCAATAGTGTCTTTATGAGTAACTACATATGTTTTAAACTAGTATATGTGAGTATTGGTGTATATAAGTGAGTATATGTGAGAGTGAGAGATTGGAAGAGTTCCTGTACAAATAAGTAGGTGTTTCTATAAGTGATTGTTTAAGAGAGTAAGTATGTGTAAGTTTCTGTAGAAGTAAGTGTGGTAGTGTGTGTATAACTGTATATGCAAGTAAATGGATGTTTGATACTTTGTTTGCATGTGTGACTATGTGTGTGAGTAACTCTATGGATGAGTGGCGGTGTGTAACAGGATGTATAGGTGTATGAGTACATATGATGAGTGAGTACATGTATGAGTGACTGTATAGGGACTGTTGGTGAAGGAGTGGATGTGTGTGTAGATCTTGGAATTACTGAATAGGTGTGTTGTAACTGGTATTGGTATGTCCATTGTTTTGAAAATGTTAGTTTGTATTTTTGAGTGTGTGTATCAAAGGTTATATTAGGGTGAGAGGAGGTCTGCCACTCTATCACAAGGATGATGTCATCAGTGATGTCATTTGAGATGTCATCAGTGATGTCATGAGTGATGTCACTGACCATGTCATGAGTGATGTAATATGTGACGTCATCAGCAGTGCATTGCGGGCGCGCGAGTTATAGTTAGCTGAACTAACTATAACGGGGGAATTTCTATGGTTTTGTACGAGTGAAATGTCCAACTAACTATAACGCCCCTGAAACCTATGGTTTTTTCAGTGAATATATATATATATATATATATATATATATATATATATATATATATATATATATATATAATCTACTGGCGGTCGCCAGTAGATAGTTATAGTTACAACCTATTATCCATAGGAAATCCGCGACATTCTATTTGAAATAACTCTCTTGCCGGTTGACGTATCTTCGCAAAATTTTCAAACTTTATGGCCCGCTCCGGTCCGCTCCTACCCTGAAAGTCTCGGGGGATTCGTCAAGCGGGGGCCGAGAAAAAGGGGGTCCCAAAACGCGTTTTCCCCATGCAATTTTCCATAGGAAACTTTAGACACGGCTACAGCCCGAACTGCTGAACGGAATTACACCAAATTTGGCAAAGAGGTAGTTCTTGGTTCAGAAAGAACCCTTTTGTTAAATGGTGTAAATCCGTTCAGTAGTTGCTAAGAAAATCAAAAGTAAAAAGATAGTGATATCTAGGGCCGCGGATCCTCCCGAGCACGAGCTGCATGTTAATTGGCTGTCAGCTGGCTGTCAACATTCCGATTCAGGAAATGTTGGCAGCCATTTTGTCCCTCGGTAGAACCGAGGGACAGAAACAAGTGCGCAAAGCGCACAAAGGGGGCAGGGTAGAAACACCCTGACCCCCTAGGTTTGCTCAGGGGGTCCCACAAGGACCCCCTGGGCAAAAAAAAACAAACATATTTTTTTTTTTAAATCGGCAGGATGCGCTCAGGGTGCGCGAATCCTGCCGAAAAAAAAAAAATCGAAGCGCGGTCTCCCGCGCTTCGATTGTATTTTGCCCCCGGGTGGCCCAAGTCCCGGGGGCATGGTGGGGGTTTTAATTTTATGTGTGGGGGGCCTCAAAGGGCCCTCAAGCCCCGGGGCCCGCCACCCCCCGGGGATTTCTTTTAAAAATGGTGCGGGCGGGCTCTGAGCCCTCCCGCAGCCCCGAGGACCACCACCTCCCCGGGGCTTTTAAAAAAATTAAACAACCTGTGTGGGGGCTCCAGCCCCCACACGCCCGGGACCGCCACCTCCCCGGGGCACTAACAAATTAAAATGGGGGTCCGTTTTGGACCCCGAAGCCCGGGGACCACCACCTCCCCGGGGCTGTGCTGATGTAGGGAGGGGGCCGCGCGGCCCCCTCCTGGAGCCCTTGATGGCCCTGGGGACCACCACCCCCAGGGCCGGCTCCTGCAGTGTCCCGGGTGCCTACCCCCGGGACACTGTAGTTTGCTATGGCAGGACGGGAGCCTCGCGGCTCCCGTCCTGCCATAGCAAACTGCTTTGGATATTGGAAGAGAGAGCAGGAAACCTGCTCTCTCTTCCAATATCCAAAGCCGATTGCTTTTCCACATGGGGAGCTGCATCTTAGCAGCTCCCCATGTGGAAAAGCAATGCCGGCACCCTAGGGACGCGGGGAGCCGGCGGGACTGTGGGGGGATTGGGGACCCCCCCACAGTCCCCAACGAGAGGGCCAGCCCCGGGGGATGGGGTCCCCGGGGCAAGTAGTGGCCCGGGAGGGAGCCACGCGGCCCCCTCCCCAAAGTTTTGAAAAATAATTAAAAAAAAAAAAAGGGTATGGCCGGCCCCGGGGATGGGGTCCCCGGGGCCTTAAAATGGCCAGAGGAGGGGGCCACGCAGCCCCCTCAAAATATTAAAAATAAAAATAGAGGCCATGCCCCGGGGCATGGGGTCCCCGGGGCCAATACAGGCCCGGGGAAGGGGGCCACGCGGCCCCCTTCCCGTTTTTTTTTATTTTGAAATTTAAAAAGGGGTAAGCCCTGGGGGATGGGGTCCCCAGGGCCCAAAAACAGAAAAAAGGAAGGGGGCCACACAGCCCCCCTTCAGGGGACAAAAAAACAACAACAAAAAAAACGATCGGGCCCGCAGGCCCCGCCCCTTCCTTCACCACTCTGCAAACGCGCCCCTGGCGCGTTTGCAGAGGGGAACGAATTCCCCTTGAATACTGGGAATCCCTGAGGGCCAACTAGCCCACCAGGAACCTCCAGTATGCGCCAGGGGCTGTGTTGCAGAGAGGTGTACAGAGGCCACGCCCCTTTTTACACCTCTCTGCAACGCAGCTCTGTGGCGCTTTTGGAGGTATATGGTGGGCTAGTTGGACTCCGGGACCCTCAGGATTCAAGGGACTTAATCCCCAACTTAAAACGCGCCACGGGGCGCGTTTGCACAGTGGTGAAGGGAGGGGCGGGGCTTCAGGTGACATGTGTGCAAACAGGCCCCGTGGCGCGTTTTAAGATGGGGAATTAAATCCCCTTCAATCCTGAGGGTCCCTGGGGGCCAACTAGCCCAACAGGTACATCCAGAAAGCGCCACAGAGCTGCGTTGCAGAGAGGTGTAAAAAGGGGTGTGGCCTCTCTACACATCTCTGCAACGCAGCCCCCTGGCGCATATTGGAGGTTCCTGGTGGGCTAGTTGGCCCCTAGGGACCCTCAGGTTTCAAGGGGACTTAATCCCCCAACTTAAAACGCGCCACGGGGTGCGTTTGCACAGATGTCACCTCAGGCCCCGCCCCCTCCCTTCACCATTGTGCAAATATTCTTCTAAAATCATCCGAAATACGAATTCCGATTTACTCACCTGTTATAAGGAGAGACCTCAGTGCTGCATCTTTCTGCCCAGTACTGGTCCTGAAAAGTAATTTTAACCGTACTTACCAGTAACTTGAATTTCCTTCCATAGGATATCATTGCCTGCTTTTTGCTGAAAAAGTTTCTAAGTGTTGATTTTTGAAACATACAAATATTCCTCTAAAATCAGCCGAAATACGAATTCCAATTTACTCACCTGTTATAAGGAGAGACCTCAGTGCTGTATCTTTCAGCCCAGTACTGGTCCTGAAAAGTAATTTTAACCGTACTTACCAGTAACTTGAATTTCCTTCCATAGGCTAACATTGACTGGTTTCACTTGGAAATTCTTCTAAGTGTGGAGTTTTGGAACTTTAAAATATTCCTCTAAAATCAGCCGAAATACAAATTCCGATTTACTCGCCTGTTATCAGGAGAGACCTCAGTGCTGCATCTTTCAGCCCAGTACTAATCCTGAAAAGTAATTTTAACCGTACTTACCAGTAACTTGAATTTCCTTCCATAGGATATCATTGCCTGCTTTTTGTTGAAAAAGTTTCTAAGTGTTGATTTTTGAAACATACAAATATTCCTCTAAAATCAGCCGAAATACAAATTCCGATTTACTCGCCTGTTATCAGGAGAGACCTCAGTGCTGCATCTTTCAGCCCAGTACTAATCCTGAAAAGTAATTTTAACCGTACTTACCAGTAACTTGAATTTCCTTCCATAGGATATCATTGCCTGCTTTTTGTTGAAAAAGTTTCTAAGTGTTGATTTTTGAAACATACAAATATTCCTCTAAAATCAGCCGAAATACGAATTCCGATTTACTCACCTGTTATCAGGAGAGACCTCAGTGCTGCATCTTTCAGCCCAGTACTGATCCTCAAAAGTAATTTTAACCGTACTTAACAGTAACTTGAATTTCCTACATACGCTAACATTGACTGGTTTCACTTGGAAATTCTTCTAAGTGTGGAGTTTTGGAACTTTATAATATTCCTCTAAAATCAACCAAAGTACGAATACCAATTTACTCACCTGTTATCAGGAGAGAACCCAGTGCTGCATCTTTTAGCCCAGCACTGACCCTGAAAAGTAATTTTAACCGTACTTACCAGTAACTTGTATTTCCTTCCATAGGAATCCATTGTCTGCTTTTCAGCAGAAAAGTTTCAAAGTGTCGATTTTCACAAACTACAAATATTCCTAAAAAATCGCCTGTATGACTTAAACGCATTCTTTCAACTGTTTACAGGAGATGCACCAGTGCTTAATCCAGGATCCAACACTGAGTAAGAAAAAGTAACGATAACAGTTTTTACCTGCTAAGTGAATTTCCTTCCATAGGATAACATTGGTGATTCTATGAGAAAAAATTTCTAAGTGTCAACTTTTAAAATACAATAATATTCCTTAAAAATCACGACTGTAACCAAAACGCTTTTACTCAACTGTTTACAGGAGATGTACCAGGACTGCATCTAGGATCCAGTCCTTTGGTTAGAAAAGTAATCCATAAAGTAACTAATTGCATTTAACTAGAAATTCACATTGAGCTGAATGTTGCATTGTGTTTGAAAATGTGTTGCCCATTGCAACAACTGTAACTACTGTACTTAAAAGTCTATTGCCTATGTGCAAAGTATTTAAACTAAAGTAATTCATTCTGAGAAAGTATTTTTTGTAATGTAATGTATAATGTAATTACAATGTAATTTTAAAAATAAAATATGTAAAAAAAAATTGTTTCTAAAAATGTAGTAAATCAGTATTAAAAAAATGTATATAACAATTAATACATTTAAAAATTGTCATTTACAAAACCTTTGAAATTCACTGAAAAAACCATAGGTTTCAGGGACTTTATAGTTACAAATTAGCATTTAAAAAACCTTTGAAATTCACTGAAAAAACCATAGGTTTTAGGGACAGTTATAGTTAGTTGGACATTGCACTCGTACAAAACCCGTGAAATTCCCCCGTTATAGTTAGTCCAGCTAACTATAACTCGCGCCCGCAATGCACTGCTGATGACGTCACATATTACATCACTCATGACATGGTCAGTGACATCACTGATGACATCACTGATGACATCTCAAATGACATCACTGATGACATCATCCACGTGATAATCTCATGCACCTCCTCACACCCTAATATAACCTTTGATACACCCACTCTAAATTACAGACTGCCATTCGCAAAACCATAGACACTCCAACACCAATAACTACATACCCACTCACTGATTCTTAGGTCTACGCACACATCCACTCACTCACCCGTACAGTCACTCATACTTACGGTCACTCAGTACAGGACTATTATATGCACTCATACTCCTTTATAGACACTCAAACACCGCCACTCATCCATAGAGGTACTCACACACCTAGTCAGTCATGCAAATAATTAAACACACTACCATTTACTCACCTATACAGTTATACACACACCAGCTCACTTACTCATACAAATACTAGCACATTCTTACGCTCTTATACAATCACTGATACAAGCACACACTCATCCATACAGCCACTATCACAATCACTCACTCTCGCTTATAGCTATTTATATACTCCAACACACATATATACTGCCTTTCACATATGTAGTTACTCACACATGTACCACTGGGACATACATTCACTCACTAACACACTCTTACACACACTTACCCACCCATACAGTCTATCACAGATGCACTCTTGAAACCATCCACCCAGTGAATCACCCACTCACACATCTATGCACAGAGTCGCACACACCCCTCCCACACAAACACTCAGGCACCCATACAGATACTCAGACAAGCATTCAATAACTCATATAGACACTCATGTAGCTATTCACAAACACATGCAGCCACTTACACAGCAACAGACAGACGGATACAGACATTCACCCAGTTTAGTCACTAACCCATGCATTCAGTAAGATACGTTAAATTACTCACTTATACAGTCAGTCACGCACGTACTAAATCATCCATACAGACACTTACACACCCACTCATTCTTCAATACGTCTTTTCCTATATATATTAAAAATATTTAAACTTTACAAAACACACAGTCACTGGATGATGTCATCAGTGATGTCATTTGAGATGTCATCAGTGATGTCATCAGTGATGTCACTGACCATGTCATGAGTGATGTAATATGTGACGTCATCAGCAGTGCATTGCGGGGCGCGAGTTATAGTTAGCTGGACTAACTATAACGGGGAATTTCACGGGTTTTGTACGAGTGCAATGTCCAACTAACTATAACTGTCCCTAAAACCTATGGTTTTTTCAGTGAATTTCAAAGGTTTTTTAAATGCTAATTTGTAACTATAACGTCCCTGAAACCTATGGTTTTTTCAGTGAATATATATATATATAAATATAAAACCTACTGGCGGTCGCCAGTAGGTAGTTAGGGTTAGGACCTAGTTTCCATAGAAGAACTTTGAGGCCATTTAACGAATCTTCCAAATATTTTCCACAAAAAGTGGAACCAAGATCTGAAGATGCTAAGCATCCCACTACCTGCACCCTTCATACTGTTGGGAAATCTTTACAGATAGTCCATCTTCTCAAGTAAACAAGCACATGTACATAGGTTAGTACCCTTCTTCTTCTATGTTGTGTAGAAATTGTTATGCTGACACGATTCTGTCTAATAACTCAAGGCTGCTCACAAAAAGCTTACTACTGTTGAAAACCGTTTCTGCAGAACCAAAAAACTTGTGTGGAACATAATGAACACAAGTCAACTGTCACCTGCACACAGAGTAATACAAATATGTATAACATGTTCAATACCTCTACACACTTAGGTGCATTAGGAGCACATGTGTTTTGTAAACACTTACACTCATTAGCTGGATCCAGGTTGTACAAAATTAGGTAAACTATGTAAACTATAAAACAAACTATCACACTCATTGGATGATGTCATGAGTGATGTCATCAATGATATCATGCGAGATGTCATCAGTGATATCATAGAACATGTCATGAGTGATGTCATATGTGAGATCATAAGCAGTGCATGGCGGGCCGCAAGTTATAGTTAGTGCTGTGATTTTTTTTTGTTCAAAATGCTAATGTTGTCATTGACAAATTCACTTAACTATGTTACTTTAACCTTTGTTTTTTTCAGTATATATATATATATATTTTTCCCCACTGGCGTCTCTCTCCACTGCAATTCTAATCCCAATTCTGCGGCGCAATTTCAGGAACCGGCAGCACAACCAGGCAAGGGGATATATATACATTTGAGTATAATAAAGACCGGCACTACATTTCCCAGAATGCCTTGTCTTATCGTGAGCAGCCAATCAGGGCGGGCAATTGTTTATATAAGGGGAAGGTGGGCCGGACCATGCACGTAACCATCCCTGGTATGCCTCTGAAGAAGAAAGTCATTTCGAAACGCGTAAGGCAGAGTACCTCGAGTGGCTGTGGAATTGATCAGCGGGTCCTGACGTCCATACCTTTAGTAAGCTTGATGCTTCGTCCTGCTACCAGAGTGCTTCTCAACGATGGGCAACCTTTTGAGCAGTGAGATATTGGCGGCAGCTTCGCCGCCGAGTTAAGCACCACCCAGCGAATCCAGGGGGCTTTGCGGTTTGGTATAAACCGAGCCGGGACTAAGGGGCAGCGGAACAGGATTGAGGACTGATGTGCTCGCTGAGGCCCATTTGGGGGCTTTTAAATATGCTCACAGAAATTTTGTGCATTTATTTGAGTATAATAAAGACCCGCACTACATTTCCCAGAATGCCTTGTCTTATCGTGAGCAGCCAATCAGGGCGGGCAATTGTTTATATAAGGGGAAGGTGGGCCGGACCATGCATGTAACCATCCCTGGTATGCCTATGAAGAAGAAAGTCATTTCGAAACGCGTAAGGCAGAGTACCTCGAGTGGCTGTGGAATTGATCAGCGGGTTCTGACGTCCATACCTTTAGAAAGCTTGATGCTTCGTCCTACTACCAGAGTGCTTCTCAACGATGGGCAACCTTTTGAGCAGTGAGATATTGGCGGCAGCCTCGCCGCCGAGTTAAGCACCACCCCGCGAATCCAGGGGGCTCTGCGGTTTGGTATACACCGAACCGGGACTAAGGGGCAGCGGGACAGGATTGAGGACTGATGTGCTCGCTGAGGCCCATTTGGGGGCTTTTAAATATGCTCACAGAAATTTTGTGCATTTATTTGAGTATAATAAAGACCCGCACTACATTTCCCAGAATGCCTTGTCTTATCGTGAGCAGCCAATCAGGGCGGGCAATTGTTTATATAAGGGGAAGGTGGGCCGGACCATGCACGTAACCATCCCTGGTATGCCTCTGAAGAAGAAAGTCATTTCGAAACGTGTAAGGCAGAGTACCTCGAGTGGCTGTGGAATTGATCAGCGGGTCTTGTCGTCCATACCTTTAGAAAGCTTGATGCTTCGTCCTGCTACCAGAGTGCTTCTCAACGATGGGCAACCTTTTGAGCAGTGATATATATATATATATATATATAAATAAATATATATATATATATATATATATATATATATATATATATATATAGACGCACACTCAGGAAAGTCGAACATAAGCGGTTTATTGAAAAATGCACCAGTCCCTGCAACGCGTTTCGGGTCTTGTCTGAAAGGTGTTGCAGGGGCTGATGTATTTTTCCATAAACCACTTATGTTTGGCTCTCCAGCGTGCGTGTGCCTTTCATCTTGGGGTGTCAAGATTTTCATATATACATATATACATGCTTTTCATAGTAGTAAATTTAAATAAATAACCCAGAAATTTTAATATAATGTAAAACATATATTTTTAATTAAAGTGGCACATTATATATACTTATTTAAACACACACATATATGTGTTTATATAAGTATATATTTATATATGGCATGCATATTATTTATATGTATTCAATTTACATTATAATATTGTTATATATTAAAATATTTAAGATGTACTATTTTAAACTATGTATATATTTTAAAAAACAATATTTTTGTAGGTTTTAAACGATATTAGTGTGAAACGTTATTTTTGTCTGATATTTTTGTACTTACCATTATAAGTATAGGGAAACTTTATTTTTGTAACCAATATTTTTGACACAATATTTTTGTATCACGATATTGTTGTTTTGGTTATTGCGTCAGTGATCAGGGCAACCAAATTATGGCCTATATGCTTGGTTAAGTTATATTTCTCAATTAGTCATGGTCATACAACATGCTTCCCAAAACGCAAGTTCCTTGGTACATTTTAAGAGGCATCACGTCTATACTGTTTTCTCACAGACCTGAGCAGACATTATTGCTGCTAGTGGGCACTGTGAGAAGCTTCGAAGGCCTTTACACGCCAAGGCTCTCAATCTGCCCTCTATCTCCGGTACAAAATTTCCACCCTAAACTATTCTCGATGCCCGGAGGCGATAAGTCAACACTGTAGACTGAACATGAAAACTGATTCAAAAATAGAAACCTGATGGGAAAGGTTAGAACAGAAAGGTATAGGAATAAATTATGGTATTCAGAATGCAGTACTCTTGGCACTAATCAGCAGAGAGGGGGTGCTGAATTGCACACAGTTCAGAGATTCCAAATTGCTGCTGACAGGTACTGCACCAACATTGTCACATGGTACTCACCGGAGATGCAGGAATCTTTGTCCCCACGGTCAATCAACAGGTATCGTGGGCTCTCTGGGAGCCATGGCAGAGTGATCAGCTGCAACAGGGCTGGCACTGCATTGCTGGCTAGCAGGAGAGGCCAGCTCTCCTCACTTCCTAAGATCTCCCTGAAAGCATGAACATGGATACAAATAAACCAATGCATGAAAGGTAGATACAATCAAATCATAATAATTTCTAATGTTCTACAAACCCTACAGACTCTTAGCGCTTGCCAAGTTTTCAAAAGAAGCTTTCATAGTTGTTCTCATGGTGAATATCTCAGGAAAAGTTTGGAACCCATGAAGATTGTGCAGAGTCTCCAAACCTACAACTCATGACAATAGGCACTGAAAAGCCACAGTAAAAACTGAACTAAAGGCCAGATTTTACCTGGGTGATAAAGGTCAATCCTCAAATTTTTGGAGGGAGTTTTATCTGTCAGTAGTCGATTCCACCTTTAGACTTTTGTTCACAATAGGGCTAGTGTGGCAGATGATAACCTACCTGTTGTTTTAGAAAATCATGCAATTATTGCAAGTAGTGCTAACAATCACTATGGCGGAGGATATTCCACACGTGGATTCCCTCCAGATCTAGTTCTACCTCCAGAAACATTGGATGTTACGTTACCAGCAGGCTATGAGAGGCACACATTTCCCATCGAACTGCATCCTTGATGCTCAATGCACACTGTGTCATTTCACTAATCATATTTTCAAAGTTCTGGTATTTCTTTGCATTCCTACATATATCTAGGCATTAGCTAAGTTGAATGGTACTGTGATAAAAGATGAAAAACACACTGAAATGACGGTCGTAGGTACAGGCCTGTCATACAAACCCTTGTCTGTGATACCTTGCCTCTGGAAAAGAGGCCCATCGTACACCTGTGGCCCTGTGGAGTTTTGAACCTGGCCATGCTGCATAGAAAACCAGAAGGCAAAGAATGGCACAGGAATTTAAATGGGCTGTAAATACCCATAGCTCTCTGGTGAGGATGATCTCATAAAGGGCAAACCAAAGTTTACCTTAAAGTATTCTTGTCTTACCACTGTGTAGATATGTCCAAGGTCAAGACTTACAGCCAAATTGAGCATTTGGCATCCGTGTCCTTCGTCACAAAGGTGACAAAAGTACCCTGTCTGCCACACCCTTGGTCCACTGCTCAATACTGTATTGAGGGAACCAGCAGTTTGGCCAAGGTGGAGTAGGGACAGTCGGAGTAAAGCCATCAGACCATCCATCCTATTTAAAGTGAACAATTTTTTGACTTTTTTTCCTCTGTCTGTTACTGCCAGGAAAAATCTGGTGGTCACGGACTCCCACTTTCGGAGCTTGTTTGACAGACAGCCATCATAACCAACGATGGCCATCCCCAAACGTTTTTGTACCTTCAGAGGAACTTACAGGACGGCGGTTACTCTAACGATACAGAGATCACTGATGCGCCGGCAGTAATCTCTATATCATACAAGCAGTAGTCCATCACAGTGGCAGATGTAATGACATCTGCCACGATGACTGGCAGATTAACATTAGCAAAACTATAAAACTGGCCCTTAGTCTGAGGAAAGAGCTCAGAGGGTGCAAGAATCAAGAAATAAAATAAGTAACACAGTAAAGTGATGAAAGGATAAGCCTAAATACAACCATTAAAAATGAAACATTTATTACCTTACTATCCCAAAAAATGTCAACACAATTGATAACAAAAATAGGGTTTAACCATTTCAAGGTAAGTCAACAGGAACTGAAGGGTCAACATGGAAGTCCACGGAAATTGGAGCTATGGAACGGTAAAAGTAAAATTCCAGAAACAAAATTGAATATCACTGTGGGTCTTTTGAGTAACCACTCATGAGACCGGAGAACCCGGTCTCATCTAGGCTCACTACAAGTTCTGGAATAAGTTTTACATTTGGGTCTGTTGCTAGCTTCAGACTTTGTCACTAGAGAGGTTTTCAAGGCTTCAAGTCTTCATTCTATGAGGAATGCATGAAGGTGGAGACACTGTATGTGTCTCTGTTACTTACCTTTGATCACATAGTATGACTAAGGACCTGATTTAGACTTTGGCAGATGGATTTAACTCTGTAGAGATGGCAGAGGACAATACCACTGCAATCCCAAGTGACTCCACCCCACCAAAATTAGAGTTGTCCACCAGCCCTGCAAACAACTCTCTACATTGACAGGAACCACCGTTGTAGAGATTCCCGTCAACGTAGGAAAAGTTTGACCATCAAACATTATGGACAGTTATCAAAGTTTTCAATAACAAACTCTTAAAGCAGGAGTTTACTTTTAAAATACAAAAACTAATGGCCCCCTCATCCAGGGAGTTTTGTCCTAGGGTGTGGGGGAGAATTTTATTTGTTTCCAGTCCCTTACTGCCAGGTTTTTCCTGGCAGTAATGGACAGGTAAAATAAGCATTTACACCGCCCACCCTAAAGAAGGGCGGACGGTATAAAGCCCTTCCTCTGGCAGCCCACCAGAGTCAAGCCGTTGGAGGAAGTATTATGTCGACAGAGACAATGGGGGCTTTGTAAACAGAATACTCATGGTTCACCTGACTCTAAATGAAGCGGCATACTATCAGTTTGATGGACAGTGTACTCCATCGTGTTTGAGACGGAGTATCTTATTGGCTAACCTCTAAATAAGGCACTCAATCTCAAGTTAAATAGATACGTGGGGCCAAAACCTAAATCTCATTTGGCCACATGCATTCATGAATTAGTGGATCTTTGGCAGAAACAAAAGTTTTGGTTATAAACCGATTCATCCAGGCTGTGCATAAACCACTAACCTATTTCAGATATCTTGCCAGTGACGGACAGATGCTGTGTTCATAAATCTTATTTATGTTTTCTGTTAAGTTTTTTAATGTTAAAAATCTCATTATTGCCAGTTTTGCTAACTTTTTTCTTTTTGGTTGTTTCCTCTATAGAGAAAAGTTAGGATTATATTTTTGTTGCACATATGTTTTCCTCATTTGTATGTGTTTAATTGTGAACTTCATTAATTTGGCAAAGTTCTGAAAAAGTGGTTCATCAAATCCACTACAAGTATTCTTTTGTGGTAGAGAAATACAGCAAGGAAATTTTCCAGCAAAGAAATGTTTTTGCAAGAAGATTTAGGAAACTTGACCTGAGGGGTGCAGTTGTGTAAAGTACAAAAACTTGGAAACTTCATAAGAGCAAAAGTTGCGAACGTTGCAGCAGAATTTTAATTTTATAGAACACTTGTTACCAACTCTTTTTGTCTAGGCTTTCATACTTGGTACAAGGAAAACATCTTCCCAATATAGACCTATTTTGTGCTGATGTCTAAATACATTTTTGTACAGGTCAGAGTGACACTGCCTTTTTGGGGCCTGCTGTGTAATTGACTCTAGAGATGGGTCATCACATCCTGGTTTGAAAATAGCTCCTGTGTTCTCACTGCGGTAGCACAGGTCTCAAGGTCGTCCTCCAGGGATGCCATAAAACAAAGACAATGCCAAATTACTTCAGAGGCAATGATAGATAAAGACTAAAACAAACTAGTCCAAGGTAAAGTTATATGACTGAGAACCACGGTTAGTTCTCTCTTGGAAGAAATCCATGAAGTAACAGAAATTTGAAAACAGTGATCCACATAAAAAATACACAAGATTAATGAATTATCAAAGAGTCTGGGCATGCATTTTAGACTATCGAATCAAAGTGATCTAAATTAAAATGCCTAAAGACAGCACAAATAAGAATTCCAGGGCCTTAAACCTGCTTTCATGAGACATGGGTTTAAGATGCTAAATTTCAAGAGCTGGGATATAAACTAATTACTTCAAACAGGATCACAAAGACTTATTCTAATTGCTAGAAATTCAGGCGCTATATTTCATAATCTTGTGGTCGACCATTGCTAAATCATTGACACAAGAAAAGGATCATTCAAAAAGCTTCCACCTTCAGATAACATGACACCGATTTTTAAAGCCAGATACCAATCAGACAGTGCTGAGGCTGCCTTCTTCCTTCAAACACTGGCATTTCAGTCCCTCGAACCCATGTGCAGATCAGCAAGGCATAAATCCAAAACATTAACAAGCATTTGCAATGCAATAGGTCTCGCATTTCCGCGAGACCTATTGCATTGCAAATAGTAGGCATCACAACAACGGGAGGGCGGGCGGGGGGGAGAAGGCACGGACAACGGGTAGGGCGGGCGGGGGTGAAGGCACGGACAACGGGAGGGAGGGCGGGGGGGAAGAAGGCACGACAACGGGAGGGAGGGGGGAGAAAAGAAGGCACCAAAGCATGTTGTGCCTGCAGTAGGAGAACCTCCATTAAAGAAAATAGTGCTCACAGTCTAAATAACATGAACCATGTAACAACCGAAGTAAAGGGGCCAGTCGCCATGGAAGGTGACAAATGAAGAGGAGGCGGTACTAAGGAGGGACTAACAAGCCTATCGAAGAATCAGAAGCCAGCATTTAGGACAGACAATGACACAAGCCAATAGCAAATATGGGCGGAGAGTGGGCAGAGCTTCTATTCACCTACTCCTCTACAATAAGTCTTGCAGAGCAGCGCATCCGCACTGGCTCTAGGCTCAACCTTAAAACAGAGGACAAGAAATGTAGAGTAAACATAGGCTCCCTTTTTCATTATCATCTTCCTGGGTAACACCAATGGCAAGATGTTCGGGAGCAAAAAAATGTATGCAGAACTACATCTTGGTGCTCCTATGAATGTCCTCAATCTTTTTAGAAAGCATATTTCTCTACCTCTGCAGATCCTTTAGCTTTACTGGACCAACCAAGGCTTGACAGAACAGATATTCTATATAAGTGGCTCGGCACTCAATCACAGGCTTTCCTATTATTAAAAGACTGAGAGGCTGATGTATATAATGGCGGACGGTCAGTTGTTCTGTCAGGTGAAATGAGTAAATTACTCTGTCCCGCCTGTTGGAGGGACCGTCTGCCAAATTTATAAATGACTACCAACCTAGCGATCATTTATAAATCAGCAGGAATCACTGTCACTGCGGTTCCTATCAATGCATATTGCTGTTTGGTGCAGGGTTGTGTCAGCATGACGTAACCCTGCACCAAAGATTTTTTTTTCTCTTGAAACAGGATTTTCTGTTTCAAAATTAAAATAATGCTCCCCTCACCATGGGAGTTATCTCCCATGGCAGGGTGAGCATTATTTACATTTTACTGCCCTTCACTGCCAGGATTTGACTGGAGGTGACAGACAACAAAAAAATGGCAACATGTCTGCCCATCCTGATTGGGCGGGTGGACATGCAGCCATTTCTCCAACGGCCTTTACTCAGTCAAGCCTCTGGAGAGGATTGGCAATAGTGGCGACAGTGTAGTCACTGTCGAAGCCAAATCTATGGTCCAACCGCAATTAAATTGGATGGGTGGACCATTATGTTGGCGGTGTGTATACTCCGTCGCAACGGAGTATACACACCGCCAACATATAAATCGGCCCCCAAGTCATTTGATGATACAACATCTGGGTATTTTTTTGTGTGCAATTATAGATAATGATAACTCAGATTAGTCCTTCCCTCAATACCTTTCTTAAGTAATCTTAGCTCGTATGCCTGTCTTGAAAAGGAAAGTATGGAAGCTGATAACAAAGAGTAACATTATAAATGAGATATGTGGCCACAGAACCCACACTTATTCCTCCATCTCCCATGCATTTCGTGTGTCTAGGCATGTTTCACCTGAGTCCTACCACCTGTCCCAGGACCAGCCCCAATGCGGTGAAGGTGGCAGAGGTCATTGCTACTGCTCCTCGAAATTTCTTTGGCGCACTTTCCCCGAGATACATTGGCTGGATGTTCATGCTTACACCTGGGCAGAAATAGAGACATAAGGCCGATGTTAGCATTCTCTTCGGAATATGAAAAGACATTGAAATATAAATGTTTACATGAATTTCAATAGATATTTATGGTACAAAAGGCAGCTGTACTGAATTCTTTTTATAACACTTCACCAGAATCCCATCGCTTGGATTACAAAATACAAGTGTGAGTCAAAAGACGACCCTTCTAAGGTTATTTTCTGGTTTCAATTGTGTTTTCCCACGGATTCCCTTCTTGTTCTGCACACTCCTTGCTCTTCAGGGCCTCAGTCCTCACTGCTCATCACAAAGGACTCTACCATTAAGTGCTTCCAAAGGTCCATATATACCTACCTTTACATTTTCCAGAAAGCACTGAATAAATAAGAACTGCTGTAACTTGTGCACAAGCTCAAGGCTCTAGGTGTCCAAAGTGCATTACAAATCTATTGAATTCTCATTCTTCCGTCTCCAAAACACAATCACAACAACCATGGGTAAGTGTTTTTCTTTGTTCCTTCCTGATCCATTCCATTCTTTCCGTCTTTCAACAAGAACCCACCACACTGAGGCACTTTCTTCCCTAATCTTAGTAAAAGCTTCCTGTTGTGAACTAAGTCACATTCATTTAAAACTCCATTTCTACTAAGATCTGTACAACTATGTTTCAGAGTAATGCAAAAAGGAAAGAGAGGTTCAGCTCTGGCAACTTATTGTATATATATAAAGTCTGAACTGTTATATAGAGATGTGTACAAAACACTAGCGCCATTGGCGTGCTATCAATAAATGTAGGTGATGCAATGTCACAAACACAATTGTGATGCGTATCTCTCAAAATAGAATACTTGCCTCCACTTTGCTCTTGTGTTGCAAAGTATACTGATTCCCACATGGATCTAAGACATTAAGGAAAAGATACGAGAGGACACTGTCCTTGTTTTAATCACACTCCCTCCTGTCTGATGCCGTTCACTGTATTTCTATCCACCGAGATGCCCTTCAAATATGAAGCCTTTCCACTTAATCCACATCTGTTAAGAACTCAGTCCTTGTTTAATTTCTGAGGCCTCCCTCTACACGCTCCCAGTTCCACCACATTTGCAAGCTCTCCATTGGTCCTCACTCAATTCCGATGCAGTATTTCTAAGTAGAGCATTAAAGGCGATATCTAATATGTTACTGTCACTTCTTTGGTTCAGTACAACACAAACTAGAGACATCAGTAGCTTCTAAAAACAGGGCGGTGATGCAGTTTCATGTAGTCATTCTGTAAGTGTAACTTTCTGGCCTTCCAACTGTGTCACTGTAGGTCCATTGCTTGGTAGGATAGAGCTTACATCCCAGACCGAGCAATAGGAACCACTATGCTGAAGATGAGATAACGAGCCGGCTTAGGATCACGGGACAATTCCCTTCCAATGATAGACTTTTGCATTATAAAGTAATCCTTTCTTGAAGCTGGAATCCTGGTTTAGTCCTTTTGAACGAACTAGAGTACAAGAACAAGATTGCAATGCCTTGCAAATGTAGAGCTCAAGGCTGAAGCATGGTTTATCCATCGACATGCAGTCATCCACTAAACGTGGCTAAACATGAATACACCTTTGAACCTTACATAAGCCTCCATTTTAACTTCATTTTGCAATACGCCATAAAGTTCAGAACCACGATAATGCTCTTCAATTCAGCCACACCTCATATGTAACACACAAAATTCCGCCTTCTGCACTATATGTCACACTCCCTCTTTTTACACTATGCCATCAATCTATAAAAGGTAAAATTGACAACTTCTCGTGCCAAATGGACAAGATATATCGGTGCAGGATACAACGTAGCTGAGCCCTGCTTTACAGCATTGGTCAGGCACTGTCTCAATATGTCGCATAAGAGACACTGCTCAGGTGTGATATAAGACCCAGCGCCAAGCCAACAAAGACCAAACCATACGCACCAGAATTGATCCCAGCAAAGATCCTTCCCAGCACGATCATCTCAAAAGACTTGGCAAGCTGGCTGAACCCACAGAGCACGGCAGCGATGATCACAAACAGGTTGTTGAAAAGAAGCGAATTTTTCCTTGAAGAGCAAAAATAGAAAAGGAATAAGGGACAGCACTGCCTGACCTTGTAGTTTTCACAATTCAATGCTTAGAGATGTTTATGTCTGAGATTCAAATGTTAATCAAGCATACTGACGCACTTTGTGTGCCTGATAAGCCGATCAGCATGGCCTTACCTTCCCAGTCGGATAGCCATGGGTCCGGCCAGCAGAGCCCCTAGAAAGCCCCCGAGGGGGTACACAGACACAATGATGGACCAAATAAGAGTAATGATGTAGCTCTCCAGGACATTGCCCGTGCGATCCAACCACGTTTGATTCACAAACTTCTGAATGTGCTGAAAGAGAGGAATATTATACTCAGGACTAGGCATTCAAGAGTGATCTACTTCTTGAAACCCAACATCCTCAATATCTCTCTGTGGCCAATAAAAACAAGAGCTAAGAAAACATTCATTGCATGAAACTTGGCTGTAAGAACATTAAGGACCACGTTCTGAGCAGGCCGGAAATACAGTGCAGTAGTTCTGCTAACAATGCGGTCGGTCCCAGGGGCAGAATTAATACATGTTGTTTACTGCTAGGAATGCGACATAACATGTGGAGTCTGAGTTAGCACATCTTATTTATGTGCATGTTCCATCTTTCTGACCAGTTTTCCCCCATACAAATTTTGCCAGGTAAAAGCAGCTGAACAGTTGACTAGTATTTTAAGATTGGAAATGGCTGAGGAGGGCATCAATGGAATGCCTATTGTGGCCCCTACTTCTTATCCTAGCCCCGTAACCGCTGACTAGTATTTTAAGATTGGAAATGGCTGAGGAGGGCATCAATGGAATGCCTATTGTGGCCCCTACTTCTTATCCTAGCCCCGTAACCGTTGACTAGTATTTTAAGATTGGAAATGGCTGAGGAGGGCATCAATGGAATGCCTATTGTGGCCCCTACTTCTTATCCTAGCCCCGTAACCGTTGACTAGTATTTTAAGATTGGAAATGGCTGAGGAGGGCATCAATGGAATGCCTATTGTGGCCCCTACTTCTTATCCTAGCCCTGTAACCGCTGACTAGTATTTTAAGATTGGAAAAGGCTGAGGAGGGCATCACAGGTATGCACAATCACCACACAACTAGGATTACTTGGATTTGGCACCAAAATAACTGATAATGGAAGGGATGTAGTGTGCTAAGCACACAAATGGGTAATAATGCGCCTGTACTTCCTGCACTTCAGAATGTGCTTGGTATTGTCAGTGAAGAAAGGTTGTTCTGTTAGTCATGACTGAACAATATAGGAATAACAGGAATTTGTCTTTCAGATTTAACGAAAGCACAGAGGAAATTTGCTGCAAACCTGGCTCTTAACAATGAAGAAACCATCTTACTTGGAAAAGAAGTAATGAACAGAGTAGATATGATATGTAAGCACTGTTGATTGCATATTGGTCAGTCTGATTTTTGTCCAGACCTAGCACAGTGCCTGAACTCTCTCGTGAGCCAGTGAGGGGGCTTCAGGTCCACATACACTGCTCTGCTGTGCAGGCTAATCACATCTGCTCTTTGCTCCCATTGTGTCTGCAGCAGAACGTCGGGCTCAGGAACCCTAAGGAAACAGTCTGCGGGAAGGAGGCTCTGGAGTCCCAAACACATTGTATCATTCTCTACGTTGACCCTCTATGGTTACATTGGTGGTTGAATATCCATTGAGTGCCCCATAGATGCATAGCAGTGTTAGAGAATGTGGCTATTGAATATCTTGGCCTGGGCCAAAATGGGTTGGCCACGGTTCTGCCACATCCCAAATCCTGCGTAAGGGATGCACAATCTCTCCTGGTCAGCTTTCTACCTTACACATCTTTGGTTACTGCCCCTTGACTATTTCTTAACCCTCTTAGGGGCTTGAGTGTCATTTTTATTAGACCCAAGACTCTTAGCACATCAGTTCTTTGAAAGGTTGACGTCACCTCAGCAGGCCTCCTAGCAGCAAGAGATAGTCGTATCATCACACCCTGAGCACCAACAGTGCATGGATAAACGCTACAAACAAGTGGTGCCGGTGATATCTACTTCTGTGTGTAAGTTGATCTCAGCGACTGCTGGCTGGCATTCCAACATTATTTACTGTAAACAAACAGAAAGGAAACAGACTATGTAGGTGTTAAAGCAGTGTGCTAGGTTTAATCAACAGGTAAGCATTTGTAAAATAAAATGTAAAGCTTTCTTGGTGCTCGTAGTCATCACAAAGGTAGAAAACACAATTGTGTGATAAGTCTGTATATATGAGCATGGCAACTGACCAGAATGCATTAACAAATACTAACAAATATTTAAATCCATGGCATGTGGTCATATATTGGGTCATCATTAGGACATGAAAAGTAACAAGCTTGCATGTACAACTCTGAGGGGAAGTGAAGGCTGACACTCAGCCATGCAAGTCAGAATAGAAGTGAGCCAACTCAAGAGCTTCAGTAAAAATAAACATGTATTCTGTCTCAGGGATAGAGGTCTCCCAGAAGCTGAAAAGAAGCAAAAAATATACAACATCAGAAACAAACATTAATTATCGGTAAGGGTGTCAAAACATGTGTCCCTTACGACACACACGCATTTTCACCGGGTTCAAGACTAAAATGTCTTAGGTTGGCGCTAAAGAAAGTGAGTTGCATTATGCTGCACAGACAAAAACAGACTGCCAAAGACCACAAAATACTGCTTCTGCTGAAGTGAGACAGGAGCCAAAAAGGTCTCCCTGGACTTGCAAACCTAGTGGGGTGCCAGAGCTGACCAACCAATCAGGGCAGATGTGCTTTAAAGTGCATTGGTCACTGACCGAGGCGCAAGTGAATGACAAGGGCAGGAACCGCGCCATGAATAAAAGATGGCGCCTGCAGTAGGGTTCGTAAAACTGTTACATCAAGCTCCTGATGATACTCTGGAAACAATAATTGTCTTAAATAGAAACAACAAGTTCAGATAAAAGGAAACAATATAATTTATGGTGGAACAGTCTGTCTTCTTATAAACATGAGATAGACTATAAACCAGTTTGAGGCAGTCACGGAGATGCAAAATGTATCCCCATGGACAGACAAAAACACACAACTGTGCACTAGGACCCTGGCAACCCTACTCGTAAAGCAGTCGAGTGAGGAGGAATTCATTATCAAAACAGTCACATTATCGTGTGAAAAAGGAAAAAATCGCCGTGGAAAAGTATTTATACAGAAGAGGAAATGTGACAACTTTACAGCCTTAACAACCATGTAATGTCAGGTTAAATGTAGTATTCCAGGCGCGTGAATGACTTTTCATACACACTGTTAGCTTCGTGCGATGATGTCCTAATCACACAGAGTTTTAAGACCTTCTTCAAAGGACCTGCAGCGCGACATTTGTTTGCATTTTTGACTACGCAAAACAAAAGGGTGGATTTAAAGATACTTTCAATGACTTACCACCTACTCTCATCTGCAGTATAAGGTAATTCTTGATTCTGTGCCATTAGTGGTTCGTTTGGGACCTTGCACCGAAATGCTGCATACTGATTGGCTGAAGCTGAGACAAGACACACTACAGGGACAACCCACACATCACTGTAACTTATTTTCATAACAGCGGCCAGTGCAGATCACAGAGCTTCAATAAAGAAATATAATGCTATGGAAACTGAGGGAACAGGTGAGTGTTAGACAGGATAGCTTTAGAGTCCTTCACTTTCCTGTGTAGCAGGCTGAATGTTTAGATGAAAATGGGTCTTATCTCCGTGGCTACAAGTTCTAGAACTAAAGGAGGCCCCAAAACATCCTTTCCTTTTTCAGAGATTTGTCTGGAATGAATGAATACGGTATTTATAGAGGGCATGGTCACTCAAACAAGCGCATTCTCGCGCTACCTCAATATATATACTTTATATAGAATATATTTAAAGTATTTCCAGTCCTTGAAAATTATTTATAAGCTGCGTATTGTTGGTTGTGGGGATAGCGCATGATGGTGTTCAATGAGTTCAATGTGAGTCGAGGGTTCAACAGCATTCAGATCACTGCCCTTGTGGTCTAAACTCTTATTGTCAATGAGGACTAGGACTCCACTGGTCAAAATGGCGGTCCTTCCCAGATGTCTTTATGTCGTTGTGCTTGTCACACATATAAAGACAAGAGTTTGACAAGAGTATATTGTCTTCACTGATCTGGGCATGTAAACAACCCAGAGTTAAACTGAAGAGACTACAACTGACCGATATGCAGGTGGTGTCTGTCCATCCCTGACTTGGAATGCTAGCTTCTGGGTGCCCACTCCTGCCTGGTTAGGCAATGCCCCCTAGCGGTGAATGAGTATTATTGGGAGGATGCCATGGGAATACGGGCTTACAATTTCAATACTGGTAGCTAGTACCGGTAACCACACTAGTTTCCCATAAGGTGATCTTAATGTCTATGGTATGGAACTGGGTAATGACGAAGATGTTGTTCAGGACAACACCATTTCCAACTGAAGACCCACTAAAGGGATTGAAACACTTCTGAATGTTGCACACAGAGACTAGTGTGTTCGGGTGGCTGTATGCTGATAGGTGACTGGTTTGAAGGAGAGGAATTTAGGTCCTTTGAGAACACTCAGGCGCAGTCACGAGTATTTGTCGGGCCGTTTCTTATGTATGCCAGAATGGCCAGAGCGCTCCACATTGTACGGGAGCTGTTCCCTGGTCGGTCCCTGGAATCCCGTTCATTCCCTGAGCTCTTCTCACTGCTGACTGGCAGACATCCACTGTCTTCCTTGTAAAGCGCTCTGATACCTTCGGGTCTAGCCAGCGCTATATAAAACTGTTTAAATAAATAAATAAATTAGGCACTTTGTATAAAGCGTCCAACTGTAAAGCTACTGATTCAATCGAGTGGTTGTGCCATGCACACTTAAAATTTTTACAAAGAGTTTACTTTACACCAGGAGGTATGCACAAGATGTTCCCTATTCATTCTGACTGCTATCCACACTATGACTTAGACAATGCTGATTTTGCACATATAATCAGGTGGTGAAAGGTGGTGCTGATGTATTGGGAAAAGTGGTGGACCAATTGAAGAAGTCAAAAGTACACCTGGTTGCTTTGACCCTAAAACAATATGCTTACAAACAAAAGCAAAGACAAGGAAAACGTGCTATATATTCACAGCCTACGTGTATTATTAGCAAAGAGAGGGGTGGGGTTAAACTGGTTGCAGAAAACAGATCTGGCTTTTGATTCCAGGTACAAAGATTAGAGAATGGGGTATCACCCGAGCCGCGATGCCTGTATTCCAAATGTAATGAGGGGGACATTAATTGTGATGAACCATGGAAAGATTCTGGGAAAATGGGGTCGAATTAACACATACACAGAGCTCCTCAGTACATTATTGGCTCCACGTTTGACATGGGTCATGTCAGCACTCATCCATGAAGACCAAGCAAGACATATCCCAAATAGAAGCATCATTTTTAATCTTTGTAACTCTGACACATATAAAACATTACCTGCGTACTCAGGACGTGGACTACTCTGTGGCTTCACTCGATCTTGAAAAAGCCTTTGACACAGTTGGTTGGGAGTACATGTTCCAGGTCCTGGAAGCAATTAACTTTGGTCTCTATTTCATGCGGTGGGTGCGATTGTTATACACCTGGCTGACGGCAAGGGTGAAGATTGGACGGTTGGTGTCCCCAAGTTGGAATTGGGTAGAGGCACACATCAGGGATGTCCACTGTTGCCCCTACGGATTTTCCTAACCGCAGAACAGCTGGCTAGAATTTTAAAAATAGTAGTGGCTGAGGAGCACGTCATGATACGGCATACAACACATGTAGTGTCAATGTACCCTGGTGTACATGAGAGACCCGGAGAGATCAGTGCCCTACCTCTTACCACTACTAGACGAATTTAGGGAACTGTAGCTACTCATACATCCAAATCACAACAATTTCCGATGGGGGCCCTGGTCTGTAAATCTGGTGATTTGCTACCAGACTTGGGAAGGGAACGCTAGGGCAACCCAGATTCTTTAAATATCTGGGGATACATGTATCTCACACCGTTTAGGAAGACAGAGAACTCAACACTGAATAGATCATACAGGGTATGGAGCGGCCACTTCCATTCTAGTGGAGACTCCTGCTGTCACTTGTGGGAAGGGTGGCCATCAGTAAAAAGATATTGCTCCCACAATGTCTCTACGCTTTTCAGGGACAGATTTGTTTGCTGCTTCGAACTGTATTCCGTAGACTAGATACCATACTGATCATTCTCCTACGGGGTGGATCACAACCTAGAATTAAACTTATCCCACTTAAACTACCTTATGCAAGAGAGGCTTAACATTGCCAGATTATGAATACTACAACTTTGCATCAAAGATGCAGCACCTGTCGCTCTGGAGAGATGGGGCATCAACAGGGAACGAGACATCCTGGCGGGACGGTATGCCTTAGAATCTTTGGGAACAGCGCGCCTGGTAGAGCAACCAGTCCCCTACCTTCTAGTCTTGATGACTCAAATCTGAGATCAATATTGCAAACGTGTGTTGGAGGGAACCCCCTTTCCTGTCTGATATGGAAATAGGGGATTTCCCATTCTTCCACAGGATAAAACGGATGGCAGAGAGGGCAGGCTTGATTGAGGGTGGGTGTAGCGACCTAAGGGATCTATATGAGGAGAGGACTTTATTTTGATTGACGAGGCTAGAAGAAAATTCTAGGTGGGCTGTTTCTAACATTTGCCAAGAGGAGGGTCACAGCTTGGGGATGCTGGAATCGGCAACACTGCAGGGGATTGTGGACCTCGCAGATGGGGGTAGGAGAGTCTCCTGCCTATATACAGCATTGATACAGGATCGGAAGTCGGAACGTCTGAAGGTTTGGGCCATGTGGGAAGGAGACTGGGCAACTCCATTCACAGACCCGGAGTGGGCAAAAGTGCTACAATATCACAAAATAGCTTGCAGCAATGCCTGCTTCCGCCGGACTCAATTTAACATGTTACACAAGGCTTACCTTTCACAACAAACTCTCAGTTAAATAGATCAGACTCAAGTGGACAAATGCTCCAATGCCTCCGGAATGGGACAGAATTTATGCATATGATTTGGGCTTTCCCAGTGTTTAGTGAATATTTGGCGAGGATCGTGAAGGCTCTGGCACTGGTTCCAGGAGTACGAATAGATTGCTCTTTGACCCAATGTACTTGCCAAATGTTGGCAAACAATCCACTGGATGCAACCGATGGCCCTTCACTACAACTGTGGTATAAGGATATCTCGGAATGGTCCCTACAGGATGCAATCCGGATGGAAATGGTACGGACTGATGAAAAACTTCAGGACGATTTACAAGTCTAAGGGGAGGTGACAGATTTGCTTCTGGAGAGGAGTGGCACTCTCGACATGCCACAAACCCCCAGCCCCACACAAACCTAAAAACACTGTGCTAGTAGGGGAGATTGACAATCTATGTGTCTAGAATAGAGCATGGATATTTTTGGAGTTAAAATTGTGCTCCTGATTGGTCAATGAATACTGGTATTACAATGATGTTATTGTATATCTACTTTGTGATGCAAAAAATACAGTAAAATGTGTTTTTAAAAAATGGGCTTATCGCCAAAGAAAGTTGTATGCAAAGGTTTCTCACTGATGAGAAACTTTTGATGATGACTTGAGAAACTGAAGCGGTATGCTAGAAGTAGTACTTGATGATGGGAGAGGGTATCCAAAGTCTAAATTGTGATGTGGTTTTATGAGCCAAAGTGTTATGTTGAGTATGAAAAGTCTATTGAGATACTGTCCTACTTGTGCGGTGCTTTGTGGCCCCGGGAGGGATGCCTTCTTGAAAAATGTCTTGAAATTAGGTCTATGAGCCTTTCAATTGTGTATCACTTGGCACAGATATTATAAATGAATTTTCTGTTTATAAAACCAATCAACAAAAACATTGTATTGTTATACGTAATAGGCTTCACTATGTTTTAAAATAGCTGCCTGGTTCAAATGAACACCTATGGGAGGAGGTGGTTGGCTTTAGAATTGTACTATGTTTTAGTTGCTTTATTAACCTGTTGACCACTTACCTGAAATGTTTTAGAAACAGAATGACCCATAACACTTAATAACCAGATAAAGAATACTATTATTACTTATGATATGTGTATGGAGTCTTAAATGTACTCAGTCCTGCACCCTGCAGTACAAAACAGCAATATAATATGGACTGTAAGTGTTGAAATACTGCTGCAGCAGCATCCTATAGCAACAGCAAGATAAAGTATAAGGGTCTGATCTTTTGTGTTGAACTTTGAAATGTTTTACTGATAAGCACTGGCACTGGAGCTTCAAGTTTCATGCTAGGTTTGGCGAAATCCCCTTTGAATGTATGACAATTCCTAAAATGAGTGTGACATCAACAACCAAGCATTTACATTTTAAGAAAAATATTTTATCAACCATTGATGTAACCCTCAAGAGCATTCACTCACTTTAATGTATTTCAATAGAAAACTCATGTTGCTCAAGGAGAAAAACATGCAAGAGCCTAATCCCCACAATCCAATCGATATACTTCATGTAACCCTCAACAATAAAGAACCATAAAAAGACGCACAAGCTAACAATCAATTGTGTAAATCATAGTTCAAGGGTCTGGTTTATAATAGCAATGTTAAGTACGGGGATTAGCACTGCAAAGTAAATATTCACTGGAGAGGAGTAGGACCAGGGGCGAAGTCCACCCCGCTAGGTATCTGCCAAGGAGTGCCCTTTCCCTAGGATAATATTGCTTAATTAGAACATCAGACCGTCCAACTCACACAGTGCCACCATATGCCGCACAGTATCAGCTCCTTTCACCCGGTGAGGAGCAGATATCACAGAGTGTGCAAACAGTAACTGGAAACTCCTGCCGAGAGAAGGTTTACAGTAAATTGTATGGAGGATCTGTGCAGTCTTTGTCCATTCCAGGGTGTGAAACCTCCCCAGGACATCTGCGGCAGACTAAAAAGCTTGGGGGGGGGGGGGTTGGGGGGGGTTAGTGGGGGAGGCCGAGTTTAAATGCCTCCTTTTGTGCTTGCCACAAAGCCCCTGTTTTTTCTAATCTGGCATATCTGTGACACACCTGTCTACCTCAGCAATGTTTTCATGTTGACAAACAAAAATGAGATCCTCTGACTTCACAAGGTCATCACAGCAGAATGTCACGCCTCTGCACAGGAAGTCGAAGTTAATAAAGATGGCTGCGCCCACTGATGTCACTGCAGCTGCTACAATGATAAACGATCTCAGGCAGGGTTCAAGAACTAATACAAGCACTCGCAAAGCCAATAGGTCTGGAGTTAGCCACCAGCGCTTTGCTTTGTCAGTCAGTGCTTATCTCATTTTGTCTTTGCTTTGTCAGTGCTTATCTTATTTTGTCTTTGTTTTGTTAGGGTTTTTGCAAAACGTTATTGATGAGAAAGTTTCTGGGCCTTGCTGAATTAAAAAAAACAACATTGGCTTAAAGCAAACAGATTGTTTTGGTTTCATCAAACACTCATTGCCATAGTAGTCCCAGGCTTTGAAGGAAATTACTTTGCGTGTGCATGTTCTCCAAGTGAATGAAGAAAACCTGTAACTCCTAGTGAAGTTAGCCAACGACTGCACTGGGCTGACTGTGCCGCATGCTGTAGTAGGCTGATACAACTATGAATGACACAATAAAATGCCAATGGATGAAGAGGGCTGACTGAGAGCCCATATAAGAAAGTACATTGTACATTTAAATATAGTAAAATCAAAAGCCATGGCTAATGCCAGACCTAAAAATGGCCAAGAGGAGATCGGAAATGCATGTAATGGCTGGATTTACCTGTTAAATGTTTTTTGCAACAAGAAAGTACTGTAAGGCAACACATTTTTAACATTCTGTAATAAACCTTGGGAGAAGTAGTTGTCATTAACCCATGCCAAACACCCTCCAATTCTTACAGATGCAATAGGTCTAACCAATGCCAGAGAGGTTTCAGGGAACTTCCTTTAGGAAAAGAGAGTGCCTCAGCTGAGTCCAGTACTCGCACAGGTTGGAGTGTTGATGACTGTGAGGTAGAGTGTGGCAGGAAATTTAAAGTATGTTCCAAAACAGAGATTAGTTCAGGGCTCCCCACAGTTGGGGCACTGATGATTGCAAAGCGGGATGAGGCAGGAAGTTAGAACTGGTTGTCGGATCCTCAGCTCAGAACTGGGAGTGTTGATGACTACAACGCAGCATCGGGCAGGGAGTTTGAACTAGTTCTCGGGTGACACAGCTCAGTTAGGGCTTGTAATAGTTGGGGCATTGATAACTGTTTGAAGTGGTTGTCCCCTGGCCGAGCTCAATTCAACACTCACCATTGTTGGGTTGTGAATGAATACAAAGTAGATTGGGCGAGGTAGTTTGAAATGGCTGTTATGTGACTCCGCTTGTTCACAAATAACTTTTGTTGGGGGTGTTGATGAGAGCAACGCAGTGTGGGGCATGGAGTTAGAACTGGCTGTCCAGTGACCCATCTCAGTCTACGACTCCCAATAGTTAGGACATTGATAATTGTTTGAAGAGGTTGTCTCCTGGCAAAGCTCTGTTTAAGACTCACCATTGTCGGGGCGTTGATGATTGTGAGGTTGTAGCCATACTGGAAGGTGCCTCCGATGCCAGCAGCGCACACTGTCAACATCAAAACACGAGCTTGGAGCTAAGGGTGGAAACAGAGAAAGATGGGCCGTCCGTTAATGACTTGTTTCTTCACACCTAGTGGTTCATTCACAGGAGACTCTTGCATCACTGTGAGGGAAAACAACCTTGGCTAGTGCTACTTGCCCTGAGAAGCATTATTTTACACAAATTCATTCATGTTTAGGAGCATAAACATTTAAAGTACAGCATTCCTGTATTGTAATTTCCTTCTATCGCATTTTATGAGAAAATGAAACCATATTTATTTTAATTCTAGTTACCCTGTGGGTGATGATGGTGGTGTGAGTGCGCTGGTGTTTTCATGGCCTGCAATGATAGTGCAACACATGCAAATAATGTTTCTTTCTATGGTTTTACCTGCTATCTCCAAAAGCCTCCACAATATTCCAAAAACCCGGCATTAAAACTGGCTTTGACTTAAAACTTCCAATTTTCGACTCTCCTTTTTCTTTTGAATGACTTTCCTTCCTTTCCATGCTCTGCATGTCTCCTTTCTCCAAGCACAGCCTACTCTAAGGGCCCCCTGGAATTGCACCCTCATTTCTGCACGGTGTGGCATGCACGACATGGTGCATGCCAGACCATGCAGGAACGTGCTGCAGGCACTCTCACGGCGGGGTTATGATGTTAAGGCTCTCCTATTAGCCGAACACAGCTGCCGTCGTGAGACAGCCGCCGCACCGCCCGCACGACGTGGATTAAACTCATAATCTGGTGGGCGGGCTCACCACGGCCTTGGTGGTCGTCCTGGGACCAAGGCAGTGGGGTCCCATTGGAATACCGCCAAAGTTATAATAAGGCCTTAAGTCACATGCCAAAAATACCTAATCTCCTCTGGCTCATCTATTAATACCGCCAACCAATGTATGAATTCAGATTCCCCCCACCACCATTTTACCCAAGATCATACCTAACTCCTATTAATTGAATATACACCCCCTTCACCGCCCCCAGGATATTGCAGCATAGATTACAAATGTTTGCGGCAAAAAAATTGAATTTTGCAGCACAAAAAGGAAAAATTTGTGGCATTATGGCAGCACTTTATCTTACTCACAATCATTCTTTTTCAGCCTTAAATCAATTGAAACTCTTTCATCTGAATATTCTGCTTTGAAGTAGGCATGTTTAAAGTATCTGGGAGTGTTTGTCTCCAATACATTCCATGGTAATAACATTTTGTAATACAGGCAGGGCCACTGGAATTAAGAGATTCAGTGGCTGCAGTGTTTTCAGCATAATTATGGCTTGAGGCATTTGTCACATAATCCACCATCTGCTGCATAATCTGCAAATTTTAACCCCCAAAAAATAGTTTCTAGCTCAGACAGATCTAAAAATATGGCGACACGTGTCCCTGTGCAGTGGAAGGACACGTGTCCCTGTGCAGTGGAACGACACGTGTCCCAGTGCAGTGGAAGGACACGTGTCCCTGTGCAGTGGAACGACACGTGTCCCTGTGCAGTGGAAGGCCCTTCACAAAGATTGACTGCTTATCTTTCAACTGCTTATTTGGGTGTTCAATTGCAACTAATAAAGTGAAATTGTTCCCAGACAGAAGAAGAAGGAGAAAGTTCTTTATTGTGCGATTAGTTAAAATCATTAGAATAAAAACATTAATTCGGTCATACACATCAGCAGCATTGTGGACTTTACAGAGCCATGAACGAGGGAAGGACACTTTTATTTTTTTTCGAATTCATAAAATGGTATAGATGAAAGTTGGTCAGTGTGCCCATCAAAAGTCTATTTATCTAAAGTGTTAGCGTTTAAGTGCGAAAGTACAAAAAGAAAGTACCTTTGATTAAAGTGCGAGCACGCCAATAAAATGCGATACTTGTCCCTTGGTGGATTGTATACCTACCACCAAGGGCCCTCATAATATGGACAGCTTGGGCCCCAGTTATAACACAATTGCTAAACTGTTATTCTAGACCTAGTCTTGAACCAAAACAAGAGTCTGCCGGAGGTGTCAGCTCATGGGATTTTGATGCAGTCGCACGAGTGGTATAATGTGTCATGACGCGGGACACTGACAGGGCTTTTCCTCACGGCTAGACTTTCAGTGACGCTGCATTTAAACCGGAGGAGAGTAGTTGAGCTCTTCGGGGAAATTGAACAGTTTATTGTAACACGCTTTCATGGTCTCCTGCCGGTAATGTTAGTGCAGCTCTCATAAACTTCAGGAATCGGCCACCAACTGTGAGGACTCGCCCTTCGGGCAAGCTTCGACTGCTGCGCTGCAGGTGCGAACATTTAGCGCGCGCCATATTGGGCAGCTTTTCACATAAGCAGAGGATGTGGGTCGATGTTTCTTCTTGTTTTGCACAGGATCTGCAGCGTCTGTCCTGCTCTTCCCTAATTCTGGGACCATACCCGAGTGATTTTAATGGGATTAAGCCCAGTCGCAGCCTTAGTAGCTCCTGTTTTAATGCTGGGTTGAAAGGCAGGGAGAGGTAAGTCGGCAGAGCCCCTGGTTCGTATAGAGCATGGGTACTCACAAACTTTCTCTCGGGGGCCAAATTTACAGTGTGGTTTGTGGCCGAGGGCCGCACCGGTGGGGGCGGGGTCAGTGAGGGAGGGGGGCGGGGCTAGAGCAACAAAAAAAACTATGACCATGAGGTTGAACACAGGCCTCTGCAGCGGACGCCTTCGTCCACTGAGCCACCAGACCCGGCATACACACATCTCTCTCTCTATCTATCTATCTCGCTCCCTCTCTCCCTCCCTCTCTCTATCTCTCCCTCCCTCTCTCTCTCCGTCTCCCTCCCTCTCTCTCTCTCTCTCTCTCCCTCCCTCTCTCTCTGTCTCCCTGTCTCACTCACTCTGTTTGTCTCTCTCTCTCTCTCTGTCTCTCCCACTCTCTGTCTCCCTCCCTCTCTCTCTCTCTCTCTGTCTCCCTCCCTCTCTCTCTCTCTGTCTCCCTCCCTCTGTCTGTCTCTGTCTGTCTCCCTCCGTCTGTCTCCCTCTGTCTGTCTCCCTCCCTCTGTCTCTCCCTCTGTCTCCCTCCCTCTGTCTCTCCCTCTCCCTCTGTCTCCCTCTGTCTCCCTCCCCCTCTGTCTCCCTCCCTCTTTCTCCCTCCCTCTCTCTGTCTCCCTCCCTCTGTCTCCCTCTCTCTCTCTCTGTCTCCCTCTGTCTGTCTCCCTCCCTCTGTCTGTCTGTCTCCCTCCGTCTCCCTCCCTCTCTGTTGCCCTCTGTCTCCCTGTCTCTCTCCCTCTGTCTCTCTCCCTCTGTCTCCCTCCCTCTGTCTCTCTCCCCCTGTCTCCCTCCCTCTGTCTCCCTCTCTCTCTGTCTCCCTCCCTCTCTGTCTCCCTCTCTCTCGGTCTGTCTCTGTCTCCCTCTGTCTCTGTCTCCCTCTCTCTGTCTCCCTCTCTCTGTCTCCCTCCCTCTGTCTCCCTCCCTCTGTCTCCCTCTGTCTGTCTCCCTCTCCTTCTCTCTGTCTCCCCCCGACTCCCTCCCTCTGTCTCCCTCTGTCTCCCTCTCTCTCTGTCTCCCTCTGTCTCCCTCTCTCTGTCTCTCTCTGTCTCCCTCTCTCTGTCTCCCTCTCTCTGTCACCCTCTCTCACCTCACCCCGCGTGTGTGTCAGCCCGGGCTGAGACAGCTTCCCGGGAACACACACAGCCGCACCCGAGTACTTCACAGGTCTTTAAAAGACCATTCACTTGTTAATGAGGCTTTGTTGTATTTCACCTCTTCTTAGCGCCCCTGCATCTCCACTCAGTCAGAGTGGAGATGCAGGGGCGCTAAGAAGAGGTGAAATACAACAAAGCCTCATTAACAAGTGAATGGTCTTTTTAAGAATCGCCCGGCCCCCATAGAGCAGAGTCTCTCAGAGTCCGCGCTGCTGCAACCGGCGGTGTTTGCTGACACTTTAAAAAAAAAAAAAAAAACACAGGTACGATGTCTGCAAGGTCCGCGGGCCGCCAAGGAAGGCTTGCCGGGCCGCTGGCGGCCCGCGGGCCGTACTATGAGTACCCGTGGTATAGAGCGAGCACCCAGCCGCCATGGGCCAGGTTCTTGATTGTCCGCATGTCCTGCTCCCTTGAGTTGATTTTTGCTAGCTTGATTATTAATCTTGAAGCTGTTGGTAATGAGGAGCCGCTAGACCAAATCTCTTGCGCCTCTGAGTCCAGTGCAGAGCTGAAATACTTATACCAATTTGTCTGGGGATTCTTTATGGTTTACCAGATTATACTTTTTAGCGACTTTTCCTTGGCTTTTTGGCTTTCATGCAAAATATCAAGAACGTGGCTTTGAGTGCCCAGTGCTGTGAGATCAGGCAAAACTCCCCTATTTTTTGAGCGTGTGCCGTGCAATTCGGGAGATGAAAAACTCTTTGGGTCCTGTCGAGCCAGTTTACCAGTCTAGCTCTAAAGGTGTTTGCTCCGTGTGTTACTGTTGGAAGAAGTTTACTGCCTATCACTCTTAGCAGTGCTCTTAGATCTGGATTCACTAGCGACTTCCGTAATTTCCTGAAGGCCCATTGCAGCGTGTTGGCTGGGGCTTGTTGTGCGTGGATATGTGCTGAGGTGCGGCCCCTGTGGTCCAGCCACACTCCTATATATTTATATGCTTCCACGACTTCCACAGGCTTTCCCTCAATGGACCAGATGCCTCCTTTTTTCATTTTTGAGGAGATAATCATTACTTTTGTTTTTGAAGTATTTATCTTCAAGTTGTTGCTTTGGCAGTAGACTGCCAATGCGCGAAAGAGGCGTTGTAACCCGATGGGAGTCTGGTCAAGGAGCATTGTATCATCTGCATATTGAAGTAGTTGTATTCTGGAGACTGCTATTTTTGGCGGAAAGGCCCTTATAATTTGTAAATGCTTTGGCAGGTCAGCCAGAGACAAGTTAAACAGGAGTGGAGCCAATATGCATCCCTATTTCAATCCTTTGTCTGTCTGTCTACCTCTCAGCTATGGAGTCCCTCAGGGATCTTCCCTGAGTCCGACGCTTTTTAACGTATACATGAAGCCACTGGCGGAGGTCATTCAGCCATATGGGGTCAAAGTTGTCACCTATGCAGATGACACCCAGCTGGTGGTATCTTTAAACCATCCACGCAATGCCCCAGCTGACTTAGAGTCCTGCCTGGAGAAGGTAGCCAACTGGATGCAACAGTCATGTCTCAGGCTTAATGGAGACAAGACTGAAATAATGTATCTTGGGAATACATCTAACAAAGAGCCCAAACTGCCATGGCCCATCTGCCTCGGACCCCCCAGTCCCAAAGCCCAAAATAAAGAGTCTGGGCGTGTGGCTGGATAAGGCACTCAAATTTGAACAGCAAGCAGTTGCAGTCGCCGGTCTCTGTCATGGCACCCTCAGAATGTTGCGGAAAGTCCTTCCTCTACTCCCCACAGGGGCAAGGAGAACCATGGTCCAGGCCTTGGTTCTCTCGCGCCTGGACTATGGAAACGCATTGTATATAGGAGCACCCAAATCCACCCTGAGGAAGCTTCAGGTGGCACAGAATTGTGCCGCCCGACTCCTGACGGGAGCCTCCAGAACGCTGTCAGCCTTGCCCAGCTTAAAGTCCCTACATTGGCTGCCCATAGAGGAGAGGATTACATTCAAAGTCCTATGCATCGCACATAAGACCCTTAGGGGGTCAGGCCCTTGCATAAACCAACACTTATTAAGGCATATCAGCCAAGGAAACCCCTCCGCTCGGCGAATCTAAATCTAGCCATCATCCCCAAAATTCAGAGGATGCGCAGCGGGGGTTGGTCCTTCTCATACAACGCAGCGAAAGTGTGGAACTCCCTTCCCCTGCATTTGCGCTTAGAGACTTCCCACCTCCTTTTTAGGAAGGGGCTTAAAACCTGGCTTTTCCAGAAGATTAACTGGTAACCGCCTCTCTTTGCCGTTTTTGCCGCTAGCGCTGGGATGCCTTAGGGTAGCCATGCACTCAAGAAATGCTAATTAATAATAATAATAATAATGACTTTAGCAGTGGTGGCCCATTCTGTGCTGAATTTTATTTTGACCCACGGATCTTTTAGTAAAGTGGAGGGAATTCACCAGTCATTCTGTTTTGACCATAGCCTCATTCTGGAGACGCTATAAAATGCTGTTTGAAAGTCTATAAAACCGGCGTACAGGGCTGTGCCCTTCGCTGCCACGGTTGGTTTGCTTAGGTGGGACAAGCAGATGAGAATGGAGGGATCAGAGCCCTTTTGGTGTGTTGGTACCAGAAGTGAGCCCCTCCAGGACTCAGGAATGATTGACCCCAGCACATATTGTTGGAATAGGGGCGCCATGACCGTGGCCCATCTAGTTGGAGCCCATTTATATACTGCAGCCGGGATTCCACTGGGGCCTGGGGCGCCACCTGGGCGCATTGCTTTAATTGCTGTGGTAACTTGAGCCAGACAAAATGTGGTCAGGTCGCCGCTCAGCGTGCTGGCTGGTCTCGGGAGAAGGTGGGTGGGCGTGTCATGAGCCTCGTGTCCCTTATGGAAATCCGTTTTATCCTTCCCCTGTTCTCAGTATAGGTTTATGACATATAGTTATTTATTTTTTTATTTGAAAAGTTTTATATAGCGCTGGCTAGACCCGGAGGTATCAGAGCGCTTCACATGAGATAAAACATTGTTTCAGAACATTGTTACATAGTTACATCAGTTACAGATTACACGTCATATGGGGTATGGAAGGTAGTGGGGGGAAAGGTAAACAGGGGAGAGGAAAGTAGACAGAGTTGGATAGATCTGAAGGGGGAAAGTACTCAGGGGGAAAAAGCGGTCAAAGCAGTTGAGGAGAGAGACAGATAAAACCGTGAAGAACCGTGATAAACAATGTCCGATGTCCGGCAGGGTAGGTGACGGCCGAGGGAGTGACCCAGAGCCAGACTCCGCTATAGCTGCATAGGACAGCTCCACCGGGCAGCGGCCAAGGGTACTCGGGCTCCGCGGTAAGTACAAACAGCTAAGGTTTCAACCCGTGGTGCATCACAAACAAACAGCTAAAGTTTCAGCTCACAGGGCATCGTCATAGTTCCATAGAAGGCATCAGTCCCGGTGTAACTGGGAGGCGCCGTCCGTCTCGTCCTCCAGCTCGGGGTGAGAGCAGGCGAGGTACGGATGGTGAAATTGCGGCCACCATTTTAGAGTCAGGCAGGGAAAGGCAGCATCTTGGGACCGAACGTCGAGAATGGCGGGTACAGTGCAACAGTCAGCAAACAAATGGTGCCCCTGGAGTTCCATTCGGAGGAAGCCTGTGGGTCATCTCACCAATGTGAGAGTTGTAACTCATTGTGGTAAAGGACCACTGTGGCGGCCATCTTGGGGTAAGGCAGGGGATTCTGCCCCTGATGTTCCATTCGGCCGGTCCCCTTATTTCTTAATCCTTTGTATTGCCAAGTGACTAGTCTTCTTGGCATCTGTCAAGCCTGTGCGTATGATTCCTAGTTGTTGTCCTCAGTGCTGGGTGAAAGCAATCCTTTGCAGGTAGCAGAACACCCACCTCGAGGGCGTGCAGGCTATAGGCAAGGTTCAAGCAGGGCCGCGGTGTCTGCAGAGCCGTCTCCCGCGCGTGGCTCCCATAGAGGACAGTCAAGCAGTGGCGTTGGATTAATTGCCCCGCAGAGTATTAGGGTGAATAGGCGTTTAAGAAGCACGCGTCGGGCTTTGTCAGCGCAAGGAAGCCCTTCCGTGCAGCGCAGCCCTTCAGGCACCTCGCGGGAGTCCGCACACCAGCAGGCCTCGCTCTAGTTCGTGGGCCTCTCCGAATAGCCTCCCCGGTAGGCAGAGGGTCTCACCTCCCAGGTCCAGAAGCCTGCGTTCCCCTTTCTCACCTTTGCACAGTTCTGTCTTTGGTGTCAGCTCCGTCTCGTCGGGGCTCTGCCACTCTGTTTCCTGGGAAGCCGAAAGGGGGGGGGGAGGGGAGTAGACTCTCCGGCCTCCGCCTGCATATCGTTATGCGGGGAGATCGAGACTTCCTTCTAGTTCCCAGTCAGTGGGTGAAATATTGCCAACTGTCACTTGAGACCTTGAGTTTAGGTTTTTATTGATCCACCTCCAGAATTTCCTCTGGTCTTTTGATTTTATTATCATTAATGGTTCAGCCCATGATCTGGCTTCCTCTTCTTTTCTTTGGGTGTAGAGCACCTTTCTATATTTCTTCCTTAGCGTGGTGATCTGTAGTGGTGTCCAGTTATTTTCACCCTTGTTGTTTTTGGAGGTTTTTATTTAATTGTTGTTTTAAAGAGCTGAGTTTCTTTTTGCTACTTGTTGCAGGTCTGGGCTCGAGTGCGTCCTTGTTACTGACCTTTTTTGTGTTGATGGTATCTAGCTCTTTTAGAAATGTGGCCAGAAGTCCCCAAAGATTTAGATTGGGTGCCTCGTTGTCTGGCGTCGGGATCCCCTCCAAAAAGGTGTCCACGCATGTGCCAAAAACTTCCTGCTTATCCATGTCCCACCTTATCCTATTTATGGGTTCCAATACATTTTGCTTACCAATCAGGGCAACTTTAGGGCGGCATGGGCGTCGTATTTGGGCTTCACAGCTGAGAAAGGCATTGTCACTGGCTAAAGTTGTAATAATTTCAAATTTGCCTATACGTTGGAAATGAGCCAAAGACACCCATATATAATCTAGTGCAGAAATCCTGAAAGGGGAAGAGTGCATGTAGGCTGCAGGAATGTCCAGGAGCACTCTGCCATTTATAATGCGTAGTCCCAAGTGATTTAATTGTGCTGCGAGCTCTTTGCCTTGCTTGTCGACTCTGATATTGTGGTTTAATTGGCTGAATGTCCCAGATGTCATCTTGTGGCCTTATTAGGCTGTTATTTTGGTCATCTTGCTTTAAATTGGAGTTAAAGTCGCCCATGATTATCCACATATTAAATTGGAGTTAAAGTCGCCCATGATTATCCACATATCATCCGGGTTCGCAGCACTGAGGTCTCGTAGGATTGGGAGCAGAGCAGACAGGGTGATTTCCCTTTTTAGCCTCATGGGATGGTGGTATATGCTGCCTACAACGAGAGATTGTCTAGTTCTTGTTCGTCCGCCGCCGGTCAGGGTTATTTTTACCATGATGTAGTCCCTCTTTTCTGCTTTTAATATCTCGGTTGATGTCATTAAATCGTTTTTGATGTAAATTGATACCCCACCCGAGGCATGCCCACCAGCTAGTGAGGCCTTTCTCCGGGATTCATATATAGTGAAATCCGGCCAGGGAGAGCAATTTAATGCTAAGGTTTCTTGGAGGACAATGATGTTGTGTTTTCACAGCTCTTTTATGGTTGCCCTCTTGACTACTGATGATACACCACAGAAGAGCATAGGAGCAGGAGGATGTGATGTATGGAGTGGATGGGCATGGTGCCGCGAGCATCCAAGCAGGATGTCCTTCTGTCATTTTTCAGCCCCATATGCTGAGAACTTCATGATTTGTGAAGAGGTGCTTTTCAGCAGCCAATGTTTGTTTACATAATGGCTGGAGGGAGGAGCAGAAGAAACACAGGTGCGGGCACAAAGCTAATTCAATGCTTTGTTGTCTCGATGATCGTACTATACATGTTGTGCTTGGAGGACCACAATCTCAATATCAGTGTGATAATCTTGCCCCAATGAACTTTTAAATTCTTTTGGTTATGTAGCTGGCAACATTTATTTTTTTGCTCATTGTTATTGACTAATTGGATTGGATTAATTTTTAACAGTGGTAGGAGAATTCACATACTTCAAGGATATTTTCACTATTGAAGTGTAAAGAAGAAAAGATTAAATCGGAGGGAGTTTATGATCTCAGATGAAGCGTTTCAATGGAAATTGTGTAAATTTCTGAAGTTAAAGGACAGAAACATGGCATCACAATTTAGATGACATAGAACGGACACAGTGCACCATCGCTCACACCTTGAGGATGGTTGTTTTTTTTTGTCGTATTGCATCGGAACAGTTTTCATCTGGCAATCTCCCTGAATACTAATTTGTTTTTTTAAATCTGCTAAATGCTGCACTCTTTGGCATTTCAATGAACTTTAAATACGGATATTGACATTCCTGAGTTCATTGCAATTTAGTATATTGGCTTAGGAAGGGTGAAAGCCTGAATTGATTTTAGTGGGACTCAAATACATAACCTGTTGGTGACACTAAAAGGAAAGCAGTGAGGACTTAAGTCCTTGAGTCATTTGACCCTAAAGCACTTGATTATATATCTGCCCTCAACTTCGAATCACCGCGCCTTTGAGCCTTATGCTACCATCCCATAGACAAAATGAAACACAGTACCATTTTAAGAGATCAGCACTTCACCCAAGCGATCCCTATTTTACTTTAACGCTGTGACAAATGCATCTACTGCTGAAACAGTAGATGGAAATGACGTGTTTAAAAAAAATAGCAACAAAAAATACCAACAATTGAGACGGGTCTACTGAAATAATAGATCCAGTACTGCGTGCCTGAGCCACCACACCTCTCTCCCAGCAGACTACTACCTCCCAGCAGTTTCCTTCTCACCACTTCGCTAACTCCCAGCTTTAAGACCTTCATTTTTAGAGGTCTGGAAAATGGATCTTGGAGCTTGAGCCCTGCCACAGACCTTTCTGACCTGCCCCTGCAGGCCTGCCAAGTATCACGCATCAGGCGTGACTAACGCATTTCAGTGTGGTGTTCCGCATCACCGCACTGAAATGCATTGTCACGCATTTTAATGCCGTCTCTATGCTGTACCAGCGCTGAAGTATTGGCCACGCCAGGCTGCTAGCGTTCCGTCCTGTGTCCTGTGACCTGCGCCGGCACTGCTGCTCCCCGCAGACTTGCCTGCCCGGGCGCTGCCACCAGCACAGGCTCAGTCAGTAACAGTTAATCTTGTGCACTCACTGCTGCTACAAATGTATCTTAATAGCTGGCTGCTGCATTCAAATTCCCGCCCGTGGCGCCGGTGCGGCTGAGTCACTCAGACTACATCCCAGGCCTGACGTCACCGGGCCGAGGTAGTCGCTGTGCCCAATACCGAGACAGTGACACCCGCCGGGCGGGCGGGGCCTGCCCTCAGTGGTTGCATGATTACTGGCAGTGGCGCCGCGGGGGATGTGACCTCACGTCCTGGAAGGAAGTGAGGTCGGATCAGGAAGCGGGGACTCAGAGGCGTGCCGCTCGCCGGCGGGCAGTCACTCCTGTCCACGTCCCGGCATGCGTCCTTTCTCCTGGTGAGGTAGTAAGACATCCCCACTCCTTTCACATGGTTGTCATTCTCACCAGGTCTACTGCAGTCTGGCAAGGAACCCTGGCAAAGGTAACCAGTGTTATTCTCGGATCAACTTCCCTGTACTGTTTTAATTAGAGGACATTTGACCTTTTTACTTTAATAACAAGCACGTGAAAGTGCGTTTATTGGTTCAGTTGCTCTAAATAACCTGGTTTCGGGTCAGATGTATTCTCATAGCCATGATATAAACAATATCTAAGCAATATATACAATTGTAAAGTAGTTGTCCAATGAGAGCTGGACAAATTGATGTGTGCTAGTCGTTCCAACTGTGTATTTTAATAATACCATCGTATTAAAGTATTTAACAAAATGCTCGCAGTCATATATTTTGTAGTGAAGACATGGAAGCAAGTCATGATCTCCTACTGTTGCATTGACTTGCTATGCTATGAAAATTTGCTTCTGCTGGCGCAGTCACTTTGCTCAAATGGGTGTGATTTGTAATATTTATATTTTTCCCTCATCTTCATTGCTTGATTTTGCTCGTAAGAAAGCATCACTCATAGTCATTGAAATGTCACTCATAATTACACTGAAATTATGAAAATGTCACACATAGCAATCTGAAACCTTGGCAGCTATGTCCCTGACTGCTTGAGCGAACTGCAATGAAAATCTGCAAACACTGCAGCATGAAGCAGCTATCACGGCTGTTACGGAGGCACATAATGAAGTGTGTGTGTGTGAAGGCAATAATCAGTCACCATTTTTTAAACAAGGAAGCGAATGCCATAAATAAATTGTGTTGCCCGTGAACCTTTCATGTTTTTGCAGCATAAATGGTACATATCGTGGACATCGATTGCGCTCCTTACTTGGTTTTGAAATTTATAGCGAACTGCAAAATCTCGAAATGCTGGAGGCTCTAAGATCACACAATTTGGTCATGTGGGGAAGCAGGAATGGATCATTAGGCAAACTACCCCAGCAACCTTATCTTTTCAACCCAGCTAGTAAGTGTCACGTCCAGACATCAATGTACGGCCCAAAGAGTTATGTATTTTTATGTATTTAATATTTTATTTTTGTTTTCAATAACAATTTTATAGTTTAATCAAGTATTTCTCAATATACATAGCTTGTTTTCATCAACACAGGCATTTATCCTGGGTAGTCTCAATACAGGTCTAAATGAAAAACAAAAATATTAACTTTAAAAAGATATCATTCAAAACTCATTCATACCACATATTTCATACATCCCAAAAAATGTCATACATCCATACACCTATTAAAACATTTTCTTATAACTTCATCATCATTGATCTTGAATATTTTCAAAATTTCATTCAATATTTAAGCATTTTACAATTTTTTGTTAACCGGTTTGTCTTCTATATATGTACAAGTGTGATGGCAAAAACTCAATTTTCACAACCCATTGTGGCTTAGATTCAATCTCTTCAAAACATGTTTCGACATATATAGCGCCTTCTTCAGGTATGCCACAATTCAATACCCCACTTTGCTTTCCATGACCTGCAAGACAGCAATCCCTACTGAGCCGCACATCTATATACATGTACACATTTGCCAGCAACTACATTTTGTACTGAGGAACCACCACCTACCAAAAATCCTTCACACAATAGTAGGGTGACCAGACGTACCGGTTTTCCCCGGACAGTCCCGGGTTTTGGAGAAGTGTCCCGGCACATTTCTCCAAATGAAAGAAATGTCCCGGTTTTCGTGCAGTGACCGGGTTAAACATAGAAATGTCTCGGTTTTTTACTAGTGTCTCAGTTGAGCATGCGCACTGGTGTAAAACAGATGTGCGCATGCTCTCTTTGCACTGCTTGTTAAGGTGTGACATCATGCCAGGTGAGCATTGCAGCGGGAAGGGAAATCCTTTCAAGAGGGACATTTTCTCTCGGGATTCCCCTTCTCTTTGTACAACACAGCACCACCTACGTCATCATTGTGCTAGCCATCGGCACAACAGCTGGTTGGAACCACCTGTGACCAGCACGACCCTGCTCTCACCGCCTGGAGAAACATCCAGCTAGCAACCAGCGTGACCCTGCTCTGCACTTTAAAGCGAGCGAGGGACTGCAACAGAATTAAGCAGCACTGGAGCAGAGAAAAGTGAAACCAATCTACCTGACGCTTCCTCAGCCCTACCAGCACCGTCGGGACCCTGCCTCCGCATCAGAGCTGCCTCAGCCAGGATCCTTCTGAAGCCACACAAGACTTGCCCTCCCAGCCTGCAAGCCAGCCAGCACAAGACTCGCAACGCAAGTATTTTAATGGCCATTTTCTAAAAAGAATTCTCGATGTTATCGTCTTTTTTTGTCTCCCTTTCCCTTCCTTCTTCCTCTTCCACTTTTTGGCTTGGAGGGGCAATCTTTTAGCCTTTTTTTTTTACAATACACCGCCTTTGACGTTATTACCCCATTCCAGGCTTTTTAGTTGGCATCCCTTTACATTCTGGTACTTGTTTCCTTCATGCTAAATTAATCTTCCATAGGAAGTCTCATCTTGTACTCCTAGGAGGGCTGAGAGAGCTTTTGGAATTACGTAGATTGTGCCTGATTCACAAACAAACTTTGCCGGAGATGTTTGCCCCTTCATAGAAGCAGTCTTACAAATTTTACGAATTCACATACTTTTACCAGGTTACTCCTGGAGAGCTAAGCCAGCCACAGCTTTTCAATCATAATCCTGGAAAACACTTTTGATTACATTTTTTGGCTTCGGAGTTGAACTGTCTCCGAAGCACAGTTGCACACATTGTACAAGTGTGCATTCTGGAAAGGTATTACCTTTGTACTGTTGCACATTTCCTTTTCCTCTTTTCCTTACAGGAAAATATTTTCCCCATGGAGAAAACCTCTTCCATCAAGTTCCTGTGAAGTTTGGGGTATTTGCTTTGCCTTCCCACCCTGGAAAGACATTTACTCCTGCCCTTGACAGAAATAAATATCGGACCATTTTCAGAGAGGGAAGGGGGGCAAGGAGTTGGTGAATACTGACAAACTCAAGTGTTGGTGTGTGTTCGCAAACTTTTAAGGTAACTACGCCTTGAAACACCCACTCCCCACCCCTTGCATGGATTTACTCCTGCATTACATTACACCATTGTGGGTTTACACATGATTAAAAGGGGTTTTGAATACAAGGTCACCTTTTCTTTTAGTTCCTGGCTATCGGCAACCCAACCAGCAGCATCTGATTTTGACGACTGCAGCATAAATATATATATATATATATAGACTTATTTAATAAGAACACATACTTGAAATTTCAAGGCAAGTGTGATCACCAACTACAGCAAATGTTGAGGCAAAGTCTGTTGAAATGGAATTAAAGGTTACAGCCAATAAAAGACCTCTTATTTGCAGTCTGTAATTCTTCATCTCCGTCTGTGGAGGAAACTGTCATTGTAGTCCTTTTTCTATGTCTATGACAGCTGTCAAATAGTCCTACTTTTATGTCCACGGTTACTGCAAACTGTAGTCCTACTTCCATGTCTATGACCTGTCCCGTTTTTTGTTTTGAGAATCTGGTCACCCTACACAATAGTGAACCTTCACCAACAAAGCCAATAATCACAACTGGTGCACTCATACTTTCCAGGTTGTGAGATTAAACCTAAGCCACAATAGTGTGTGCTGTTCCTAGAGCAACTCATGGAAACAATCACAGTACAATCACTGGCTCACCTGAATGCCATATTTTTGGGGGACTTCAACATCCACTGGAATGATGAGAATGGCTTACAGGTCTCAACCCTAAAAAAATCTCCTCACTGATCTAAACCTTGTGCAAGCATGTATAGGCCCTACACACGCTAAAGGAGACACATTTGATTTAATGATAGCGAAGGAAGGAGCAACAGTTATTAACTCTATTATTCTCACTGACTGGTCAGACAATCATAAAGTCATATTCCCTACCTCCACTGTTGTGCGGAAAACAAGAACCCAAGGGACAAACCGAAACACCGGGATCTCTCTTCACTATGCGAGAGGAACCTCAAACCCCTCTGTGAAATGCGGGACATGCAAGAATTATTGGCTCACTACAACCAAACAATAACCAATATTATGGATAAAGTAGCCCCCCTTCGCCTCAAAAGACAGAAAGATAAATTATCCCAACCCTGGTACAACGATGCTTGGAATGAAAAAAAAGGAGGAGACTCTGAGTTGTTGAGAGGCGATGGAGACACAAACTTTCCCCGATTCATCTGAAGCAGGACAGGGACCAAAGAAAAGCTTACAATAAGCACATATGGAAAGCAAAATCATAATTCTTCAAAACCCAACTCGATAAGCCAAGAACCGCCCATGTACACTCTGAGATTATCAAACAACAAACTGAACCCAGTAATCCTACAGAAATCTCCAATACCTCCAAAGGTAAAAGTGAATCTTTCTCATCCTTTCACTTAGAAAAAATATTGAGTATCAAGTCGACTTAGACAATGATCAGACAGAAGATAGGAATAACAATATATTCTCATCCCAAAAGGCAACTACATCGACTGCCCTGACACAAACACCCAATCATCACACGAACAACAAAGATGAGGCTACATGGCACAAATTCAGAACCCTAAGTGAAGGAGAGAGACGTGAATCTATCCCAGTGAAACTGCCCTCGCACTTAGATGACCAAATCCCATCTTCAATCATCAAGGCGCAGTCAAGTTATCGTACCCCTCTAAACTAAGATCGTGAACTCATCACTTACACAAGGCTCAGTCCCAGAATGCCTGAAAATTGGTCAAATGACACAAATTCTGGAAAAAACAGGGGCTGATCCAAAGGATCTAAATAGTTTTTGGCCAGTGTCAAACAACCCCTTCCTAGTGAAACTGTTAGAGAAATGTTTAGACAACCAACTCCGGCAACACACTGAGCAGTTCAAATTGTTGGGCGTGTTCCAATCAGGCTTTTGACACGGTCACAGCACCAAAACAGCCATCCTACACATCTTAGATGACACACTCAAAATCCTTAACCAGAGCAATCCATGTTTACACATAATCCTTGATGTGTCATCGGCATTTGACAGGGTCAATCACGACATCCTCTCAGAGCTACTAGAACACAGAATGGGGTTATCTGGTAACGTACTCAAATGGTTCACTTCTTTTCTGCAAAACTGCTCACAAGGAATCAAACTGGGTAGCTCGCTCTCTAACAGGTCGCCGAATAAACTTGGAGTTCCCCAAGGATCCATCATCTCAACTACACTTGTCAACCTTTATATGGTACCGATGACGCAAATCCTCAATCAAGCGAACCTTGAATATCATACGTATTCAGATGATACACAGATCTACTTACAGATTTCCTCTCTAGACAACATCAACCTCCCCAGTGACACCCTGATGAAAACCAAAACCTGGCTTTCAAGTAACCATCTTAAATTTAACTCCAAGAAGACAGAATTCCTACTCATCTTCCCTACCCATTCAGGAATGAATCAATCACCTTAACACACTCAATTGTAAAAAAGCTATCATAGATTCAACAAAATCCCCTGGGATAACCCTGGACAAGAAGCTCAACATGCGAGCACACATCTGGGCAGTCACGCGCAATGCTTTTTTTCAACCTAACTTCCTCAAGAAAGTGGAACTGTACATCCAGTCACCAGACTTCAAGACTACAGTGCAATCTTTAGATGTAGCCAGAGTACACTATGGGAGTGCCTTCTTAACTGGCCTACCTAAATCACGAACCTAGAACGTTGAAACTACATCATGCATTCTACCATTTACTTGTGAAGTTAAACCTCTTGCCAGGCCCAAACCTTCCTTTTTGATACATATACGCTATCCCTAGGTTAGGCCCTGGACAGCCCAGAGGGCAGGTAATGTATTTAAAAAGTAGGGTATGTACTTTTAAGTTTTACCTGCCCTGGTAGTGAAATACTCTTACATTTGTTTTTTACTACTGCAAGGCCTATATCTTTCATAGGATAACACTAGGATTAACTTATTACATTTTATAAGCATAGTTTCCAAAGTGGAAGCTATCACTGGCTCAAGTTTGGTGTCTCTGAAATCACAATTTAAAATCCAAACTTATGGTATTGTCGGATTGTAAATTTCAATTGTGAAAATGCCACTTTTAGAAAGTTTAAAAACAAAAAGGGGGAGGTTGGGCCTATTTTTTGTCAGCAAGGCTAGGCCACTATAAATTGAACAATCACAAAAAAACGCCAATAGTGACACTATTCTTTTAAAAAAAAATATTTTTATTAAAATTGAACATAAAACATAAATCACATGTCAAATAAATTTACATAAGGCACCACACTTATAACATCCACATGGTCTATAAAAGCAATAAGGAACTCAGATCTATGTTCTGCTCTCCACTCTGGCCCCTTGGCTCATTTATATATCAGCAGTTGGCGAAGTACACAGCTCACCTCCATACACGTTCCATTTACCCCATTTTCTATCCCATTTTTTAGGGCAACCCCGAGATTTAAACACATCTTTCTCAGCTATCATACATTTATCAAGTTCCTGCACCCAACTTTTTGGTGATGGCTCCTCCCCCACTCCCCATTTCATTGCAGTAGCCCGCTTGACTAGTGTGGATCCCAATGTGGTCATTTGTTGTTCCACTTCCGTTAGATCCGATGCCTCCCAAACATTAAGGAGCCCTAGACGCGGCGTGAGACTAATTTCTTTATCTAACGCCCTTTCCATGTGTCTTGTGGCTCGTTCCCATAAAATTTGTATGCAGGGACATTCCCAGATAATGTGATAAAAAGTTGCTACCTGGTTGCAGCCACGAAGACACTTCGAGTCCGATCTGTGCCCAATTTTTTCCAGCGTGACCCCAGTAAGATATGTTCTGTGAAGGACTTTTAATTGGATTAATCGGAGCCTTAGAGAAATGGCTGCTTCTTTCGGGGACATCAATGCTGTTTGCCAGTCATCATCTTCCAACTGTCCCATATCAGCTTGCCACCTCTCCCGAAGAGTATAAAACGGATCAGGAAGGTTATTGCATAGTTTCTTGTATGTCAGCAACACAGCTTTCTCTGACATAGGTTCCGATAGCAATCGATCTTCTAGAGGGGAGGATTCTGGGAGATTGGTGAAGTCAGAAAGGGCTCCCATCAAGGCATGACGAATCTGTAAATAACGGAATATTTCCCCTTGAGCTAGTTGATATTGATTCTTCAGTTCCGTGAAGGTTAGCAATTTACCTTTTTTCACTAGGTGGCCAATGGACGAAATGCCAATGGTGTCCCACTTATCGAATCCTGGTTGGTGACATAACAAACCCAACTGCTGGGTGGACAAAAGCGGAGTGGCTTGGGTCAAACGACCCGACCATCCCAAACTGCGAGTCGCTCGGTGCCATATCTCCACTGTGTGGGCTGTCGGACCCAGGTATCGATTTTTCCGAACTTTGGAGTAGAGGGCTCCTAGGTATCCCTCCCTACCAATTTGGTATTTATCCAGCAGATACGCTGGGTCCTCCGGCGAACAAAATATCCAATGATTCACCACTATCAATTGAGGGGCCCAGTAGTATAGGCGCATGTCAGGGAGGGCGATACCACCATCATACCAGCCCTTAGTCAGTTTTTGTATAGCTATACAGCGCGCCTTCCCATCCCAAAGCAGAGTTCTAACTTCACTGTCAATATTCCTAAAATACGAGTCGGGGACCCTATGTGGACAGTTTTGGAGAATATACAAAAAACCGGGGGAGCGCCAGCAACTTAAAAAGAGCAGCTCGACCCAACAAGGATAGGGGACGCGACCTCCAGTGCTTGACATCATTCCGAAGTCTTTCCAGTGGAACGGCCAGGTTATTATCATAGAAGGTCTGAAGGTCAGGAGATATAAAGATTCCAAGATACCTGAATCCGACTGTCGCCACCTCCACCTCACATCCTTGAGGTAGTTTCGGTATCAAACCATGAATTCCAAAGATCACCGACTTACCCCAGTTTATGGAGTAGCCGGAATATTTCCCGAAGTTAGTAAATATATTTAGGATTCTATGCACCGAGGCATAAGGGGAGGCGAGATATAACAGAACATCCTCTGCGTACAGAGATATTCTGTCTTCGTGACCTTCCGCCCATTTCAACCCTCTAACAAGCGGATCATTCCTCACCCAGGAGGCTAGAGGCTCCAGAATTAGTGAAAAAATCAGGGAGGACAGAGGGCAACCTTGTCTAGTGCCTCTCTTCAAGGAGAACATACGAGATACGCGATTATTAACCCTAACCTGCCCTTTTATATCAGTATAGAGCAATCTAACCCAGTTCCTGAATTTCGGGCCAAACCCCAGGCGCCGAAGCACCTCAAAGAGATATGGCCATTCTATCGAATCAAACGCCATTTTGGCGTCTAGTGCCAATACCACTGAGTCTTCTGCTATGAGGTGTCTGCGACCTAGGACATTATGGAGTCGACGGATATTTAATGCCGTGTTCCGGCCGGGCACAAAGCCAGATTGATCAGCATGAATAATGACGGGAGTCTCGAAATCAGGCGATGCGCAAGGAGCTTCGCTAAAATTTTCGCCTCCACATTTATAAGCGAGATAGGCCTGTATGAACCGCAGTCGTCCGCTGGCTTCCCAGGTTTACGGATAACCACAATGGAGGCCAGCCGTTGGTCTTCCGGCAGGACCCCCTTTTGATAGCTTTCGTTGTACATTTCTAGCATATGGGGCGACACATGTAAAGACGTCAGTTTTAGGAATTCAATGGGGCCCCATCGGCCCCATCGCTTTTCCTGACTGAATATTATTCATCGCCAGGCGGATTTCATCCTCCGAGAGATCCTCTTCTAATGCCTCTTTATCTTCTAAGGACAAGGTAGGTAGCTGGATATCGGCTAGCAATTGCTGGGAGTCGTCAGCTGTGGCGGTAGTCGACGAGGTATAAACCACCTCCAAATGGGTCGCAAATGCGTCGGCTACCTCTTGCGGATCTGTAATAAGTTTGTGATTGTCGAGTGTCAGTCTAGGCACCCAGCGCTCATCTTGCTCCCTTCTCTCCAACCATGCCAGCAGTTTGCCTGCCCTGTCACCCATCTCGTAGAGCCTATGCCGTGTGGCTAGCATACGGGCCCGTTCCCGCTCGCCAGTCAGAGTTTTATATTCTGCTTGTTTGACGTCTAAGCGGGGGGCCGTATTTTCATTAGGGAATTGTGCGTGGTCGTGTTCAAGTTGTTGGAGATGATTCTCCAACTGCGTTAGTTGCAGCTGTTGTTTCTTCCTATAGCCCACCTTGAGCGCCAATGCTTGCCCCTTTAAGACCGCCTTAAAAGCTTCCCAAATTATTTGTGCCGAGCCAACGGATCCCACATTGTCAGTGAAATAGTTTTCTGTGTGTGTCAGCAAACTTTCCTGTATATCTGGGATTTTCAGTAGCCAGGGGTTAATCACTATCGAATTCTGTTGTCGCTGGTTATCATAGGTGAGCTCCACCCATGTCGGGGAGTGATCAGAAATGCCTCGTGGTATGCAGCGTGGGTTGCGTAGATTATCGATGTTTGCCATGTGAGTCAAAAAATAATCTATTCGCGATAAACTTTTGTGGGCATTAGAATAGCATGTGAAATGGGTAAGATCTGGATGGAAGTATCGCCATACATTTGTAAGTCCCATGGCCGTAGCAAAGTCTGATAGGGGTGTGTTGGGGCGCGCCTGAGGGCGCACTGGTTGTCTGTCTAGGTGATCATTAAAGGTCATGTTAAAATCCCCACCCAGGATTAGGGTTCCACTCTGGAGATCTACCATAACTTTCCCAAGGTCTAGAAGTGCCTCCTTTCCCAACGCTGGTGGAAGATATATAGAGATGACATTGAGCGCTCTACCTTCCCAGCTGGCCTCTAGCACCTCAAATCTGCCCTGGGGGTCTGCCCATGTCCATAACAGAGTAAGCACTTGACTTTTCTTAACAAGGATACCCGTGCCCCTCGACCCTGATGTGAATCCAGCGTGGACCAGCAACTTATACCCCCAACGCGATAGGGCTTTACACTTATTACCCACTAAATGCGTTTCTTGTAGTAGGACCAGATCGGGAGCCTGTCTTCTGATGAATTGCAGCACAACTCCTCTCTTTATTTTATCCCCCAACCCATGAACGTTCCATGTTAAGACCAAGAGTGATGTGTCAACTAATTTACCCGCCATGATCCAGTACGATAGAAGTCGACGAGCCCGAGGGCCCCCATCTGAGAGACAGGATTCCATACCCATTGGCACCTCAATTTCTAAAAGCTGAAAATGCCCATCTGGCCAGTACTCTCCCAATGACCGCATATAGACAGAGCGAGCACAATTCGGAATGTTACATGTGGCTAGTACAGATTTTCTAAACCATGTGACTAAATTAAAAACACAAAACATATCCCCCCTCCCCCCAACTCCCCGCTCCCAAAGACTACCCCTCCCCCCCAACTCTCAACTCCCCCCTCCCTGCCCCCCTGCCTGTGGATTTTAAACGACCCACTCCTAAACATGGCAGAGTGCCTGTCGCCCCTCCCCCAGTTGAGAGTGCCTGGTCTACAGCCTCTAGTCCTCCCCCACCTAAGCTACCTGTTTTTGCTTAAGACATAAGTTACTAGGGGAGACCCCTGACCCTGCCTTCGGCTGTTATCCCACTGACAAATGTTCACAAACGTTCAGCTGCTGGGAACGCCCATTTGGATCGGTTGAACCCATTCCAGTAGCAATGAAGCCATATCTAGGTCTAGTGAAAACAATACCTGACCCTCTCCGAGTCACTTATCTGTGGTCTACGAAGTCCATTACCTATACCAGGGCCTTCCCTTTTTAGCTGCGAGATGTCGAGTCCGTTTCTGTACTTTGGGAGTTGTTCTGAGACCCCCGAAGAGGGGCAGGAATGTTGTGTCTTGGTCCCGCTTGTCGTTCTTTCTGGGGTTTCTCCACACGCCGCCAGCCGTCTATCCAGTCCCATGCCTCCTCCGGTGTAGAGAAGAACCAGGCTTTGCCTCCATCCTCGACTCGAACCTTCGCTGGACACAGCATAGCATATTTCACCTCCTTATCCCGCAACGCTTTTTTAACCGCCAAGAAACTGCGACGTTGAGTTTGGACTTTCGTCGTAAAGTCAGGGAAGAAGGAGATAGCACTATCGTCCAGCTTGATTGGCGGGTTAGCCCTGGCCGTTTGAAGGATGACATCGCGGTCTCTAAAATTAAAGATTCTAGCTATTATCGGGCGAGGGGGAGCACCCGGCTTAGGTCTCCACCCCGGAACTCAATGAGCTCGCTCCACTGAGAAATAGTTCGAAAGTCACTTGGTTTGGAGATGTTTTAGTATTAACTCTTCTACAAATAGGTCAGTTGAAGGACCTTCCGCGCGTTCTGGCACCCCCAGAATGCGCACATTGTTGCACCGCGCTCTGCCTTCGTAGTCGTCGAGCTGCATTTCCATTTTTGCTTGTTTGTCTTGCAATTGGAGGACTTGTTGTTTAAGCGTGGATGTATCTTTATGCAGTTCTGTGGTGGCATCTTCTACCTCCTTTACTCTAACGTCCATATTCCGGAGATCAGCTCTGATAAGGGAGACCTCCACGTTCACGGTATCAATACGGGACTCGAGAGAGGTACGTACTCCGTTAATCGCCACCATAATATCCTGAAGCGTTGGTTCTGGTTGCGCTTGTGGGGAATCTGACTGTTGTGAAACCTCCTGGCGAGTCATATCCTGCTCGTCTCCCGTTTTGTCCCATGCAAACTTTGCCAGCTTACTCTGCACTGTTTCCTTGGCACCCCTTCCGCCTGCCATTGCGGTCAATAATCAGTAATTTAGGGCTAAGTGACCAGGGGTTAGACCTGTTACTCACCGCCGCCTGCCCAGGGGACTAAATCCGCCAGCGGCCTGTCGGTTTTCGCAGTGTCGCCACCCCTGAGCTTCATTAAGCTTCTCCGGCGTCGTAGATGTAAGAGGGGGTTATCTTCCCCCCCGAGATTATCACTGGGTGGTGACGAGTGAATAGAGCAAGCGAGACGTCCAGCTCGATGGCTCTGGTTTGTCTGTTTGCCGGCTGCAGGTGCAACAATTCAATTCGAAATACGGTAGCCTTTCTGAAAATTAAGCTCTTCCAGTCCAGTTCGTAGTAGACTTGCCCAGGAAGATCAAATGCGCTGTCATTAGGGCCTGGATTGCGACGCTTGGGGCCAGCAGGCTCCTTTATGCAGAGTACCTTCAAAGGCCCAAGGGGGAGGGAGCCACTCCCTCCAGCGGTCTCATGCCCAACTAATAGATGCTAGCCTTCAACACCGTGGCGTTGCTACAAAAAGTCCAAGCCCACCACACTTCGCAGGTCACACTTACTTATGGGCCCTCCTTATCAGGCAAAATCAATTGCTGAACCTCCCGGGGCCTCGCTGAGTTATACCGGCAGGCGCAGGGCAGTCAATATGGCATTGGGCACTATTCACCTCCGCTGGCGCTGTAGGTCCGTTTCATTGGACGCCGCTCCCTGGCTCACCGGTGATTAAGTCGATCAGGCGCTGAGCTGCTTAGCGGGGTTACTCACGGGCCGCGCTCCTCCCGCAAGTCAGTCCCCGGGGCCCGCTGTTCACTGAAGGCACTTCCCCAGCTTGCCGCACCTTCTAGGCCGCTATTACCCACAGGCCCAACGCCGCTAACGGGGTCCGTGCTGCTCACGCCCAGGGCTGTAAACTGACAGGGTCGCGCTCACCCACCAGCCGATGTCCCAATCAGCACCAATCGGCATCCGTCGGCCGTTCGCTAGATGTTCTCCACCACGGCTCCTCTCAAGACGCCCCCACCCGGCTCAGCACGACCGCGTCAGGGCGCGCTTCTCACTGCGCCTTGTTAAAAGCTTGCCAAACACTTGGTCGCCGGAGTCTGGGCAGTCTCCACACTTCCCACGCCGCCTTTCACATTGCGAGTCACTCGCGGCGGTCGGCGTTATTCACGGCTCCACCAGGCTGTTTTAATCTGCGCAGCTCACCGCCGCCATTTTGTCGTCACCACCGCTCCAGGCTTGGGAGCTTTCTGGAGTTCCGATGCCGTTTCGGATTGGAATTACCGCTCTCCACTCATCCCCAAGCATTGGGGCCGGGGTCTCCACCTCCCGGAGCGTTGTTTGTCGGAGCAAAACCAGGATATTTGACCGGATTTCAGGTGAGGTGCTACGGAGCCGCGTTAGTGTGCTGCCATTCCCGCCAGCTGCAGGCCACGCCCCCGCCGTGACACTATTCTTAAGAGATTTTTTTTGATTGTCTGATCACGACACTTAATCGACATGATCACAGTTTTTTATTCACTAGTAATTCAAACAAATTTAAAGCAATCTGTGTGGAAAAAGACTGTCAAACATTCAAGCTTTAAAAAAGATGACATACACATTCAAATGCATTTTTTTAACATATAATAAAAAATGTACCTAACAAAACCAATAACAACAAAATGTTTAGCACAGGACAAGGAATGTCACAACAACATAAAAAAACAACAATACAAAAGTACGTCCAAGTTCAAGCGTTTTGCAGAGCCAACGAGCCTCAAATGACTGAACCAATAGTGTGGCCTCACTTTAGATAGTGTAAAACACCAGTGGTATTGCTAAACAACTCTATATTTTAAGCTTTATGAAAAGGGATCTTCCAACAAAGTACATCTAAGTACAAACAAGGGTTTCCTTAAAGCCAAACTATTTTTTGAAAACAAGGACTCCCTGGTGATTTTTTAATTGTCATTTCAAACCGAGATTTATTTGAGGGTTCTCATCAGGACATCGAACTGAGGGACATTATTTCTTGTAGGCCAACACGGTTGGCTGAGATCTTGACAGTGAAGTACACAATCTTTTGTTGTAGCTAAACATAAATTGAAGAGCAGCAGTGGCTGTTTTTGTTTTTCTTGTATTCCAAATAAGAGCAGAGTCTGCTGTAGTCCAGTTCCCTATTAGATTGTTGTGTTTCACATTCAAAGCATTATTTTTGACAAGCCTCCTTCTTCTATCATGATCACGCCATTAATGACATCGTTGCACTTTTAGAAAGTTGGCATTTCTTACTTAAGCCATTTTGTGCCTGCTGCCTGTCTCTGATCATGTCTGGGGTGGATGAGAGCTGGGCTTTGTGTATTCCCATAGACAGCCACACACAATGGTAGCTTAGGTATGACTTGATCGGCCATCTTGGCAGTCTGGGAGGGAGGGGCTGGAACCAGCCTCACTTACACCTGAATAGGCTGTGTCCTGTCCCCACACAAAGGGCTGCATGACCCCTGTAGTGAGTATGGAGCCAGGGCAGGAAGGGCAGGACATCTGTGCACTTCAACGGCATCTCTTTCAAGTCTCTCTCACTTCAAAGGCACCACTGGAGATAAGTACTGGACCTCAGACACCAACATTTGAGTACACTTCTGGACCTGCGGACACTCTGAGAGAACACACTAGGTCATGAAAAATGTCCTAGAAAAAGCATGCACAGCAATGCCCATGGGCTTCATAGAACACAATGCGTTGAAACAAAATGTTGAAACAATAGTCCAAGAAAACTAATAATCAATATTGTTCCAAATAAAACTGCTTGTAGCAGAGAATATCTTTTGCATATGTTAACATCACATCTGCCGATTTACATAGATGTTGAGTCTTTTCAGCAGGTATATCCAAAGAAATTGTTCATGTGACCCAATGCATTTCAGGTCTGAATCATCCTCAGTCGGGGTAACTACAAATGAAGGAGAATCGCTAATTACAAATGTATACGCTAATATTGTCACATCTTGGGTTCAATGTTAAGACGACCATACTTCAGAAATAATGTCACTTTCAGCAGAATGCAACAAAGAGAGCCAAAACCGTTCCAGGTGGATTAAGAATATGTTGCAGCATGGTGACAATTCCATAAATAACAAATACACAATTAAAAATGAGGATCCTCTAGCTGACAGAGGTTAAAAAGGTAATCTGCCAAAAACTACAGTGCCCAGCAGGCATCAGGTAAAAAACAACCCGAATCTGTCCAAGTCTTAAAGAAAAGATATCAGTAGAGCGTGACCTTGCGCCAAGACCAATAACTAGTGCATAAGAAGGAATCAGTGCCCAATAGGATAATGTGTTCGATTATGCAGGTTTGCAAACCTTAAGATTTAGACTGGCAAAACATGTCAGTCAGACCAAGATGAATCGGTAAACAGCGATCGTTTGAAGTGAAACAAAAAAAGAATGTGCACAGGGTGTCAATGTACTTAAATATTGAAGTACTGAATACGTTGGTGCCATTGCAGTTAAAAAACAAGCATTTGCAATTCAATAGGTCTAACATGTACTAAACTCTCGAAAATGCGAGACCTATTGCATTGCAAATGGTTGTTTGCAAAAGCGCCCCGTGCAGCGCTTTTCACTTTCATGGCAGCCGTGCCCCTTTCCTTACATATGGCTAGTCTAAAGAAAGGGGCGTGGCCGCAATTAACGTGAAAGCGCCGCATGGGGCGCTTTTACAAACAAAAGATAAAAAATAGAAGAAGAAAAAAATGCAGCCGCGTTCGGCGCCGCAAAGAAACGAAAGGCGTGGCTAAATGAAGCCCTACGAAAAAGCGTGTCCGGCAAGGAGGCAGGGAAAAGCCTTAAACAAAATAATGCTCGGAGGCTGCAATTAAAGCCTACCGAGCAACAACACAGGTAATAGGGGGTGTCGCCAGGGGAGGTTACAAATGAAGACAAGGCGGTGCTAAGGAGGGACTAACAAGCCTATTAAGGAATGAGAAGCCAGCATTTACCAAGGAAAATGACACAAGCCAATGACAAATATGGGCGGAGAGTAGGCGGAGCTTCACCTCCATACTCCGAAAACAGCATGCCTCGGAGAGCAGCGTATGCGCTGCCCAAGCTCAACCTAATAATAGGTACCTGAGCCGTCGAAAAAGAAGCCGACTCATCAATAAACTGCAGGAGAAAGCGAACGGAATGAGTATTACGTGACTGCATATTAAAAGCAGTGCAAATGGTACAGACAGGACTTTAAGTGGGCCGGGTCTCACCGGTGCTGAGCACCAGCAGTTTTTAGGTCTCGCCTGAGCCAGCGCATGCGCTGCACTGCGAGACATTTAGTAGGTGGCTTTTCAGAGTGCTACCCACAGGCTTTTGCTGGCCTACAGCTTGCGTTCACGATCGCGTGCACGTGCACAGCTGCCATCTGGCTTTCTGTAATGGCTCATTAAGCCTTACAGCGCGTGAATCCCCTCCCCTACCCCCTCCCTTCTCCCACTCCCTCCTCGTCAGCTTCATTTTCCTTTTCATTCTCCTCCACCCCCTTGCTCTTTGATCTTTCCTGTTCGTGTTCCCCTTCTTCCCGCCCCCCTTTGTTCATGTTCACTTGATCGCGATCAGTTTCACTTTTACGGGCGGCCGCGCGGCCGCGTCACTTTCACGGCCGCGCGGCACTCTGTCTGAGCACACTCGCTGAGAATGTGCATCCGCTTTTAAGCAATGCTTGTTTGCCTGATCTTTCCTGTTCGTGTTCACCTTCTTCCCGCCCCCCCTTTTTTCTTCAATGTACATGCTAACTTGAGCAGTTTTGATTCACGTTCAAACAAAGGACCCCCAAACACCTGACGACGGAACCCAGACTGAGTGTAAAACCTCCTCTCGATCCCGCCTCTTCCCCCGGAACTTCTTCTACTACTCCCCATACTACTATTCGTCCCGGTACTAGTACTCAGGCGGTTCACTTAACTTCAGAAGTGACCTTTCATTTATCCCAGAAGTTCCAAGGAATAAGTGATTTTTTAAATTTGAATTATTTCAGAGTTATTGATTGCGCTCATATTTCACGCTGATTTTGACCCAGGCCATGATGAGTTTGTAAAGATCTTATGATGAGCTCAGGGGCACTCTTATGCCAGGCAATGTGCAGACTATGCCATTGTGTGCAGAAGGCCTTTTATTGCACCTACATGACGCCCATAGGGGGCTGAAACTTTCACTAGATCTCTTTGAGGAGTCTGGGACCGCGTCTGTTCTGAAAGTGAATGTGACTACATCTTGTGTCTCCCAGACCAGCCCTAGCACAGACAAAAATGTTACATCCTCTCCTGGCCCTTGCCTACGCGGCTAGCAACATATGCTTTAATACCAGGGAATCCAAACACACGGTACCAGCTTTTATATTACAGACTGTAACATTGATGAAGTGCTCCCTCTTTTGGAGGCGAAGGGAATAGAACTGGCAAAACTAGCATTTCCACAACTGTTTTCAAACTCTGCGAAATGTAAAGTACAGATGACCAACAACATGTTCAAAGAATCATCGGTAGAAGTAAGACAACTTTTACTCCAACAACTAATCACACTGCTGTTATTAGTATCACTAGTACTATAGTGGTCGCATCACTTCTGATAAGTGTATCCTTATTACTATGACTAGTGATACTGCTACTAGTACTGGTATAACTATTAACACTAGTGCTGCTGTAACTGCCATCGATCCAACTACAACAAGCATTGGCATAGCCAATAGGTCTCGACTTTGGGACCATATAAGTGTTTAGCCATGCAACACTTGTCTTTCCTTCCATCATGAATATTTAAAGATTTTCCTAAGGATTACCTACTTACCATCCTCATTTAATATTTACATTCATCAGGTAACTTCTGATTTTAATGTCGGTTTGGGCATTGACAAAACAGTCTAACGTTGACCATGGCAAATTATGGTTTTGTTTGATGGGTCACATGGCATAGCCAATAGGTCTCCCGTTTGGGACCTTATAAGTGTTTAGCCATGCAACAGTTGATATTGTTGCACCAAGGATATTGTGCTGCATAACTAAATACTTATAAGGTCCCAAAAGCGAGACCTATTGGCTATGCCAATGCTTGTTTAAAGGGGCACTCAAAACGGGCCTCTATCGGGCTCTGTTTTGTGCCCTGGCACAGGCGGTCAGTTTTTTTCTGGACTGCAGTGACAGCAGGCACATCGATGTGTGCGTGCTCACATTGCTCAGTTCTCACTAGTGGAGAAGTTACGGCATGACGTCATGCCAGGTGAGCGTTGTAGGGGAAGGGAAATCCTTTAAAGAGAGTCATTTTCTCTCTGGATTTCCCTTCTCTTTTTCAAACTCAGGAGCAGCAACATTGTTGTGGTGTCACCAGGGCTTTAAGTGGAAGCTTTTTCAATATTATATAGAACGAAGCCATAGTTGCTGCTTATTTATCTTATGCAACTAACAACCATTGACAAGGCCAATAGTCCTGATTTGTTGTAGGTATGATGTTACTTGTTGTATCATATATCTGGATGCAATGACAGAAACAGCAAAATACAAGTCGGGCGGCACACTATGCTAAGCAGAGATGTTTAGCTCAGTGCTTTTAAGCCACGCCCTTAATTACATTGGCCACGCCCCTTTGAGAGACACTCCCCCCCCGGTTTTTTCATCCCACTTAAAACCCTGGGTACATAGATAACCCAAACGTACCCAAGCTAACGAGATCTGGACAGCAACACTTATGCTCAACCCATAGGAAAATGTCGTAGGAAAAAGTGAAAGGTCAAAACCAGGTGTTTTTAATTAGGGACGCCAAGTCGTGCGACGCATGGAAAATAATGGAAACTGAAAACGGACTGCCGAAATACAGGAAAAGTGCACTGGGCTTCTAAGAACAAGCATTTGCAATGCAATAGGTCTCGCATTTACGCGAGTTTGAGCTATTGACATTGCAAATAACAACACCTTTTATTTTTGTTTTTGTTTTTAAAACAAATAAAAGGCATTGTCATTTACAATGCCAATAGCTTAAACTCGCGTAAATTTGAGACCTATTGCATTGCAAATGCTTGTTTTTTTCTAGCTAGCTACTCAGGGTGTGCTGTCCAATGTTATTTTTTTTCTAACACAAAACAAAATTTAAGTGTCTGTAAATGAACTGTGCTCATATCTCAGAGCATGGAAAGCACAAATGAAGAATATTTTTTTTTTGTAGTAATTCTGAAGTGTGGTGGAAAGAATTTTTTTTAATGTGGCGGGGCCCAGCTTTTGTTTATATGGCAGGCTAGGAGTCAGGATGTGCATCAGAGGAGGAGTCCTACACACGAAACACACAAGGAGGGCTGTGAGCACGCACAGCGAGGGCCCAACGAGGCCTCCAATGTAGCATGCCACTGGGCATTGACCTGGCATACAAAGCAACATTTTGTCGCCAACCACAAGTAGGACTTTGAGGTTTGAAACCCGTTAATTAACATCCCAGTGACTTCACTGGAAGTAACATCTCACCGCCTTTGGCTCGACAGTCACGTGACGTTAAATGTGACCCAGATCAGAGGACTGAACGTGTGTGACATAGCGGGATGAAGTGAATTGTGACCACTGCGGGCAGCCGTCTCCTGCTATCAGTGTCTGTGACCGCAGCAGCGCCGCAAGGCGTGTGCTTCTGGGCGCTGCTAGCCTACAATGGGTGTTGGCAAACCTTCACTGCTTAGGGAGCCGGGCTTTAAATGGGCAGGTACTGAGTGTCTGCGCTTCTTCCGTGTGAAAGGGAGTGCACCTGCACTCCTCAAAGGGGCTCAGTGTTTAGAGCGGGGGGAGTACAGACCCTTCTGGTTAGTAAACTGTCTCTCTGGGACAGTGAGTACCTGCACTTTTGTATACTTGAATGTGCAGCGCTGGTCAGCAGGTAAAACACACCACGCCCCCACAAGCCTTGGAAACCTGTAGACAGGAGTGTTGCTGAAAATTTACCACTCTGCTGCCCAAATCCGCGGAGTTGGCAAAAATGGATGCCTGGCAGGGCTGGGGAAACCAAAAACAACCCTGGCAAACATGCTGAAGCCAGCCCCGCTCCCTTCCCCTCCTCGCGCCATCTCTCTCTTTCCTCCATCCATCCACCCTCTCCCCATCTGTCTTTCTTCTACATCTCTGATAGCTTTCTCTCTACCTTCCCTTCCGCCCCTCTCTCTCCTGAAGCCTTCCCGTGCAGCGGGGGAGAGTGACAGAGGCACCAGGAGCGGCACTGTGCTTGTAAAACCGGCCGGCCCCAAGGGCTGGGGAAATGCCGGTGGAATAAAAGGCCTGTCCCGCCCAGATGCCTGGGTTGGTTATAGGTTGGCGGTCTGCGGCCCCACCGTGATGACCCTTATGCAGACAGCGTCATATGGAGAGGGCTCTGTGCGCCCTGTGCAGCGTGGGTCTGTTCAGGCGGAACTATGCACCGTGAAGCTGCAATAAAACAAGGCCCCGGGCTGCGGTGGAGGAGGGAGGCTGGCAGGGTGCCAGGCATGGGGCGCGGGATGGGCCCGTAGGGCACACCGCTCCTCGCTAAGCTTTGCGCTTCCGGTTCACCCTGAAGGCTCCAGAGGTGAACAGCCGTTCGTGGAAGAGATTGGTGCGGGGCCTGGCATCATAGAGCGCACGGAAGCATTGGCATGGGGGCAGTTTATGAAGCCGTGGGTAGCCTCGGACAACAGGGTGCTGACACCTTGCGACGAGCGAGGGGACATTTGTAGGCGATCAGGACCAGGCTTGGCAGGGTTTGATCACACTCTGTCCCTTCTTACCTTAATCTAGCCCACCAACCAGCCCGAACCACCGGCTCAAATTAAGCACTGCCGCTCTCTTTGCTTGAGTCGCTTCTTTTTATTTGAATATATGGTCTGTTGCCGTGGCTTGTGGACTGCACCATCCACCAGGAGCGCGCCTCCTCGCTCAGGGTTTGTCGCTTCTCCTGACTTTGTCTCCGCCCTCACTTTCCTTCTCTCTCTCTTTCCCTCCCTCTCTTCTCCCCCCTCTTGATTTCCATTCCGTGGTGCTTTGTGTCCATGGTTTACTTACAGCCCACGTGGTTTTACAGGTTCTAGTGTCTGGCCGCCGCGTCATGCGCCAGGCTCCCTCCTATGACCCTGTCAAAGGCGCAAGCTTTCTGACGCTTGCAAGCTTCCTGACACTTTTCCTGCCAATACGCCGGGGTTATCCCTGCAGAATTTGAAAGTTGTGTTCGTGAAAGACAAATGCTCCTGGGAGTTGCCATAGCAGCCATCCTGTGCCCCCCGTGCGCGGCGTGTACGATCTGGTCGGTGCATTGGTCATGCTTGGAGCATATAGCACTGTCACTATATCCCTATCACAAAATGATAACATGTGGTGTCTATAAAAGCTAGGCGCGCACAAAGGAAGTGGTAAAAAGAAAGAAAATCAAGAGGAAAGGGATGAAGGAAGAGAAGGAGCGAGGGAAGAAGGGAAGACAGAGCAAAAACAAAAGGAAGGAAACAAGCAGAAAAAAGAACAAGCCGGTGTTTTCCGTCTTTGCCTGCAGAGCAGCTGGGTCTCACAGAGTGGGTCTCTCAGCACAGACCCGCAGCTCCACTCCACGGCGTTCTCTGCCCCGCCTTCTCAGAGCATCCTCCTTTGAGACACGTAGCCACTTCCTTGTGTGGGGCCCTCTGGCAGCTGGACACCGACAGACTAATGAGAGAGCTGACTGGCGCATGCTCCAGGCGTGAAGCCAGCGTGGTTGCAGGACGCCTGGTGCATGCTCCTTCACGGCTCTCGTGAAGACATTTCTTATCAGCTTGTTAAATAAACAAGCTGATAAGAAATGTCTTCACGACAGCCGTGAAGCAGGCGAGCCAGTCCACCAAAAAGCCAAAAGGAGGCAACGAAAAACCATCCTTTCCAATGGGAAGCCAGCGTTTACCATAAACGCTGACGCTACCCAATGGAAATGAGGGGCGGGGCTCGAGTCCCCTTCTCGAAACTGACTTGTTTACTATAGCTCTCGCAGGCGAGGAGCGCATGCGCGCTCCAACGCCAGGCGAGACCTAAAAAGTAAATGTGAAGAAAAAAGTAAACAATCGGATCTTGTGAAGTGCAGCATGCAAATGCGTAATGAATAGACAGAGCTAAACTACAATGGCATGTAATTCTCTTCACTATTATTGTAATCATGTAAACAGTTACACATGTTACATTATACGCAGGGCACAAGTCGGGGATACACGCGGGTACACGTCGTCCACCCACTATTTTCACAGGGTGGACGCCGTACACCCTGCAAGAAGTGGGCTCCAGTGAAATATGCTGAACTTGTCCTGGTGTAATTTTCAGACACCGGACACGTTCAGCAGCGCCTGCAGGTTCTCTGCTTTCTTTCAGAGCAGAAAGGTGAAAGGGGCGAGTTTTTTTCCGTATTTTAGACTCCAGCTGGGCCCATAACAAATGCAGAATTTAAGGGGCCATTAGGCCTCCTTTTGTTCCACTATCCTGACTGGGAGCTTTACGAGCCTCACACCTAAATGCAAGGGAGGGGAAACAAAAGAACACATCTTATCTCTTCACAAATACTTGAGAGGCATGCTTTTTACTTTGTTTGATCCCTGTATATGAGATATGCATGCACTGTAAGGATGTCAAATGTGCTGGTATGTCCCTGTATTTACACAAATAACATTTTAAAATACCATTATTTTATTTTTCTATAGCGCTAATCTTCCCAATGCAGGGTGTCGGAGCGCTTCACATCACACATACACATTATACATTGACAATAAATGATATAAATGTGTAAATCAATGTACAGGGTGTGTTACAAAGAACAGTGAGCGTTACATGCTGTAGGAGTCATGTCCTTCATAGCTCGATGTGCTGTATTAGAAGGATTACAATTTAAGAACTGCAAGCAACAAAATGATCTCTGTGATAAAAGCAGTAATCCATTAACCTAGCTACATAAAATAAAAATCTTTTATTTGATTCAAAGCTGGGACTAGAGAAAATACAAAACTCTCCAGCAAATGCGTTACCCACCGAAGTTACCTTACCATTATTATTATTCCCTGAGATTTACTGGGCACACAAAGATCTCTGCAGCAGGTGCCTTAACCTCATAAGATATTTAAAAATGTAGACTTTGCAACCAACTAAGCAGAATAGATTTGCTGCCACATTTCTTCTTGTTGCCAATTGTTTTGTGGCAGAGTTTTTACCAAATAAATGTATAAGTTGAGGCCTACATTTTGTGTCAGGGATGCATCCCTTTTTTGGCACAACCCCAACACAAAATCTTGTTTGTTAAATCTTGTAATGTGCTCAAATGTACTCATGATAGACCTAAGAAACATATGTGTGTGGTGTTAAGATCTGATGTCACTTCTTGTGATGTCACTTCCTGTGAGGTCATGGATTGTGATGCCACTTCCTGTGATGTCATGCGCCATGATGCTACTTTCATACTGTCTAACTCGGTTAGTCCCCCCACTTCTATATTTAGGGATTGTGCCTTGATTATACGGTAGTTGCGAAAGTGCTGGGAAGCCTACAGGTAGCCATGCGCTATACAAAAACCACAGAATAGAATGTTGTAATGTCGATATACAGAAATCTTGATGTGCAACACTCCTAAACAAAATGCCATATTTTTCAATTGCAGCACTTATTAACATATGAATGCTTAACATTTTTTAAATTATGTGCTATTGAAATGGGCCTCGTGATGTTGTGTGGTATGTACTACTGGTATGCAGAATAACATGTTTTACAACGACTGCAGTCCTTCTTAACTTGCCCATGCTTGAAAATTTCAAATTATGTGCTTTTGGATTATGTCAAAGTAAGAAAACTAGTATCACTATCTAGAAACTATCACAAGTGCAGAAATTGTCATATATTAGTACATGGGTTGTCGATTACAGTAATTAGAACAAAAGTGAAATACCCGAACATGTCAGTGAACAGTGAATCGAAAGAACAGTAGTGGAGAAAACCAAACATGGTGTGAGTTCCAAAATCACTGAAAACAAGTTTATAACACATCTGCTATGTGAATAAAACAACGTCCTAGTACGAAAGAAGGTCCACAGATACGAGGGGTGTCATCATGAAACATGTGTAGGTGATAACTGTAGTTCTAGCGGGAAAGCAGATTGGGTTGACATCTAACTATGCGAAGCCAAAGGAGATAGAGACTGATTAACAAGGGAACCACGCTAATTGCAGGACAGTCAGAGTTGTGAATACTCTGCCAGGAAGAAGGACTGATGTGCTGCTTAAGGACTGCTATTCTGCTGGACTGCTGCTCTGGATAACCTACTGCTCTGCTGTGCTGACCTGCTGTCCTCCTTGCCTGGGTGAGAAAGATTGGACCTGCATCACTGACTCCAAGGGCTAGTTGGCTGGCCTTCTGACCTGAAGCCTCAGGGACATACCAGGCTTCGATTCACCTTGCATCTGCACTTGCAACTGGTGCCACCCCAGTCCTGACCCTTGGAAGTGGGCCTTAGGTGCTTACCAGTGAATCGTCGCACTTTCTCTGCTGAGCGGCACATCCTCGAGCCAAATTGACGCATCTCCTCGGCTGAGTGGAGCATCTCCGAGCTGAACTGACGCATCGCCGCTACTGAGTGCATTGGGCCCAGCACAGAAGGTCCGCATCAACCTCGCATCTTTGGAACTGACGCCTCACTGAGGGCGCGGCACATCACCGACCCAGGTCCTCGCATTCCTCGTCGACAGCAGCTCTGTCAACGCCGACCTCTGCATCGCAGCCTCATAGCTCTCCGAAACCAATGCATTGCCTCAGTTGTGCGCCACGTCCTCGATGCCCTGACTTCGCTTTGCAAGCCCCGTCGACGGAATTCTTGACAACGACGCAGACCTCACACTGCAGCCTGACTGCCCTGTGCCAAGCTACCAGAGGGCAAACACAGGTTAATTTGGGGTTTGCTGGTGCCTTACACTGACCAGGATTGTGATTACTGCTTTACCAGGGCTCACACCCCAGTCAACCAGAAACCCAATTTCTAACAGTCACCTTGGATCTCAGTCAAGCTGACGATGGATCTCAAAGCAAAATTCATAGCTTCTAATGATGTAGGGGGCAAGGGGAGAGTTGGAGTTTTAGTAAATGAAACCTAAGCCAACTACACCACAATATCCAGGTTAACCAACAAACTTAGTCATACAGTGTAAGGATTTTAGAAATTACCTTTGTTTCAAAACTTCCTTTCATTACTCATGTGATTCACATGATGAAAAGTGCACACCTCCACCATCCTATGTTTAGCACTGTCACATCAGTGCTTAGCTTTAATTCTGTGCACTGATTTATGTTTTTGAGCTATTAAAGCATTGGAATTTCCTCTATCCTTTCTTGCACATTGGTGCGGCAGGTAACAATGTATAGGTGGTTTGGCCAGTCTCTTCCTCTTCCTTCCGTCTCTTCATAAGTATATCATAATTTTTTTATCATCTACGTAGTTTTGGCATGATATCTTATACTTGTGGACAATGTTCGTTAGGAACATAAACAAGCAAAAAACAGCCAAGGAATCAGGAATAACCCTGCGGAATGCCACATATTCATTGAGTTTGCCAAGTAAACCAGCCCAGCTTTATTTGTACCATAAGATCTTGTAGGAGTGACCTGTTCCATGCTAGTGCTTTCCCAATAATGCTGAAGCGCTCCAGAATGTGACAAAGTACCATGAAGTGATCAACAGTGTCATAGGCTCCAAAGAGGAACAGCAATACCATGGCTACTGGTAGATTCTCATTGAGAGCTTGCAATATTACCACTGGACTCGGTCCCAGAAGAGATACGGGATTAGGCGAAGGATGAGTCAGGGCAGGAATCTCTAGAGAATGGGCTATGGAAACTGAAAAGAATCAAACCTTAAACCACTAGGCAGGAAGGGAAATGTGATGTTTTGCTGCAGACTACCCTCCCTTCCTGGTCCTAAGACACTTCCGGGGCAGAATCGGTATTTATGGGTCTAGCTGACATGTATATGATGCCTGGCAATAGGTTGTTACTTGTTGTGGCTCTCCATTTACACTACTTCACACCCGTCCTTGTTTTGATCATCTTTATTGTTTTCCTCCTATATCAATTTCCTTGCGTTCCTGGTCCCCCTATCGCTCTCACCTTGTGGCAGTATTGTGTTCTTGGTGAATTTGTGTATCTTGTTTCTCTCTGGCTTGCTTCTTCAACTCCTGTCCAGTTCAGTTTGCACTACCAGCTACCACTTGTGAGTTCAAACTGATGTTTAGCCACAATGCGCCCAGGTTTTGTACTTTTGTTTTTATGGGAACTTGATCCCCAAATAATACAGCCTGGGAACACTGGACATCAGTCTTTGTTTTGGAGGAGGTTAGTTATTGCAATATCCGCCACTGAAACCAGTAAGGCGAAGTCTTGAGAGTACTATTAGTGCATGTCATTTATCAGTGTCTAATGCTTACCTGCTCATCGAGTCTCTTGCAGACCAGGCAGTGCCATACTATATTCTCATCATCAAATCCTCCTGTACTGTTCCCAGCCTGGGCCAAATCCAGTCTATGAGGGAACTCCTGTCCAGTGTTTCACTCTCACCCCTTCCCCCTTCTGTCCCAAAGTCTCTACCACAAAAAGCCCTATACCCATTCATGGAACAGTTTGGGACGCCGGCGCTGATGCTTGGCACTAAAACAGCTATTGAACACACGCAAAAGGGAACCGGAAGAGGTAGCCGAGCTAGAGAAACTATTACTAGAGATGAATCCATTATCAGAAGCCAAGCAGGCACTTGACAATTTTAAGAAAACAACTGAGGAATTCCATACCTTTGAAATCAAGCATAATGTAGAGAAGGTGTCAACGCACATCAAGAATTACAACAAAGAAAAAGCATACCCCTACCTAGCAGAGGAGTTTTAAACCCAAAATCAGGCCTACAATAAATCCCAAACTTGGGACAGATTTAAATATCAAAAAACTGTAACTTCATCCTTTTTCTTCATACCAATCCTTGTTGGCCAAAGGGGCAAGAGAGGCACATGAATGTCACAGAATCAGAACCCAGGGGACAGGCAGATAGGGAGAAGAAAATATTACAGATTGGGTCCGGAAGGACCATAGAAAACAATACAAACCAAACAATACTTATATTCATAATTTGTCACCATCAGAAATAGCAATTATAAGCAGAGGGCTGTCCTTTGTGGTTAAGGAGAGAATCGATTTTTCTTAGGTACAGACTAAAATTCAAAAAAGTTTTCGCAGAATAAGACTTACATTTTCTGCTCTTCAAATGAAATACAAACCCACACCTCAGCTACCGATTTGAGACCTCCCTCTACCTTTATGCCCACAAAACAGTGGTATGCCTCCTGAGGCTCTCAACTTTGATTATCTTGTCTCAAAGCACTTTTCCCTCATTAAAGGGAAAGGATTCTTCACTCCTTACAGCATCAGCCTCCAAGAAAGGCAAGCCTTAAACAATCTGAAGAACAACACTGAGATTATCATTAAACCCGCCGATAAGAGGGGTGGGATAGTAATCCAGGATGTAGAGAATTCTGATACTGAAGTTCTCAGACAAATCAACAATCCACAACACTACAAAAGATCGACACACAATCCACTTCTGGAGATCAGAGAGTCTATCCTGCGAGTCACAACCCAAGCTAAAGAAGAGGGCTTTCTAAGTACTCATGAGTTTAACTCAATTAGAAGCGTCCTAGAACACCAGTTCTGTACACCTTGCCTGAGGTCCACAAGGACAAGGAAAACCTTCCATGGAGACCCATACTCTATGGTTCCATACTGGAGCAACTGGGGAATATATACATCTTTCTATCAAAGACTCTGTACCAGAAATACAGACCTATGTACAAGGCAGTACTTACATGATTAACCTACTTGAAAATAAGAAATCCAACCCAGAACAAGACATCTTTGTTACACCTGATACTGAGTCATTGCATAAAACTTTTCCCCAATGTGAAAGTATAAAAGTCCTTAAGAATATAGTGGACAATAGATTATTCCCAGTACATATCCCAACAAACTTTATGATACAACTCTTAGAAACTGTCCTCACCAAAAATTACTTGATGTATAGGGGGCAGCATTATAAACAATATAAGAGGACTTGAATGGGGGCAACTTTTTCTCCAACTGTAGCTAACCTCTATGTTGACTGTTTTGAGCAATGTTTTGCCTTCGTTGACAACAATCCCTTTATATGTTATGTTATATAGCTTATAAAGCGCACAGCTGCTCCAGCAAAGGGGCGTCCCGGCGCTAATGACAGTCAAAAGGAGAGGGCCACCAAAAGGCATAGGAACCTACAGTGGAGGGAAAAGATGGGTCTTGGTGGACTTACGGAATGCCAAGTAATTGTTTAGGCTACGAATGGACAGTGGGAGAGTGTTCCAAAGTTTGGCCGCCAGTGTGCAGAAAGCACGTCCCCCAGCCCGTGCTCTCCTCACCCTCGGAACCACCGCCAAGTTTTGGCCCATCGAACGAAGTTGGCGGGGGGGGTGTAGGGCGAGAGCAGGGTGGCCAAAATGGCCGGGGGGGGAGGACTTCAGGATCTTAAAAGCAATGCACAGAGATTTGAATTCCACACGTCTGGCCACCGGCAACCAATGTAGTCGGCGAATGGCAACAGAGGTGGAGCAAGTCCTCGGGAGGCCAAGGAGGATTCTGGCCGCCGCATTCTGGACTCTCTGTAATCTTAGGATCTCTGACTTGTTGGTACCCAAATAGAGCGAGTTGGCATAATCCAATCTCGACAGAATGGCAGCCTGAATGATAACTTGCCGAGTGGACGGGTCAAAATAACCTAGCAATGGTTTGAGCCCACGCAGAATACCCATGCAGGTCCCCGCCACTTTCTTGGTTTGTGCCTGAAAACTGAGAGCGGAGTCCACCCAAACGCCCAGATTCTTTACTATTTGTTTGGGGGTGGGGACACAGCCCAGGGTGGTGGGCCACCACTGTTCACTCCACAGCTCACCATCCCGTCCAACTAACAGGATTTCGGTCTTGCTTGCATTAAGCTGCAGACAGTTGGCAGACATCCACTCAGAGATAACCATAAGATTGCTCCTAAACATACAGGCATCCTGCGCTGGATTGCCAGAAAGTGCCACTACCAACTGAGTATCGTCGGCGTACGATACCAGTGTCAAGCCTCTGCTCCTAGCCACCGCCGTCAAAGGTTGAACGTACAGATTGAACAGCGTAGGGCTCAGTGCTGAGCCCTGTGGCACCCCTTGATGAATATTATGGATCCGAGAGGAAAAAGGGGGAGCCGACACCTGAAAGGTCCTCTCAGAGAGGAAGGAGGCGAACCAGTCGAGAGCTAAGCCCAAAATCCCCGCCTCCTCCAGCCGTTGCAACAGAATCTGGTGAGAGACTGTGTCAAACGCGGCACTGAGGTCTAATAAAATCAGTGCCGACGTACGTCCCTCATCCAATGCAGCCCTCAGATGTTCAGTCACTACTAGGAGGGCTGATTCCGTGCTGTGGCCAGGGCGAAAGCCGTTCTGAGAGATATCCAAGATGTTATTGTCTTCTAGGTAGCCTGTCAGAATGGAATTGACATGGGACTCAGCAATCTTAGATATCCATGGCAGGAGAGAAATGGGACGAAAGTTCTCCAATTTGGTTGTGTCCAGAGAAGGCTTTTTTAACAGGGGAGTCACCCTCGCTTGCTTCCATGCTCTAGGAACAACTGCTCTGGACAGGGACAAGTTGATCACCTGACACAAAGGAGACAGGAGCATGGGTAAGGAGTTCATAAAATGCTCTGGTTTGAGGGGGTCGGCAGGGGAGCCTGATTTCACCTTGCTGCATAACACACGCAGCTCGTCCTGAGAAATTGATGGAAAGGACGCAAGAGTGTAGGTGGTACAGGGGCTCAGTGCTGGGCCCAAAGCTGAGGGAGCTGGTGAGAAAGAATAGTAGATATTTTCCACCTTTTCCAAGAAAAAGGTGGCCAGAGCCTCACATTGCTCATCTGATGTAATGCGGGGTGTTGGGGGTAGCCCTGCCTGTTTAAGATCTTTTAGTATACCAAAGATACATTTAGTGGGATTTTTACTGCCCTTGATCTCAGCTGCGTAATAGGCTGCCCGCTCTGACTGGATGGCCCTGTGGTAATCCTTGATAGCTGCCTGATACTGTCCCTTGGAGAACGAATCATAGTCCCGTCTCCATACCCGTTCCAACCTTTTGCAGATTTTACGCATGCTGGCAAGCTTGTCACTGTACCATGGACTGGACTTGGTGTTGCGGCACTTGGACCACCTAGCTGGAATGAGCACGTCTAGTGGCTGACGGATCCAGTCCGACAGAACTTTGTCAGCCTCATCCGGCTCATCTGGTAGATTAAGGGCATTTGTAGACAGAAGGGCATGAAATTGTTCAATCTTTAGTTTATGCCAAGGGCGCCTGAAGGAGGAGTGCTGAGCCACCTTCTGAAAGGGCTCTACCCCCGTGAGGATCATAGATATCAGGTAGTGGTCCGACCAGCACACCGGGACTGGGGGATTGACTGTGAGGGAGCAGAGATTCGAGAAGACTGGATCCAACAAGTGGCCGGCACAGTGAGTGGGTCCTTGGACCAGTTGAAACGTTGTAAAAGGTCCAGTGATATTTTTATCATTTCAGAAGGCCCTGCCGTATCAATTACTTTTAATGACACAGTGACACTAAGGGAATACCCTTTCTTGACCTGATCTTCGACATGACAAAGGGAAGTTAATCCCTTGTTCTCCTACAAGAGAGGTAGGGACGTAAAAGACCAATGTGGTAAATGCAGCAGGCAGACAGACCCAACAGAAAAACACACTACAGGACAGTTAGGGTCTGAAACTAATAATGGGCCATTTTAAATGCTTCAATTGTATTGGTCATGAGTTCACTTTAAACACAAACTAATTTACCCATGGTTTGATTGAACGAGAATTGAAACCCTTCACTAATTTTAACTCCACAAATGTGATATATTTTATTTGGTGCCCCTGTAACCTCATTTATATAGAGCAAACAACCCAACAAGTAAAACTGCGCACAGGACAGCACAGGATAAGGATTAAGTGCAAAGTCCCAAAAGCCCCCACTAGCGTCACATTTCATGGAGTACAACCATTATGCAGATGACATAAGATGGCAAGTTATCAAGATTGCTCGCCTACTGGAAAGGGGAAGCAATATGAGAGTTACTTTGCAACAATTGGAATGCTACTGCATTGAACAATGTAACTCGATCATAAGGGGCTTAAACACAAGAGCAACATGCTGAACTTTGAAAAAACCCACTGTTTTTCTATCCCTATGCTGTATCCCAATTTCCTTAAAAAATGCTATTATTATTATTATTATCATTGTTATTATTATTCCCAAAAGCGAAAACAGAGCTGCACCACATAAGAAGTAAAGAGGTGATATGTTACAATAAAGTATATCACAATTTGAGAATAACAAATTCTGGCACGATCCAGTTGCTTGGGCTCTCCCTAATGTCGTTGGACATTTCCCCTGCGGGAATTGCAGGGTATGCCACCTGACAACACCAGCCAAAACTTTGGATTTGGAACCTGACAAAGTGTCGACACTTAGGGCACACACTAACTGTAATTGAATGAGTGTGGTTTACCTCATCACGTGCCCTTGCAGCTTAAGATACGTGGGGATGACCGGCAGGAAGGTGAAACAACGTATCTGTGAGCACCGCAGCACCATTCGGTGCAAGAAAAGCACAACAAAATTGACCGAACACTTCCTACAGGTCAATCACACTACTAATGACTTGAGGTGGACTGTCATAGAACATGTAAAAGTCAATGAAAACACACAACGCCTGTTGTTAGGAAAGGAACAAAGCTAGATTTATAGGCTTTCCACACACAAACGAGGGCTCAACGATAATATTCCGTGGAACTCACTGAAACAACACTAGGGCCGTTTTTTTCACACCATCTATTAGCCCCCTTTTCATACAGTGACGTCACCCAAGTGATAAGTGAACTCCATACATGTCCTGTTTCATCTAGGGGCAGGGGGTTTATTCATTTGCGTCCTCTTCGGTCACTGCCTGAAGAGAGTCTCTTTTAGCTGATTTATCAATGGGGCACCCGACACTGCCATTTTATTTAAACCTGCACTGCTCAGGGTTGATCCGAACTCTTCAAGGTGTAGCCGAACTCCTTTTGCTTAATCCTTGCTGACACACTCCATACTTAACTCTGCCGTGATTAAGAGCATCCTAACTCAACTATATTTAATGCCATGTGTAATAGTGCTGTTCAACCACTACCTGTGCTTTGAATATTTTTGAGTCCTCTTTGGTCATTGTCTTAAGAGAGTCTCTTGTAGCTGAGGTATCAATGGGGCACCCGACACTACCATTATATTTACCTGCACTGCTCAGGGCTGATCCTACCTCCTCAAGGTTTGTCCTAACTCCTTTTGATTAACCTCGTTGATACACTCCCTACTGAACTCTGCCCTGATTAGGAGCATTCTAACTCAACTATATTTAATACCAAGTGTTATTACATGGTTGGTCAACCACTACCTGTGGTTTGAATAAAGTTGCATCTCTGGAATCATGAACCAAGCAAGTGAAGGGTTAACTTTTGGGAGCCCTCGCGCGTGACTGACGTGACATCATCACGCCTCATGTGACTGATGCGGAAGCGCTACTGCTGCATCACAAGATTTAAATATGCCCCGATCCCGCACGCATACATCCTCGGGATTCTGATCTGGGCATACCGTAGGTGCGAGACGCGGGCGTACGGGCTTGATGAAGTAAGTAAACTTGAAGGTTTGCTGCAAGCAACCGCATTCTAAACTTTGAGTTACGAGATCGATACTTCACAGTCTGTTCCGCTTTCTCCTCCTTCCTGTAGAGTTTGACATTAGCCTACGCCCCCCGACGGGATCCATGGGGCTTGACTAATTAACGTCATATGTAAGCCGGGGACTTCTGTTCCTTTTGTCTCTCCTTCATGTTTGTCTGTTTTACTCACACAGGAGTGCCGCGCCACTCGTTGTCTGTTTTTTTAGCTTTGTGTCTCACACGATCTCCAAACCTGTATGCTCCCTAAACGTAGAGCTCATTGATACTCACACGTTACAATGTCTGTGTGGGTATGACAATAGATGGGGTCTATAGTTCATGGTACCCCTATAGAGTTACAAGAACCACAAATTTGTTGTTTGTTACAATGGATGCACAGTACGAATGTACAATACAATTATCCACCACCATAGTCGGGACAGCCAATTGCACGTCTTTGACGGCACGGATGAAAACACAGGTTTTTTTGCACCTGACTAAAATGTGTAAAATACCTGTACAGATTAACCTATTCGTTGGTTTTACAGATTAATCCATTGCCTTTCAGAAGATTAGAGGATGTAGCCTTACGGCTAGAGCGGTTGACCTCGAAGCTGGGGAACCGGGTTCGAGTCTCGGCAACGACGCTCAACATCCTGTGATTCTGGGCAAATCACTTAATCTCCCTGTGCCTAACAAAAAGGAATGTGTCCATCTGTAACGAAACTGGTGCTCATGTAAAGCGCTCTGATACCCGATGTCTCGGGTCTAGTTCGCGCTATATAAAACTCTAAAAAGAAAAAAAAAAGGAAAACCGTAAGTTTGCGGTTGATTTAGTGACATAGAGACGGGTGCACCTTAGCGTGTGCATACCCCTCATGCCACCTCTGGTCCTGAAGAAAGCCTCACTAAATCTGCACACAGAGGCTGAAACATGTAGACTGCGATTCCTTTCACTTGATACACTGTGTGGATGTCACGGGCCAATTTAACCTTTTAGGACATCCCCTGTTGCTTTTAACCTTGCCTTATTGTTCCATTATAAAAATTTAGGAAACAATAAAGACAATTTTAATTCACTTATTGATTCCACTCACACCCACTTTGTCACCAAGAAAAACACCTGCTCCGCTGTAATCAGGCGTTGAAGCACACCAAAGTGGCATTCGGCTGCTCGGGTGGGAACCCTATGATGAAGCATGGCACCAACTAGGTTGGTGAGTGAGGGTTCTTTTAAAGAATTTTTCTTTCTTTCATTCGTACATTTGGCATGACTTTTGTTTTGGAATAACTTCTTCATTGTTGTTATTATTGCTTACTTAACCCTTTTGGTGCTTGCGTCGGCCAGTGGCCGACGCAAGCACTACCTCCCTGGTGCTGCGCACGTCCATTGGACGTCACCAGGGAGGGCAACAATAAATCGTCCGGTGCATCGCACCAGATTTTTTTACTGGGGGAGACGCGGAAGGCTTTCCGCGTCTTCCCCCGCACCCCCTCCCGCCCATCTGTGACGTCAGCACGCCGCGATTTCTCCACCGGAGCCGAGGACAGCAGCAGGTAAGGCCGTGCTCGACTCCGATGGGGAAATCTGGCTGGAAACGGCCTCCCCAGCTTTCAGGGAGGCCTCGTTTGAAAGGCGCTGCTGCGATCCACGGCCAGGAAACCCCACTAGACACCAGGGATGTCTTTGGGGGGGTCGGCCCTCGTGGTGATGGGTCGCCCCCCCCCCCGGGGGCACATTTATTAATTAATTTACCTGGCTTTTTCCTGGGGGGCGCGACCGCCCCCTAAAAAATAAAAAATAAAGACTTTTTTTTAAAATGGCGCGATATTGGCAGGGGGTCGGTCCTTCTGCTCAGTGGCCGACCCCCTGTGGGCATACATGCCAACATTTTATAAGAGCAAAGTGGGAGAATGGGGCCTTGAATCGGGTTACTGTCATGTATGGGCTTAGCAAGTGTGCTGCTGCAGGATCGGACATTTGAAACGCAAATACACGTTTTTTCTTACCTTTCAGAAGCATGGAGTGAGTGCAATGGCAGGCAGAAAGAGGGTGATGAAAGTGTTGTGCACTGGCCTGCAGGAGCAGGTTGCTGGCAGTGCATACACCACGTTACACAATACCAAGCCCTGTCAGCTGAAACCCCTGAGTAATCGGGTTTTTGCTTGAAGGAATCGGGAGGCGGGAGACTAGCCTTGAAATCGGAAGTCTCCCGCCTGAATCGGGAGGGTTGGCATGTCTGCCTGTGGGGGCAATAATGTACATAATTATGGGGGCCACAATCTGCTCCCAGGGGAGCCATAGGCATGCACATAACAAAGTGCATATAATGTAAAGAGGTTAGTGGGTTACTGCTTCTGTGCCAGCTTTATGTTTTTTTGCCCAGTCTTTCATCATCTAATCTTGTGAAAAGGGTTCATTTGGGTAGAAAATAATTCTTATTATGAAAGAGAACCCCCAACGATGGTACGTTTTAAATTCTGGATTTGTGCTTTCCCAGAATAAGGGCTCAAACTATATTGCCTGCCAGTATAGATGGCATGTTACTGCTACACTACACCTTGTCCTGTCTGATGTAGCATATCCTATGTACTGTTGTCTCTGTGCAATGTGTGTGTGTGTGTGTGATGTAAAGTGCTCTGACACCGTACACTGGTGTGAGTGTTGCTATAAAACTAAATGAATCTGAGAGACAGTGGTTTTTGAGACTTGAGGGGCACTGTTAAATGGTGCTAGTGAGGGAATCCATGGCAGAGGTGGTCATTGGTGGGGCACCAGCAGACATTGTCGCACAGGGCGCCACCAGCGCTAATGCCGGCCCTGGAGTGAATGATATATATGTATCTATATACATATCTATATATATATATAGATACATGTACTCTTTGACTGCTGTTACCTCCTTTCTCGACTGGAGGGCTTCCTTTGTGCTATAATACGGCATGATTTTCATTTGGAATAGTAAAGCGGCAATGTCGCTACGAAGCCCTGGCCCACCTGGAAGGGCGCCTTTTCTCGTCATGATTCATATGGATATATATATATATATATTCAGAAACACAAGGACGCCGCACTCCAGAGATTGGTTTCAGAGTTGCTTTATTTTCACCACGACTGGTGGTAGTGGTGGTGAAAATAAAGCAACTCTGAAACCTGTCTCTGGAGTGCGGCATCCTTTGTGTTTCTGAATTTAAATATCGTGTAAGGATTCTACCCGTTGCTGCCTGCACCAGGTATTGAGCGCGCTGACATTGGGAATGAATTGTTATATATATATAAATATTTATTTACAGAGATATTTCTCAGTGCTGAAATTATGAGACTGTGAAAGAACTATAATGAGTCTCTTTGAAGTTACCTGAAAGGCAGTAAAGTGTGGTACTGCTGCAGAGTACAACATTTCTGCTAGATAGAGATATCTGACTTTTGTGTAGTGGCAGTTTTGACGCCATAAAGGGTATGCTGAAACTAACAGATCGGTATTATGTAGACAGCTAAGTGGATTAGTAAAGCCACGCAGTAGAAACACTTTGTAACAGACTAAATGTATGTGAGAGAGGGGCTATGGAGAGATGAGGGGCACGTTTGCAAGGATGGTAGTGGGCGCATCAAAGGAGGTCATAGTGTGCAATTGTAAAGCACACGTTCACCCGTAGGCATCTTGGCGCTAAAATGATGGTAGCACTGGCTCCCACCAGCGCTAAAAGGCTGCGATTATGGGTATGTGGCAAGGTAAAGTAATACTGTGTCTTTTTCTCTCTTTCTTAGTCTTTTTGGAGAGCGTACGGATTTCGCAAAGGTAAGGTGACTTCGTCATTATTGACTTAAACACTTCACTTACGCACACACCCACCTACACTTTAAAACCAACAACCTATCTGCCTTCTACGTAGGATAGCGTTTTAAAAGGATAGTTTAGGCACTAGCAGAGATGGCATATCGTTGGATGAATGCTGCCCAGGCCCTAAATCTGGTTCTGGAGTCCAGCTCTGAGGCAGGATCAGAGACTGAGACAGCAGATACTGAGACAGCATCTGAGGGAGAGGACAATGGAGCCGAATCTGGGAGTGACTTTTCAGTCGGCGCAGTTCCATCCGATGACTCATCGTCCAGCGATTCTGAAGGAGACGATGTCAGTCGTGCTGTCCCTTTGCCAGCACAGTCTGTGCAGCAGGACACCCGTAACAGGTTAGAGCAACCCAGAGTGCAGGCACGTGCGGCCGCAAGCACAGACGGAGTGCTGTCTTGGCAGCCTCCCAATTTAGTTCAGCCCCAAATTCCGCCTTTCACTGGTGACGCTGGATGTAAAGTAGATACAGCAAATTTTTTGCCAATTGACTACTTCCATCTCTTTTTTGGTGTTGACTTCCTAGACGAAATTGTGCAGCAAACAAATTTGCGTGCCGAACAATTTCTGAGGGAGCAAGGAGGCACTTTTGGGCTTCATTCTAGGGCGCGCAAGTGGACTCCCACTTCACTAGGGGAGTTGAAGATATTTTTGGGCCTCACACTTAAAATGGGGGTAGTGCATAAACCAACCTTGCTATCCTACTGGTCTACTCGCACGGTTTGGTTAACCCCCATCTTTGCACCATACATGAGCAGAGATCGTTTTTTGCTATTGCAGCGCATGCTGCATTTCAATGACAATTCTGCTGCATTGCCCCGGGACCATCCAGACTATGACAGGTTGTTCAAAATTCGGCCTGTCGTGGAACATCTGTCTGCCAGGTTTCCAGAGGTTTTTACTCCTGGAAAGAATATAGCCATTGATGAGTCCTTGATCTTGTATAAAGGGCGGCTGCTGTTTAGGCAGTAGATTCCGAGCAAACGCGCTCGCTATGGCATCAAGCTGTACATGCTGTGTGAGAGCTCGACTGGCTATGTGTACAGCTTGAGAGTGTATACAGGGAAGGACACAACTCTTAACCCTGTAGGTTGCCCTCCCATGCTAGGGGTCACAGGAAAGATCGTATGGGAGCTTGTCCAGCCACTTCTTCACAAAGGTTATAACCTTTATGTGGACAATTTCTATACAGGAGTAGAGCTGTTCAGTGAGCTCTACAAAGCTGGCACCGTGGCTTGCGGTTCAATTCGTTGTCGCCGCAAAGGATTCCCGCAGGAGCTTGTTTGCAAGAAGCTCCAGAAATCCCAGAGCACTGCGTTGCATTCCAACGAACTGCTCGCAGTTAAGTTCTCAGATAGGCGTGATGTGTACATGCTCACTACAATTCATGCTGAGAGCACTTCCCCTGTCACGGTTTGGGGTCAGATGGCCGAAGTCCACAAGCCCACCTGTATACTTGATTACAACAAGTACATGGGCGGAGTGGACAAGAATGACCAGGTTCTTCAGCCATACAATGCGAGTCGTAAAACTCTTGGTATAAGAAACTGTTTACGCACCTGATCCAGATGGCAACATACAATGCGTATGTTGTTTATCGTGAGACCACCACAGGAAGACTCATGTCTTTCCTTGACTTTCAGTTGTCTGTGATTGAAAGTCTTACTGCTGCAGAAGCCTCCACTTCATGTGTTCTGGAGGACGTGGCAAGGCTGCAGTAGCGACACTTTGCAGATAAAATTCCTGCAACACCCAAAAAGGAGCGACCATGTCGTCGTTGTAAAGTGTGCTCGATGCAGGGAAAGAGGCAGGAGACTCGTGTTTACTGTCCCCAGTGCCCAAGTAATCCTGCCTTCTGTTTTCCTACTTGCTTTATGTTGTATCACACTAAAGCAAAATACTGGGAAATTGACTGAGGTGGAGCTGCCAATAGGATAACCTTTCAATTGGTGTGAATGGATACCTACTGTCTGTGGGCCACTCCTTCACTACGCAAGCAGCTGCAGGATATTTCTTCCTCTACTTCATGAAATCATGGACTTCTCAACACCTTTATCTGCTTTCAGAACGTGGTAGTTGTTCTGTTCGCCAATTGACAAGTGCATTATAGTCCCCACGCTGCACATACTGGTGGACAGAACATATGCCACGTTGTCATGGAGTACCCGTGTATCACATTCAACCGTTCTTCGTAGTTTATGATGTTCTCTTTAGGAAGTTTTTGAAAATTTCCAGCATGTTAGCCTTAGTTTCAAAGGTAGATATGCTTGCTCAGCTCGAGATATGTTTTTGCGGCATACTCGGGCACCCCCAACTTGCATCCACAAACTGGAAGGAGTTGGATAGAGCATTGTGAGAGCATTGATAGCTCGTGACAGAAATGTTCACTCAAGCTTCAAGTAGCTAGAGATGAAAGGCATTAGTATAGGGTCTCTTAACAATTGGACAGGGTTAGTCAGGACTCTGAGGACAGACACACGAACGGGTTAGGACAGCTTACGGTAGGTACGCTTTCCGAGGAATATTGCAAAGGTAGAAGGCAGATAGTAAAGGTAGTATAGATACACGTCCTGACTTCTTCTTCACCCATGGATTCAAATCCATTGCTGCCACACTCACACTGAATTTACTGTAGTACTTATGGGTCAATGCTGCTTGCCATGTTCATCCTCCGTTAGAACTTAGTAGATGGTCAGTTTGCTGTATGATAAGTGCATTACAGTCACTGCACATAACGGTGGATTGGACATATGCTACGTTGTCACGGACTACCCTTGTTTCACATTCATCCGTTCATAGTTTATGATGTTATCTTTTGAAAATTTCCAGCATGTTTGCCTTAGTTTCAAAGGTAGATATGCTTGCTCAGCTTGAGAAATGTTTTTGCGGCATACTCGAGCACCCCCCAACTTGCATCCACAAACTGGAAGGAGTTGGATTTAGCATAGTGAGTGCACTAAAGGTGCATGAAAGACATGTCTTCCTGAGCCTCATGTGGCTGTCATAGAAGTCATTAGTATAGGTTCACTGGGCATGAGTTCGGTAACGTTCTGGAAGAAGGAGGTGGAGACTTGACAGGTGGTAGAATATAGTCAAAGTCATTATGTCTTGTGTCATATGAATGTGATGGGCCCTTGCATGGCGGCAGTATGTTTGTGTGAGTGCAAGTGATATGGTTGTTTGGGCCCGTGGCTGGCGGTACGGAAGTCTTGTGTGTGGTGTGTGAATGGCGTGTGAATGGACCATAAAGTGGTTGGTGCCGTGATGTGGCTTTATGGCTCCCCTTCAGAAGGCTTGGCTTCAATATTTATATACTTTGATAAGTATTTGTGCTTTGAAGCCAGCGTTTCTGGAGGTGCTAAAACCAACCTGTGTAAGTGGTGGATTAGCTTTATCAAATGAGTGTTAGATTTATATTTGTGTCGGTTTAATGGCCTTTTGTAAGATATTTTTTTTTCACAATGGGTAGCAGGGGATTTCTGCCCTAGCTCAGTCGTCACCTAGGCAAACCTTTACATTTTTGAGTAGTAGACAAAGGGGGAAGTACAAGGGTGAATGACTTGCGTGGTTCTCACTGTTTTTTTTACCCAACATGCCCTGCTAGCCTCATATTTTGTTGAAAAAATCACTATTTCCACACATTTTTGTGTGGGAAAGTTGTGGCATCGCCGGGCAGACACGCATTTCCGACCACCCAGCGTTCCCCAAGGTCTCCCGATAAAAATGGTGCCTCACTCGTGTGGGAGGCCCAAGTACCCGCGACAGGCTAGGGCCCAAAAGGTATTGAGGCGACATTAAAATTGCCTATCACAAAACAACCTGGTTTTGTGAGGGGGGTCACCTTGGTTTTTGGCCCCGTGCTCGGCGGCCAGCTAGGGAAACCTACCAAACCCATAAATTTCTGAAAACTAGACACTCAGGGGGTTTCAGGGAGGTATGGCTTGCGTGGATCCCCCAACGTTTTCCTACCCAGAATCCCCTGCAAACCTCGAAATTAGCTGAAAAAATCCCTTTTTCCACACATTTTTGTGTGGGAAAGTTGTGGCATCGCCGGGCAGACATGCATTTCCTACCACCCAGTGTTCCGCAAGGTCTCCCGATAAAAATGGTACCTCACTCGTGTGGGAGGCTCAAGTACCCGCGACAGGCTAGGGCCCAAAACGTATTGAGGTGACATTAAAATTGCCTATCACAAAACAACCTGGTTTTGCAAGGGGGCTCACCTCGGTTTTTGGCCCCGTGCTCGGTGGCCAGCTAGGGAAACCTATCAAACCCACACATTTCTGAAAACTAGACACCCGGGGGTTCCAGGGAGGTATGGCTTGCGTGGATCCCCCAACGTTTTCTTACCCAGAATCCCCTACAAACCTCGAATTTAGCTGAAAAAAATCAATTTTTCCACACATTTTTGTGTGGGAAAGTTGTGGCATCGCCGGGCAGACATGCATTTCCTACCACCCAGTGTTCCCCAAGGTCTCCCGATAAAAATGGTGCCTCACTCGTGTGGGAGGCCCAAGTACCCGCGACAGGCAAGGGCCCAAAACGTATTGAGGTGACATTAAAATTGCCTATCACAAAACAACCTGGTTTTGCAAGGGGGGTCACCTCGGTTTTTGGCCCAGTGCTCGGCGGCCAGCTAAGGAAACCTATCAAACCTACACATTTCTGAAAACTAGACACCCGGGGGGTTCTAGGGAGGTATGGCTTGCGTGGATCCCCCAACGTTTTCTTACCCAGAATCCCCTGCAAACCTCGAATTTAGCTGAAAAAAATCACTTTTTCCACACATTTTTGTGTTGGAAAGTTGTGGCATCGCCGGGCAGACATGCATTTCCTACCACCCAGTGTTCCCCAAGGTCTCCCGATAAAAATGGTACCCCACTCGTGTGGGAGGCCCAAGTACCCACGACAGGCTAGGGCCCAAAACGTATTGAGGTGACATTAAAATTGCCTATCACAAAACAACCTGGTTTTGCAAGGGGGGTCACCTCGGTTTTTGGCCCCGTGCTCGGCGGCCAGCTAGGGAAACCTATCAAACCTACACATTTCTGAAAACTAGACACCCGGGGGGTTCCAGGGAGGTATGGCTTGCGTGGATCCCCCAACGTTTTCTTACCCAGAATCCCCTGCAAACCTCCAATTTAGCTGAAAAAATCACTTTTTCCACACATTTTTGTGTGGGAAAGTTGTGGCATCGCCGGGCAGACATGCATTTCCTACCACACAGTGTTCCCCAAGGTCTCCCGATAAAAATGGTACCTCACTCGTGTGGGAGGCCCAAGTACCCGCGACATGCTAGGGCCCAAAACGTATTGAGGTGACATTAAAATTGCCTATCACAAAGCAACCTGGTTTTGCAAGGGGGGTCACCTCGGTTTTTGGCCCCGTGCTCGGCGGCCAGCTAAGGAAACCTATCAAACCTACACATTTCTGAAAACTAGACACCCGGGGGGTTCTAGGGAGGTATGGCTTGCGTGGATCCCCCAAGGTTTTCCAACCCAGAATCCCCTGCAAACCTCGAATTTAGCTGACAAAATCACTTTTTCCACACATTTTTGTGTGGGAAAGTTGTGGCATCTTCGGGCAGACATGCATTTCCTACCACCCAGTGTTCCCCAAGGTCTCCCGATAAAAATGGTACCTCACTCGTGTGGGAGGCCCAAGTACCGCGACAGGCTAGGGCCCAAAACATATTGAGGTGACATTAAAATTGCCTATCACAAAACAACCTGGTTTTGCAAGGGGGTCACCTCGGTTTTTGGCCCCGTGCTCTGCGGCCAGCTAGGAAACCTATCAAACCCACACATTTCTGAAAACTAGACACCCGGGAGTTCCAGGAGGTATGGCTTGCGTGGATCCCCCAATGTTTTCTTACCCAGAATCCCCTGCAAACCTCGAATTTAGCTGAAAAAAATCACTTTTTCCACACATTTTTGTGTTGGAAAGTTGTGGCATCGCCGGGCAGACATGCATTTCCTACCACCCAGTGTTCCCCAAGGTCTCCCGATAAAAATGGTACCCCACTCGTGTGGGAGGCTCAAGTACCCACGACAGGCTAGGGCCCAAAACGTATTGAGGTGACATTAAAATTGCCTATCACAAAACAACCTGGTTTTGCAAGGGGGGTCACCTCGGTTTTTGGCCCGTGCTCGGCGGCCAGCTAGGGAAACCTATCAAACCCACACATTTCTGAAAACTAGACACCCGGGGGGTTCCAGGGAGGTATGGCTTGCGTGGATCCCCAAACGTTTTCTTACCCAGAATCCACTGCAAACCTCGAATTTAGCTGAAAAAATCACTTTTTCCACACATCTTTGTGTGGGAAAGTTGTGGCATCGCCGGGCAGACATGCATTTCCTACCACCCAGTGTTCCCCAAGGTCTCCCGATAAAAATGGTACCTCACTCGTGTGGGAGGCCCAAGTACCCCCGACAGGCTAGGGCCCAAAACATTTTGTGATAGGCAATTTTGATGTTGCCTCAATACGTTTTTGGCCCTAGCCTGTCGCAGGTACTTGGGCCTCCCACACGAGTGAGGCACCATTTTTATCGGGAGACCTTGGGGAACACTGGGTGGTAGGAAATGCGTGTCTGCCCGGCGATGCCACAACTTTCCCACACAAAAATGTGTGGAAAAAGTGATTTTTTTCAGCTAAATTTGAGGTTTGCAGGGGATTCTGGGTAAGAAAACATTGGGGATCCACGCAAGCCATACCTCGCTGGAATCACCCGGGTGTCTAGTTTTCAGAAATGTGTAGGTTTGATAGTTTTCCTTAGCTGGCCGCTGAGCACGGGGCCAAAAACCGAGGTGAACACCTTGCAAAACCAGGTTGTTTTGTGATAGGCAATTTTAATGTCACCTCAATACGTTTTGGGCCCTAGCCTGTCGCGGGTACTTGGGCCTCCCACACGAGTGAGGCACCAATTTTATCGGGGGACCTTGGGGAACACTGGGTGGTAGGAAATGCGTGTCTGCCCGGCGATGCTACAACTTTCCCACACAAAAATGTGTGGAAAAAGTGATTTTTTCAGCTAAATTTGAGGTTTGCAGGGATTCTGGGTAAGAAAACGTTGGGGGATCCACGCAAGCCATACCTCGCTGGAACCACCCGGGTGTCTAGTTTTCAGAAATGTGTGGGTTTGATAGGTTTCCTGTTGGAACCGGGTTTACCGAGTCCGCCACGGTAGCATGGCGCGAAGCGGGAAAGCACGCGAAGGCAATGTGTAAGGCAGTTGTGCAGCACACTCTTACTCTGACTCAGAAATGCGAACGCAATAACATGACACCACACCAGGCTTTTGTATTTAAAATCAAGATCTTTTATAAATAAATTAAGTTGGCATTAGATGAGGCAGATTAATTCAGATCTACATTCAAATTCATTGCATTACTCAATTGGTGCACATTTTAAATAAAGCATCATAGCTCATCAACATTGTAGGCCACTAAGAGGCCGCAGGAATTATCTCCTACACGTAGCACTTAATAATGATCTCAAGGTACGTTAATAAAACAGGGGCCTAGACATGCAGTTCACTTTAGCATATTCAATTACTTAAAAGAAGGCTTTTCACTTTACATTTAAATAGGCCTGCATTAATCTAGGCGCGCCCACATTCAGTACAGTGGGCGTCGCAATTCCAGTACACCTGTAACATAAAACACTTCAACTCAATTCAATTAAATACTTTCCCCTGTGGTAAAAGACTTCGCAGTTAAAAGCATGGCCTAGGCAGGAATTACAATAGGCATCTGCAATAAGTTATTAAATACTATAGGGAACCCTCGACATGTCCAGTATCCTGGGGCTTCTATGACCCTTAGGGGTTAACTTTAGGCTAGGCCCACTCCTCTCCGGGGCCTCGCCTCATGGGGAAAGTTATACAATTACTTATGGGGTTAATGGTGGCCCCCGGCCCCCAGTGGTGTTTTGTGGGCGCTAGGGGCCTCCTGGGCTCACCTGTGGTGTTGGTCGTTGGTCGCGCTTCAGGTCGACTGGCACTCCCCCAGGCCCGGCCCGTGTTCTGGAGGGCGGGGCCCGGTAGGGGTACCTCGGCCTTCAGGCCGGACTAGCTGGACGTTGCGGGGCCGGTATCACCTTACTCCGGCCCCCGGGATCAAGGTATGCCGGTGGGGACGTTGCGGGGGCTGGGATCTCACTCCTCCAGCCCCCGGGATCAAGGTAGGGTAAGGTTGGCGGCCTCAGGGTCGCAGGGGAAGGGAGCGGGAGCCGTCAGTCCTCTCCGGCCGGCTCCCCGTCTCCCTCTGCACTGCCGGGGCTCTTCCCGGGCTTCCGTCGGCGCTGGGGGCGTGTCCGGGGCCGGCGCCCAATCGTTGCGCGGCATTCCTGGGTCACGCCCGGCGACCCCGGTTGCTCGGCAACGGCGTCTGCGGGGCCTGGAGGCCTCGCTGGTGATCGCGCTGGCGATTTCTTGGGCCGCGGCGGTGGCAATTCTTCGGCCGCGACGGCGGCAGGGGCAATTCTTTGGCCGCGACGGCGGCGGAGACAATTCTTCGGCCGCGACGGCGGCAGGGGCAATTCTTTGGCCGCGACGGCGGCGGAGCCAATTCTTCGGCCGCGACGGCAGCAGGGGCAATTCTTTGGAGGCTTCGGTGAGGGCGCGGACGGCGCACCTCACCACACACACCTGAGGGGCTTCCTTCACCTCAGCGCCTCCTCCGGTGAGGGCGCGACGGCGCACCTCACCACACGGTGCCTCTTCTCAGGCGGCGGCGGCCGCGATCTCCTCACAAGGTCAGTGACCTGAGGGACGACAGAACGCAGGGGGCACCAGCAGCCTGTGGGCAGGGCTGACTGGCAACGTACTTGGGGGCAGCCCAGCAACAGGCAGAAATGAATAGGGGGTGAAGGTCTAGCGCTTCAGGGTACGGCGCTTTACCTGGTGATCCCCAGTTGGGCAGTTTAGGCTTTAGGCCTGGCTGGACGGTCAGGCCTCCTCAAGTTAAGGTGTCTTGCGACTGCTCCAGATTGGTTGCTTCTTAGGCGTTTCTTGTTAGGAGTTTCTTGTCAGAAGTTCCTTATTATAAGTTTCTTGTCAAAGTTTCTTGTCAGAAGTTTCTTCTTATGAGGGGGGGGGAATGAGTTGGTGGTCTGGGAGTGCTTGATGTTCCTCCCTGCACGCTGAAGGTGGTTCCCTGGGTCCCCTCACACTGGGCAAGGTCAGTGGGTGGTGGGCGTTCCTCAGCTATCTTACTCCAGCAGGGCCTCAGCCCTGTCAGCAGCAGTAGTGTAGGTCTCCCCCTAGGCCCTAAAGCCTATACTCCGGCGGAGGTTCTCCCAGGATCAGTGGTGCCTCATCAACTGTCTCCAACTGACTAAAAGTTTTCCCTCCAAACCTTTTATACCTTTAGGTCAGGTGACTCTCCCAAAGGCGGCAAAACATAACTCCTCCCACAGCCCGGAAGGTTCTGGAACCTTCTACATGCCTGGCTACGTGGCCCAGAGGCGGGGACGGAATGGATACTGTATCCCTATGTCCCAGCCTGACCCTGGCTACTAGTGTGTATGCGTGTAAGGCCCCTCTGCAGTAGCAGGGGCCTGTGGCAGCCATCTTGAGTGAGTTTCACACATGGTAAAACGGCTAGGGGAAAAACGAAAAATTTCTGGGAAAAAGGGCCAAGTCCAACACAACCCCCTCCCAGCCAAAAGCCAGGGTAGACCGATCAATGCCTTGATGGGATTCCCTGCTTCGGGCGAGAAAACTTGGACGCGGGCATTTTCCCCAGCTGCAGGAAGGTCCTGCAGGTCCTTCTCCACTCTGGAACCCGGTGGTTCCCTCTCTCAAACCTCCCTGGACCAACGAAGCCACCCCACTGGCGCTCCCTAATTGGCTGCAGCGAGGACCGGCCCCTAGGCCATCCAGATGTCTCTGGCCCTGGCTGTCTCACAGAGTGGGGGGCAGTAGCCCCAGGCCCGTTGGCCACTCTCCTTCTCCTCCTTGCAGTTCCAAACTGCCACTGGTCCACCCACCTGGGGTCCGCACCTTCAGGCTGACCAGCAGTCAGGGGCGAGGCTCTCCTCCCCCTACCTCTCCTTCTGGGGTTACGCCCTCTCCTCCTATGCGGGGCACCCTCCGACCACCCCTCTCTCACTCTTCCAGGGCCGTGACCCTGCATCCGGACCACCAACCCAGGGTCTAAACCCTTAGGTTGCCCCGGTGCCAGAGGCGAGTCCTCCTTTCCTCTGCACCCCCTCCCAGAGTTCAGCACCCTCCCACCTGGAGATGCACCCCTGGGAGTCAGCTCCGGAGGGACACTGCTTACAGACGTCCCTCCCGCCAGGTCAGGCAGCCCCTGAACCTGGCACCCCAGCCCAGGATCTAAATCCTGTGGCTGGGCAGACCCCAGAACCCCTGAAGCTCTGAATACATACGCCCCGGGTTCTCCTGTCACTGGGGGATCCCCTACCATGGATGGCCCATCGGGACAGCCTAGGCTCCCAACCTGGGGTTCCCTTATGGAACTCTCCAGGCCCTGAGACTGCAGTTGGGGCACCTCGGGACACCTCCCCGTCTCACTCCTTCCTATGGATAGGATGTGAGGCCCTACAACCCGCTCACTATCCTGGGACCTAGCTGGGCTATTCTCCGCCTCTCCCACCTCGCTGGGTTGGAAGATCCCTGCACCACTCCCTTCAGGATCACTCCCCAAACTGGCTATCACCTCCCTGGGTAAATAGAATTTGGGCTCCTGTGGAACCCCAGCAGGTACGCTGCCACCATTCACTTTGTCCTGCATCTCCATCTGCAAGGTCCGGACCTCTAGCTCCTTCAGGCTAAGCTCATGTACAAGCTTCCTTTCCTCCATGGCTAGCCTTGCCTGTTCTCCGTCTCTTTCCATCCTAGCAAGTTCTAATGTTAATTGCCTTTGCTCCCTTCTATCCTCAAATTCCTCTGGCGACAAACTTCCCCCTGACGCACTACTGCCTGCCCTGGAACGTCTTCCTGGCAACACATTCTCGCTAACATCAATGCGCAGTAGGTCCAGTTCGCCTGGGTTGTCTGCCTCCCCCTGCTCCTCGTCCCCTCTTCCCTCCGGGTGGGCCATTACCCATGCCCTCAAAGCTTTCTGAAGCACCTCCTTTCTGGCGCCTCGCTTGACTTCCACCCCCCTCTCTAGGCAGAACTCCTTGAGCTGTGTCACTGTATACCTTTCTAGGTTGGCTAACTCAAACTCCATCCTCCTAGATGGGGTTCCAGACAATTTAAGGAAGGGGTTCTAAACTGTAGGTAGCAGGTCTAACGCAGGAATGTACACAATCGGCAATTACCATAGAATTCCTAGCACTTTCATTACAATAGGTGTCTAATTGCGGCGCACACTGAGTCACTGTAGGGTGCTGCACAAGCACCAGTCCTTATCCAACCGCTGAACACCAAATGTTGGAACCGGGTTTACCGAGTCCGCCACGGTAGCATGGCGCGAAGCGGGAAAGCACGCGAAGGCAATGTGTAAGGCAGTTGTGCAGCACACTCTTACTCTGACTCAGAAATGCGAACGCAATAACATGACACCACACCAGGCTTTTGTATTTAAAATCAAGATCTTTTATAAATAAATTAAGTTGGCATTAGATGAGGCAGATTAATTCAGATCTACATTCAAATTCATTGCATTACTCAATTGGTGCACATTTTAAATAAAGCATCATAGCTCATCAACATTGTAGGCCACTAAGAGGCCGCAGGAATTATCTCCTACACGTAGCACTTAATAATGATCTCAAGGTACGTTAATAAAACAGGGGCCTAGACATGCAGTTCACTTTAGCATATTCAATTACTTAAAAGAAGGCTTTTCACTTTACATTTAAATAGGCCTGCATTAATCTAGGCGCGCCCACATTCAGTACAGTGGGCGTCGCAATTCCAGTACACCTGTAACATAAAACACTTCAACTCAATTCAATTAAATACTTTCCCCTGTGGTAAAAGACTTCGCAGTTAAAAGCATGGCCTAGGCAGGAATTACAATAGGCATCTGCAATAAGTTATTAAATACTATAGGGAACCCCTCGACATGTCCAGTATCCTGGGGCTTCTATGACCCTTAGGGGTTAACTTTAGGCTAGGCCCACTCCTCTCCGGGGCCTCGCCTCATGGGGAAAGTTATACAATTACTTATGGGGTTAATGGTGGCCCCCAGTGGTGTTTTGTGGGCGCTAGGGGCCTCCTGGGCTCACCTGTGGTGTTGGTCGTTGGTCGCGCTTCAGGGCGACTGGCACTCCCCCAGGCCCGGCCCGTGTTCTGGAGGGCGGGGCCCGGTAGGGGTACCTCGGCCTTCAGGCCGGATTAGCTGGACGTTGCGGGGGCCGGTATCACCTTACTCCGGCCCCCGGGATCAAGGTATGCCGGTGGGGACGTTGCGGGGGCTGGGATCTCACTCCTCCAGCCCCCGGGATCAAGGTAGGGTAAGGTTGGCGGCCTCAGGGTCGCAGGGGAAGGGAGCGGGAGCCGGCAGTCCTCTCCGGCCGGCTCCCCGTCTCCCTCTGCACTGCCGGGGCTCTTCCCGGGCTTCCGTCGGCGCTGGGGGCGTGACCGGGGCCGGCGCCCAATCGTTGCGCGGCCTTCCTGGGTCACGCCCGGCGACCCCGGTTGCTCGTCAACAGCGTCTGCGGGGCCTGGAGGCCTCGCTGGTGATCGCGCTGGCGATTTCTTGGGCCGCGGCGGTGGCAATTCTTCGGCCGCGACGGCGGCAGGGGCAATTCTTTGGCCGCGATGGCGGCGTAGACAATTCTTCGGCCGCGACGGCGGCAGGGGCAATTCTTTGGCCGCGACGGCGGCGGAGACAATTCTTCGGCCGCGACGGCGGCAGGGGCAATTCTTTGGAGGCTTCGGTGAGGGCGCGACGGCGCACCTCACCACACGGTGCCTCTTCTCAGGCGGCCGCGATCTCCTCACAAGGTCAGTGACCTGAGGGGCGACAGAACGCAGGGGGCACCAGCAGCCTGTGGGCAGGGCTGACTGGCAACGTACTTGGGGGCAGCCCAGCAACAGGCAGAAATGAATAGGGGTGAAGGTCTAGCGCTTCAGGGTACGGCGCTTTACCTGGTGATCCCCAGTTGGGCAGTTTAGGCTTTAGGCCTGGCTGGACGGTCAGGCCTCCTCAAGTTAAGCTGTCTTGCGACTGCTCCAGATTGGTTGCTTCTTAGGCGTTTCTTGTTAGGAGTTTCTTGTCAGAAGTTCCTTTTTATAAGTTTCTTGTCAAAGTTTCTTGTCAGAAGTTTCTTCTTATGAGGGGGGGGGGAATGAGTTGGTGGTCTGGGAGTGCTTGATGTTCCTCCCTGCACGCTGAAGGTGGTTCCCTGGGTCCCCTCACACTGGGCAAGGTCAGTGGGTGGTGGGCGTTCCTCAGCTATCTTACTCCAGCAGGGCCTCAGCCCTGTCAGCAGCAGTAGTGTAGGTCTCCCCCCTAGGCCCTAAAGCCTATACTCCGGCGGAGGTTCTCCCAGGATCAGTGGTGCCTCATCAACTGTCTCCAACTGACTAAAAGTTTTCCCTCCAAACCTTTTATACCCCTAGGTCAGGTGACTCTCCCAAAGGCGGCAAAACATAACTCCTCCCACAGCCCGGAAGGTTCTGGAACCTTCTACATGCCTGGCTACGTGGCCCAGAGGCGGGGACGGAATGGATACTGTATCCCTATGTCCCAGCCTGACCCTGGCTACTAGTGTGTATGCGTGTAAGGCCCCTCTGCAGTAGCAGGGGCCTGTGGCAGCCATCTTGAGTGAGTTTCACACATGGTAAAACGGCTAGGGGAAAACGAAAAATTTCTGAGAAAAAGGGCCAAGTCCAATACAACCCCCTCCCAGCCAAAAGCCAGGGTAGACCGATCAATGCCTTGATGGGCTTCCCTGCTTCGGGCGAGAAAACTTGGACGCGGGCCTTTTCCCCAGCTGCAGGAAGGTCCTGCAGGTCCTTCTCCACTCTGGAACCCGGTGGTTCCCTCTCTCAAACCTCCCTGGACCAACGAAGCCACCCCACTGGCGCTCCCTAATTGGCTGCAGCCAGGACCGGCCCCTAGGCCATCCAGATGTCTCTGGCCCTGGCTGTCTCACAGAGTGGGGGCAGTAGCCCCAGGCCCGTTGGCCACTCTCCTTCTCCTCCTTGCAGTTCCAAACTGCCACTGGTCCACCCACCTGGGGTCCGCACCTTCAGGCTGACCAGCAGTCAGGGGCGAGGCTCTCCTCCCCCTACCTCTCCTTCTTGGGTTCCGCCCTCTCCTCCTATGCGGGGCACCCTCAGACCACCCCTCTCTCACTCTTCCAGGGCCGTGACCCTGCATCCGGACCACCAACCCAGGGTCTAAACCCTTAGGTTGCCCCGGTGCCAGAGGCGAGTCCTCCTTTCCTCTGCACCCCTCCCAGAGTTCAGCACCCTCCCACCTGGAGAAGCACCCCTGGGAGTCAGCTCCGGAGGGACACTGCTTACAGACGTCCCTCCCGCCAGGTCAGGCAGCCCCTGAACATGGCACCCCAGCCCAGGATCTAAATCCTGTGGCTGGGCAGACCCCAGAACCCCTGGAGCTCTGAATACATACGCCCGGGTTCTCCTGTCACTGGGGGATCCCCTACCATGGATGGCCCATCGGGACAGCCTAGGCTCCCAACCTGGGGTTCCCTTATGGAACTCTCCAGGCCCTGAGACTGCGGTTGGGGCACCTCGGGACACCTCCCCGTCTCACTCCTTCCTATGGATAGGATGTGAGGCCCTACAACCCGCTCACTATCCTGGGACCTAGCTGGGCTATTCTCCGCCTCTCCCACCTCGCTGGGTTGGAAGATCCCTGCACCACTCCCTTCAGGATCACTCCCCAAACTGGCTATCACCTCCCTGGGTAAATAGAATTTGGGCTCCTGTGGAACCCCAGCAGGTACGCTGCCACCATTCACTTTGCCCTGCATCTCCATCTGCAAGGTCCGGAGCTCTAGCTCCTTCAGGCTAAGCTCATGTACAAGCTTCCTTTCCTCCATGGCTAGCCTTGCCTGTTCTCCGTCTCTTTCCATCCTAGCAAGTTCTAATGTTAATTGCCTTTGCTCCCTTCTGTCCTCAAATTCCTCTGGCGACAAACTTCCCCCTGACGCACTACTGCCTGCCCTGGAACGTCTTCCTGGCAACACATTCTCGCTAACATCAATGCGCAGTAGGTCCAGTTCTCCTGGGTTGTCTGCCTCCCCTGCTCCTCGTCCCCTCTTCCCTCCGGGTGGGCCATTACCCATGCCCTCAAAGCTTTCTGAAGCACCTCCTTTCTGGCGCCTCGCTTGACGGCCACCCCCCTCTCTAGGCAGAACTCCTTGAGCTGTGTCACCGTATACCTTTCTAGGTTGGCTAACTCAAACTCCATCCTCCTAGATGGGGTTCCAGACAATTTAAGGAAGGGGTTCTAAACTGTAGGTAGCAGGTCTAACGCAGGAATGTACACAATCGGCAATTACCATAGAATTCCTAGCACTTTCATTACAATAGGTGTCTAATTGCGGCGCACACTGAGTCACTGTAGGGTGCTGCACAAGCACCAGTCCTTATCCAACCGCTGAACACCAAATGTTGGAACCGGGTTTACCGAGTCCGCCACGGTAGCATGGCGCGAAGCGGGAAAGCACGCGAAGGCAATGTGTAAGGCAGTTGTGCAGCACACTCTTACTCTGACTCAGAAATGCGAACGCAATAACATGACACCACACCAGGCTTTTGTATTTAAAATCAAGATCTTTTATAAATAAATTAAGTTGGCATTAGATGAGGCAGATTAATTCAGATCTACATTCAAATTCATTGCATTACTCAATTGGTGCACATTTTAAATAAAGCATCATAGCTCATCAACATTGTAGGCCACTAAGAGGCCGCAGGAATTATCTCCTACACGTAGCACTTAATAATGATCTCAAGGTACGTTAATAAAACAGGGGCCTAGACATGCAGTTCACTTTAGCATATTCAATTACTTAAAAGAAGGCTTTTCACTTTACATTTAAATAGGCCTGCATTAATCTAGGCGCGCCCACATTCAGTACAGTGGGCGTCGCAATTCCAGTACACCTGTAACATAAAACACTTCAACTCAATTCAATTAAATACTTTCCCCCTGTGGTAAAAGACTTCGCAGTTAAAAGCATGGCCTAGGCAGTAATTACAATAGGCATCTGCAATAAGTTATTAAATACTATAGGGAACCCCTCGACATGTCCAGTATCCTGGGGCTTCTATGACCCTTAGGGGTTAACTTTAGGCTAGGCCCACTCCTCTCCGGGGCCTCGCCTCATGGGGAAAGTTATACAATTACTTATGGGGTTAATGGTGGCCCCCGGCCCCCAGTGGCGTTTTGTGGGCCCTAGGGGCCTCCTGGGCTCACCTGTGGTGTTGGTCGTTGGTCGCGCTTCAGGGCGACTGGCACTCCCCCAGGCCCGGCCCGTGTTCTGGAGGGCGGGGCCCGGTAGGGGTACCTCGGCCTTCAGGCCGGACTAGCTGGACGTTGCGGGGGCCGGTATCACCTTACTCCGGCCCCCGGGATCAAGGTATGCCGGTGGGGACGTTGCAGGGGCTGGGATCTCACTCCTCCAGCCCCCGGGATCAAGGTAGGGTAAGGTTGGCGGCCTCAGGGTCGCAGGGGAAGGGAGCAGGAGCCGGCAGTCCTCTCCGGCCGGCTCCCCGTCTCCCTCTGCACTGCCGGGGCTCTTCCCGGGCTTCCGTCGGCACTGGGGGCGTGACCGGGGCCGGCGCCCAATCGTTGCGCGGCCTTCCTGGGTCACGCCCGGCGACCCCGGTTGCTCGGCAACGGCGTCTGCGGGGCCTGGAGGCCTCGCTGGTGATCGCGCTGGCGATTTCTTGGGCCGCGGCGGTGGCAATTCTTCGGCCGCGACGGCGGCAGGGGCAATTCTTTGGCCGCGACGGCGGCGGAGACAATTCTTCGGCCGCGACGGCGGCAGGGGCAATTCTTTGGATGCTTCGGTGAGGGCGCGGACGGCGCACCTCACCACACACACCTGAGGGGCTTCCTTCACCTCAGCGCCTCCTCCGGTGAGGGCGCGACGGCGCACCTCACCACACGGTGCCTCTTCTCAGGCGGCGGCGGCCGCGATCTCCTCACAAGGTCAGTGACCTGAGGGGCGACAGAACGCAGGGGGCACCAGCAGCCAGTGGGCAGGGCTGACTGGCAACGTACTTGGGGGCAGCCCAGCAACAGGCAGAAATGAATAGGGGGTGAAGGTGTAGCGCTTCAGGGTACGGCGCTTTACCTGGTGATCCCCAATTGGGCAGTTTAGGCTTTAGGCCTGGCTGGACGGTCAGGCCTCCTCAAGTTAAGGTGTCTTGCGACTGCTCCAGATTAGTTGCTTCTTAGGCGCTTCTTGTTAGGAGTTTCTTGTCAGAAGTTCCTTATTATAAGTTTCTTGTCAGAAGTTTCTTCTTATGAGGGGGGGGGGAATGAGTTGGTGGTCTGGGAGTGCTTGATGTTCCTCCCTGCACGCTGAAGGTGGTTCCCTGGGTCCCCTCACACTGGGCAAGGTCAGTGGGTGGTGGGCGTTCCTCAGCTATCTTACTCCAGCAGGGCCTCAGCCCTGTCAGCAGCAGTAGTGTAGGTCTCCCCCCTAGGCCCTAAAGCCTATACTCCGGCGGAGGTTCTCCCAGGATCAGTGGTGCCTCATCAACTGTCTCCAACTGACTAAACGTTTTCCCTCCAAACCTTTTATATCCCTAGGTCAGGTGACTCTCCCAAAGGCGGCAAAACATAACTCCTCCCACAGCCCGGAAGGTTCTGGAACCTTCTACATGCCTGGCTATGTGGCCCAGAGGCGGGGACGGAATGGATACTGTATCCCTATGTCCCAGCCTGACCCTGGCTACTAGTGTGTATGCGTGTAAGGCCCCTCTGCAGTAGCAGGGGCCTGTGGCAGCCATCTTGAGTGAGTTTCACACATGGTAAAACGGCTAGGGGAAAAACGAAAAATTTCTGGGAAAAAGGGCCAAGTCCAACATTTCCCTAGCTGTCCGCCGAGCACGGAGCCAAAAACCCAGGTGAACCCCCTTGCAAAACCAGGTTGTTTTGTGATAGGCAATTTTAATGTCACCTCAATACGTTTTGGGCCCTAGCCTGTCGCGGGTACTTGGGCCTCCCACACGAGTGAGGCACCATTGTTATCGGGAGACCTTGGGGAACACTGGGTGGTAGGAAATGCGTGTCTGCCCGGCGATGCCACAACTTTCCCACACAAAAATGTGTGGAAAAGTGATTTTTCAGCTAAATTTGAGGTTTGCAGGGGATTCTGGGTAAGAAAACGTTGGGGGATCCACGCAAGCCATGCCTCCCTGGAACCACCCGGGTGTCTAGTTTTCAGAAATGTGTGGGTTTGATAGGTTTCCCAAGCTGGCCGCCGAGCACGGGGCCAAAAACCGAGGTGACCCCCCTTGCAAAACCAGGTTGTTTTGTGATAGGCAATTTTAATGTCACCTCAATATGTTTTGGGCCCTAGCCTGTCGCAGGTACTTAGGCCTCCCACACAAGTGAGGTACCATTTTTATCGGAAGACTTTGGGGAACGTGGGGTGGGTGGAATTTTGTGGATCCACGCAGATTCCAGAACTTTCCACCACAGAAAACAATATTTTAGGTTTGCAAGGGATTCTGGGTAGCAGAACCTGGTGAGAGCCTGCCAAGTCACCCCATCCTGGATTCCCCTGGGTGTCTAGTTTTCAAAAATGTATAGGTTTCCTAGGTTTCCCTAGGTGCCGGCAGAGCTAGGGTTCAAAACCTACAGCTAGGCACTTTGTTGAAAAAGGGTCCTTTTTCACTGCGAAAATGTGGTGTGTCCACGTTGCGTTTTGGGCCGTTTCCTGTCGCGGGTACTTAGGCCTCCCACACAAGTGAGGTACCATTTTTCTCGGAAGACTTTGGGGAACGCGGGGTGGGTGGAATTTTGTGGATCCACGCAGATTCCAGAACTTTCCACCACAGAAATGTGAGGAAAATTTGTTTTTTGGGACAATTTTTTAGGTTTGCAAGGGATTCTGGGTAACAGAACCTGGTGAGAGCCAGCCAAGTCACCCCATCCTGGAGTCCCCTGGGTGTCTAGTTTTCAAAAATGTATAGGTTTCCTAGGTTTCCCTAGGTGCCGGCAGAGCTATGGTTCAAAATCTACAGCTAGGCACTTTGTTGAAAAAGGGTCTGTTTTCACTGTGAAAATGTGGTGTGTCCACGTTGCGTTTTGGGCCGTTTCCTGTCGCGGGTACTTAGGCCTCCCACACAAGTGAGGTACCATTTTTCTCGGAAGACTTTGGGGAACGCGGGGTGGGTGGAATTTTGTGGATCCACGCAGATTCCAGAACTTTCCACCACAGAAATGTGAGGAAAATGTGTTTTTTTTAACAATATTTTAGGTTTGCAAGGGATTCTGGGTAGCAGAACCTGGTGAGAGCCAGCCAAGTCACCCCATCCTGGAGTCCCCTGGGTGTCTAGTTTTCAAAAATGTATAGGTTTCCTAGGTTTCCCTAGGTGCCGGCAGAGCTATGGTTCAAAATCTACAGCTAGGCACTTTGTTGAAAAAGGGTCAGTTTTCACTGTGAAAATGTGGTGTGTCCACGTTGCGTTTTGGGCCATTTCCTGTCGCGGGTACTTGGGCCTCCCACACAAGTGAGGTACCATTTTTATCGGAAGACTTTGGGGAACGCGGGGTGGGTGGAAATTTGTGGATCCACGCAGATTCCAGAACTTTCCACCACAGAAATGTGAGGAAAATGTGGTTTTTTTGACAATTTTTTAAGTTTGCAAGGGATTCTGGGTAACAGAACCTGGTGAGAGCCAGTCAAGTCACCCCATCCTGGATTCCCCATGGTGTCTACTTTTCAAAAATGTATAGGTTTGAAAGGTTTCCCTAGGTGCCGGCAGAGCTAGGGTTCAAAATCTACAGCTAGCCACTTTGTTGAAAAAGGGTCCGTTTTCACTGTGAAAATGTGGTGTGTCCACGTTGCGTTTATGGCCGTTTCCTGTCGCGGGTACTTGGGCCTCCCACACAAGTGAGATACCATTTTTATCGGAAGACTTTGGGGAACGCAGGGTGGGTGGAATTTTGTGGATCCACGCAGATTCCAGAACTTTCCACCACAGAAATGTGAGGAAAATTTGTTTTTTTGGACAATTATTTAGGTTTGCAAGGGATTCTGGGTAACAGAACCTGGTGAGAGGCAGTCAAGTCACCCCATCCTGGATTCCCCTGGGTGTCTAGTTTTCAAAAATGTATAGGTTTGCTAGGTTTCCCTAGGTGCTGGCAGAGCTAGGGTTCAAAAACTACAGCTAGGCACTTTGCCAAATAAGGGTCATTTTTCACAGTGAAATTGAGGTGTGTCCACGTTGCGTTTTGCGCCGTTTCCTGGCGCGGACACTATGCCTACCCACACAAGTGAGGTACCATTTTTCTCGGAAGACTTTGGGGAACGCGGGGTGGGTAGAAATTTGTGGATCCACGCAGATTTCAGGACTGTCCACCACAGAAATGTGAGGAAAATGTGTTTTTTTGGACAATTATTTAGGTTTGCAAGGGATTCTGGGTAACAGAACCTGGTGGGAGGCAGTAAAGTCACCCCATCCTGGATTCCCCTGGGTGTCTAGTTTTCAAAAATATATAGGTTTGCTAGGTTTCCCTAGATGCAGGCAGAGCTAGGATTCAAAAACTACAGCTAGGCACTTTGCCAAAAAAGGGTCATTTTTCACTGTGAAATTGGGGTGTGTCCACGTTGCGTTTCGCGCGATTTCCTGTCGCGGGCTCTAGGCCTACCCACACAAGTGAGGTACCATTTTTCTCGGAAGACTTTGGGGAACGCGGGGTGGGTAGAAATTTGTGGATCCATGCAGATTCCAGAACTTTCCACCACAGAAATGTAGGGAAAATGTGTTTTTTTTGACAATTTTTTAGGTTTGCAAGGGATTCTGTTTAACAGAACCTGGTGAGAAGCAGTCAAGTCACCCCATCCTGGATTCCCCTGGGTGTCTAGTTTTCAAAAATGTATAGGTTTTCTAGGTTTCCCTAGGTGCCGGCAGAGCTAGGGTTCAAAAACTACAGCTAGGCACTTTGCCAAAAAAGGGTCGTTTTTCACTGTAAAATTGTGGTTTGTCCACGTTGCGTTTTGCACCGTTTCCTGTCGCGGGCACTAGGCCTACCCACACAAGTGAGGTACCATTTTTCTCAGAAGACTTTGGGGAACGTGGGGTGGGTAGAAATTTGTGGATCCGTGCAGATTACAGACCTTTCCACCACAGAAATGTGAGGAAAATGTGGTTTTTTTGACAATTTTTTAGGTTTGCAAGGGATTCTGGGTAACAGAACCTGGTGGGAGCCAGTCAAGTCACCCCATCCTGGATTCCCCTGGGTGTCTAGTTTTCAAAAACGTATAGGTTTGCTAGGTTTCCCTAGATGCCGGCAGAGCTAGGGTTCAAAAACTACAGCTAGGCACTTTGCCAAAAAAGGGTCATTTTTCACTGTGAAATTGGGGTGTGTCCACGTTGCGTTTTGCACCGTTTCCTGTCGCGGTCACTAGGCCTACCCACACAAGTGAGGTACCATTTTACTCAGAAGACTTTGGGGAACGCGGGGTGGGTGGAAATTTGTGGATCCATGCAGATTCCAGAACTTTCCACCACAAAAATGTGAGGAAAATGTGGTTTTTTTGACAATTTTTTAGGTTTGCAACGGATTCTGGGTAACAGAACCTGGTGAGAGCCAGTCAAGTCACCCCATCCTGGATTCCTCTGGGTGTCTAGTTTTCAAAAATGTATAGGTTTGCTAGGTTTCCTGGGTGCCGGCAGAGCAAGGGTTCAAAAACTACAGCTAGGCACTTTGCAAAAAAAGGGTAATTTTTCAATGTGAAAATGTGGTGTGTTCACGTTGCGTTTTCAGCCGTTTCCTGTCGTGGGCACTATGCCTACCCACACAAGTGAGGTACCATTTTTATCAGGAGACATAGGGTAATTCATATTTGTAAAGCAACTGTTATTACCTATTGACTTTCGATGCATTTCTGCCTTCCAAATGAAAGACAATGTGTAAAAGAAGTCATTTTGAAAAATGACCTATAATTCTCATGCTAGTATGAGTATTCCCAATTTCGGAAATGTGCAAATATCTACTGTTTCTAAACTCTATATTTTGTTCCCATTTCAGAAATACATAGGAGTCTTTCATAACGAATTTTCCATGTATACATTTTCCCAGAATAATTGCTATATACCCGGTACATAATAAAAAACCATTGCCAGACGCTGCTCAGTTTTTGGCTCTGGGTTCGTCGGGTTCTTGGTGAACCTACAAGTCCTATATATCCCCACAACCAGTAAGGTCCAGTGGATGTAACGGTATATTGCTTTCAAAGAGCAGTCATAATTAGAAGAAGTTACAGGTGAAAACGTTGACACAAAAGGCTGTTTTTTTCAACTAATTTTCCATTTTTCCTATATTTAACTGTTAGTTTCTATAAAGAAACCTTGATGGATTTACACAAATGACCCCTTGCTGAATTCAGCATTTTGTCTACTTTTCTAAAATGTATAGATTTCCAGGATCCATTATTGCTTTCATACCCATTTCTACCATTAACTGGAAGGAGGTTGAAAGCACAAAAATAGCAAAAATAGGCTATGCCGCAGAAAAATGCCAAAACTGTGTAAAATTTTTTGGTTTTCTGACAAAAGTCTGTCATTCCCTAAAAGCTGGGAAAATGGAGATTTCAGCCCCACAAACCCTTTTTTGATACCATTTGCAGGGAAAAACCCAGACGCTTTCATATGCGGGACTTTTTCCCCATTTTTCCCCCAAAAACCAAAATTTAGCTGTATTTTGGCTAAAATCTGGGACCCCTCCAGGGGAATCCACAAACCCTGGGTACCTTTAGAATCCCCATGATGTTGGAAGAAAAGGACGCAAATTTGGCGTGGATACCTTATGTGGTCAAAAAGTTACAGAGGCCTAATCGCGAACTACTACAAATAGCCAAAAAAGGGCTCAGCACTGGGGGGGAAAGGCCCAGCAGTTAAGGGGTTAAGGGGACTAGGAGTAGTTCCACTTTACCCTTTCTCTCTTTGTGTTAGACAGTAATAAAATAGAAGCACATACTGTAAAGTAGTTACCCGTTGTACATAAGTATTGCCTGCTTAATTCTGTGTGTTTTCGCACTGGGACACCAGCCCTTTTGTGTCTTTTGTTGGTCTGTCAAAAATTGTATATAATCTATATGTCAATTAAATAACTGTTTTCAGTTCTTTTACCCTTGTGCAATTAAAATCATTCAAGGCTAAGGGCGCTAGCGAGCCGGCTGCAAGATGGCCGCCACGTAGTGAGGCTCTGCAGGCTGGGCAGTCAATCTATAATTTATCCTGCGGGCGGCTCACCCATCGCGACCTGAAACGGCATGTAGACGCACTTGAGTGCTTGCTGCAATGGCTGGTGGTGAAATCAGAGAGGAAAGAGTGATGGCCCCGGAGATCAGAAGCGGGCGCACCAGCGGAGGGAAAATGGCGGACTCGGCCTAAATGCTACGAAGGCTGGGCGAAATCCGATCTGACACCGCCGGAGGAAGTGCCGCGACTTGACTCCCCTCAGCGGCGGCGGAGGTGACTGGCGTTGCGGAGGGGAAGACTTGTACCCGGCGGGCGCTGTGGGCCGGAGAGGAGAAGGTTGCCCGCGGTCCTGTCTCTCGGGCCTTGGCTTCGTCCGCTGTGAGGTCCCCCCCCGGCGGCGCCTGGACCCTGAGGAGTGAAGCGGGCTGAGCTGCGCCCAGGTAGGGGGTCGTCGGCCGGGAGGTCGCCCGGTGGGGTGTGCGAGTGGCAGCCGGGAGGTGTGCAGCGGAGGGAGGCTCACCCGCGAGATAGCGGCCTCTGCTGAGGGAGATCGTCCCCAGCTGGGCCCTCCTGGGCTTGAGCGCGCTCCCTTGGCCTGGGTGCGGAAAAGCGGATTCCCCCGTCGAAGTGCAGCAGACAGGCGGGTGAGAGGATTACAGGCGCGGCGCGCCCCCCGCCGGTTCCGGGGAAAACAGACGGTGCAGGCCAGGGCGGATGGAGCCGCGGTCCACCGAACACCAGCGCACCGAGGCGGACCCTCCCGCAGATTAAAGGGACGCACCTGGATCAGACTGAACTGAGAGTGCGGTGAGTTGTGAGGGACTGTGCTGCTGCGCGCCCCAGCAATCTGGCGGACTCTGTGCCTTCCCGCCGTCAGTGAAGGCACACCTGCTTGGTGGGACAGAGCCAATATCAAGACCCCACGGTGAGTGGATTTGGGCCCTCACGGACCGGGAGACAGACACCGTCTGGAGGTTACAAAAGGCCCCTGCTCTGGCCCGGATGGCTTGGCCCGAGCCTGGGCGGCCCTGGTGCGTCTGGCTAGAGGGCTCGTCCCTGGGACAGCCTGTTGACCCTGGTGCCGGGTTCTATCGGCTCTGGAGGTGGGGAGAGTCCTAGTCCCCCTCCACGGGTTTTGTGACGACCCTGAGGAACGGTGGTACCTGGTGATAGCCTGCGGCCCACGGAAAGTGCAGCCACTATTGCACAGAAGGAGTGGGGCCGGGAAGGTGACGTAGGCCCAGATTACACCCGTGCAGCGATCCCGGTCAGACCTGGGACGGATGGTTCTGGTTGGTGTCACCTCAGAGGGACCTACCCTAAGCTGCGTGGGCAGTCTATACACCATGGGCAAAGCGGACGCCAAGCAACCGAAAATTTCATTTGAACAACGTAAAGCCCCCAAGGGGAATACTCCCCGGTGGAGGAGCGGGAAGGTGAGAACATGGCGGCAGCGGCGGACAACGAGCCAAGCATCCGTGCCATGTTTGTTGAGCTGAAGCAATCCCTGGCAGCAATAGACTTAAAAATAGACTCGATGTCCGACCGCCTAGATCGGCTGAAGGATAAAGTGGCGAACCACGACGAGCGCATCACAGAGGTTGAACAGAGGATCTCCACGCTGGAAGATGAAGGCACGTCGACACGCGAAAAATTGCTCAGTATGGAAAAGGTGCTTGAGGTCATCCGAAACAAAAATGAAGATCTTGAAGCCAGGTTCCGGCGCAACAATCTGCGCATTCTTGGTATCCCTGATTCCACCGCGATGACCCGGGTGGAGGACTACATTGAAGAAATGCTTCGGTCCTTCTTTGGGGGCGCCCTATCGTCTGTGTGCGTTGTGGAACGTGCACACAGATCCCTGGGGCCGCGCCCCTGCCCGTCCCATCATCGCGAGGTTGCTAAAGTACAGGGATCGGGACATGGTGCTGCGCAGGGCCCGTGACCTGCAGGGCACCAGATATCAGGGCAATGTAGTCTCCTTCTTCCCGGACTTCACATTATCCGACCAGGCTGCCCGTCGAGAATTTGTGCCGGTTAAGCGGATGTTGCAGCAACAGGATATTAAATACTCTCTACTCTACCCGGCAAAACTACGAGTTTTCCATTCTGGAAAGACATCTTACTTTACGGACCCCAAGCTGGCCACTAAATTTGCCCGCAGCCTCAAGCCGGCTGCCTCCATGGATAGAGACCAGATGGCAGAAGACCCGCTCAGTGAGAATGACTGACCAATAGGCTGTAGCTTCATTGTGCTTGACGAACTAATATGGACCCTGGCGATTGAATAGTCTGACATTTGATGTTTGCTCCCCGGGCGTTTGCTCTCACTGGTTGTTAGAAATGGGATCTCTGGTTGGCTAAGGCTTGCGCCAAAGCCAGGCAGAGACCACCACTCTAGTCAGGGCAAGGGAGTTACATGCCAAAGATAACTCCTGCTCACCCCCTTGGTAGCTTGGCACGAGCAGTCAGGCCTATCCCGGAGGCAATGTGTAAAGCGTTTGCGCAACACGCACACAGCAACAACATACTAGGCACACCACAAAAGGAACTCCACACAAGGTTATATCAAAAATAGCCTTTGTATTCTCATAACACATTAGAATAGTAATCACATAATATACATTGCGCCACCTGACACTAGGTAATATCTACAAGGGATTATGTACACCTGCCAGGGCCAACTGGACCACTGTCAGAACCATCACAAAGTGAACTTAGTAAATGTAGGACATATCATAAACGTAGAACCCAGCCAGTAATCACTGGCAAACACTGTACTCAGCATCATCCTGTAACATAAACCATATTATGCACAGTATCACATTTAGGCGTGGAATACATTCTCCGCCAACCTCACCAGCATAAACACATTATGCAATCATCTCATAAGTCTAAACGCATTAGACAATACCCTCACCAGCATAACTACATTATGCAATAACACATAAACAGAACTCTTAGGTTAGGGAATAACCTCCTAAACATAAATCACATTAGAGAATAATCTCACTAGCATAAACCACAGTATGCAAATAACCTCATACATAAACCACAGTTAGAGGCATAAAACAGGGTGCGTAAATCACAATACATGAATCACATTTCCTAGCACCACATAAATCACATTAGGGCCTGGCGCCCTACAAACCTAACAGTCCCCCTGGCCAACTGGCCTTCTCAATGGGGCTCAAATGCCCTATGTCCAGCAAAGTCAGGGCTTGTGGCTGCCACTGCAGCAACATCACAAGGTGCGCCATTGCGCAGACCTAAACGGTGCAGCTGACGCTAATTGCCGTGCAGCTGTGAACATCAAATGGGCCCTGGCACGACTGTGCCCTCGGGGCCCCACTGGGGCTCTCTAATTAACTCTGCCCCCATCGTTGCAGCTGCTTGCGCTCTCGCAGGACAGCTGAGATCATCGCCAAAACTGGAGGGCACGGGCACTACTGGCCCTCGGGGCTTTTATGGGCCCCTAAAACAAACATGCCCCCTCGTTGGTGCAGCTGCCCTCTGTCAGGCGGCTGTGAGAATGGCCAAACGGGAAGGCACGGGCCCCTCTGGGCCCTCTCTAAACAAATATGCCAGCAACGTTGGAGCGGCCCGCTCTCCTGGTGGGACCGCTCAGACTCAAACAGGCACCAACAACAAAGAGCCATCACTCACCGGCTCTCGGGATCGGAAAGGCAACCCCCACTCACCGGGATCTGCTGGACTCCTCCCGTCTCCTCTCCGGGCGGCCGCGGGGCTCTCCCTCACTCACGGGAGCCCCGCCGATCAGCTGCCACACCTCTCCTCACTTCACCCGGGCCCCCTCCTGGGACCCGAGACTTCTACATGGAGCCTGCGAGGCTCCTGACAGATCTCCGGCCGGGACTTCCTCTCCGGCCTCAGCTTCCCGTGCTGGCCCCGCCCACGTCTCAGGCAAGGTTGCCTGACTTCCGGGTCGCATTCGGCAGCTGCCCGGCAGTTTCTTTTGGCGACAATGAGGGGTAGGCTCCCTCGTAATTTAAAATATAAAGCGGGCTGGGCTCCCGCTAATTAATAAAAGCAAAATGCGGGGTGGGCACCCGCTCGGTGCACAAACATGCGGGGTGGGCACCCGCTTCAGCCAGTATCACGGGGGAATCCCTCACGCCGGGATTCCCTCTAAAGGGACGGGCAGCGCCGCGCTGCGCAGCCCACGCTCTCTCCTCCATTCAGGGGCCAGTAGATTCCAATAAAAGCGCTCACAGGGCGCTACAAGCAGAACAAGCTCCTCTAAGGTCCTGGAGATCAAGGGGGCAATGCAGGGCCCAGGGAGGCAAGCCCTCATGGCGATTCCTCCTGGGCCCCAGCAGCAGCACACCCCAGCAGGGTCAGGAACAGCACACCAGCCCGGAACTGAACAATTTCATGGGGTCACAGCCCCTATATTTATACCAACATTCTCTTTGTCTGTAGTGCAGGGCATGGGGGAACCAGATGCAACTGGTTCAGGGGGGATTTGGAGCACTTTGTTTTGCAAGCTCCTCTTCCACTTTGTCCGGTGGGGGCTAGGTGATCAGACACACCACAGGGGGCGGAGCCAGCATTGTACAGGGCAGGCACACTCCTATTCAGAGTCAGGGGATTACTCCTCCCACTACTCCCAGCAGAGATGTCCTATTCACCCCAGCGCTGACTCACCCTGCCCCTCCTGGAGCCACCCACACCTCCCAGCCCCTGTCACTCACAAGCCAGACATGCAATTCACATCAGGCAGGCAGACACATAGCGCACAGAAATGCCAACTTCTAAAAGTGGCATTTCCCCCACAGTCATAATAAATCTGCGCACACCATTGCGCAGCATTTATTCTCACAATTTCATACATACCAAACTCGGCCACTCTGCTCCTCCCTTACCATGAATTACCACTGTCACACACTGATCAGGGAATCCCCAATGCATTCCTATGGGAGGGCAGGCCAATCTCACCAATGTACACAGAGAGTGCACGCACTTTCCACTGGACCACAGTGCGAAAGTGCCCAGAGGCCTAAAACCACCAACACCAGGTCACAGAAAAGGCAAAAAGTTTAGGGATGAACTTGCCGAAAGGGCCAAGTCCAACACAACCCCCTTTCAGCCAAAACGCAGGGTAGACCAATCACTCCCTTGATGGGCTTCCCTGCTTTGGGCAATAGAACACGGACGCGGGCCCGCAACAGCAGGGACAGCCTCCGGTTCTACACCACTCTGAACCCACGTGGTTCCCTCTGTAAAAAAACACTCAGGCCCAACTAGGCTACCCCACTGGTACTTCCTAGTTGTCCACGGCCAGGACCAGGCCCTTGGCCACCCAGATGCCACTGGTCCTTGCCAATCCACAGAGTGGGGGGAAGTAACCCCTGGCACATAATAGCCATTCTCCACTCTCCTCTAATTGTAGTTCCAAACTGCCACTGATCCTCCAACCTAGGGTCCGCACCCTCAGGTTGACCAGAGGTCACGGGCGAAGCATCTCCTCACCCTACCTCTCTTCTGGCCTTCCGCCCTCTCCCAGGAGAAGCAGCCCCAGAACTCAATTCTCCCACCAGTTCAGGACCTCTCTCCCTCAACTGGTCTACCACCTGGGATCTAAACTCTCCGGCCGCACCGGGGTCAGAGGCGAGGACTCCCTCCCTCTGCACCCCCTTCCAGAGCCCTATACCCTCCCAACTGGAGTAGTAAGTCCGTCTGCGCCCGTCCGCGCCTGGACTGCGCCCAGCGCCAGAACCCGTGGCCACCGCAAACGCCACAACGCCCGGCTCCGCTACAACTCCAGCACCCTCCACGCACTCAACGCCGGACGACAATCGCGCACCTGCTTCCTGGCCGCCCCGAAGCGCACCCAAGGACCCTTCTCCTGCCGGAACTGCAGCTTCACCAGCACCCAGCCCGCCAACCCGCCGACCAGGAACGAAACCAACTACCTCAGTTGCATTCTTCTCAACACCCGCTCCGCCCGCAAACACGCCGTTGAACTCTGGGACCTACTCGACTCAACCTCCCCTGACGGAGACCTGGCTGAACCCCTCCTCGACACCCGACATCGCCATTGCCATCCCAGAAGGCTACAAGATCTCCCGCAGGGACCGCACCAACGGAGTAGGAGGAGGAATCGCCATCGTCCACAGGAACACTCTCAGAGTCTCGACCAACAACGACGACACCCTTAGCACCGCCGAACACCTGCACTTCCAGATCCACACCGACCCCAACACCACCCTCAGAGGAACCCTCGTCTACAGACCACCCCGGTCCCCGACCACAGTTCAGCGACTCCATCGCCGACTTCGTCAGCCCACACGCCCTCGCCTCCACGGACTACATCCTCCTCGGGGACCTGAACTTCCACCTCGAGAACAACAACGACACCAACTCTACCACCCTGATCGACAACCTCGCCAACCTCGGATCAGACAACTCGTCACAACACCCACCCACTCCGCCGGCCACACGCTTGACCCCATCTTCTCCGCAAGCTCCCACGTCACCTTCAGCCACACCACCGAACTCCACTGGACTGACCATCGCTGCATCCACTTCACCTTCCAGAAAGCCACCACGCACCACCGCACCCAACAGATACCTCGCCGATGCTGGAGCAAAGTCACCGAAGACCAGCTAACCACCACCCTCGCCCGGAGCCCACCCGCCGACCCCACCGACCCCGACATCGCCACCCGCAACCTCAGACAGTGGATCGACGACTGCGCCAACACCCTCGCCCCGCTCAAGAAACCCTCCAACAGCCTCACCAGCAAGAAAGCCAGCTGGTTCACTGAAGACCTCCGGGCCTCCAAGCAAACCTGCCGAAAGCTAGAGAAGAACTGGCACCGTGAACAAACACCGGACAGCTACGCAGCCCACAAGAACGCCACCCGCAGACACCATCACCTCATCAGATCCGCCAAAAGGGCCTCCTTCAAAGACCGCCTAGACAACAACGCACACAACAGCAAAGAGCTCTTCAACATCGTGAAGGAACTCTCCAACCCCAGCTCCAACACCAACGACATCCCACCTTCGCAAGACCTGTGCAACTCGCTGGCCACCTTCTTCCATCGCAAGATCGCTGACATCCACGACAGCTTCAACACCACGATCGCCCCGACAACCACTGAGACCTCCGCCCCCACGACCAACATCCGCACCAACCGCCTGCTCTCCTGGACCAACATAAACGACGACGACACCATCAAGATCATGAACACCATCCACTCCGGATCTCCGTCAGACCCATGCCCACACCACATCTTCAACAAAGCCAGCACCGCCATCGCACCCCATCTCCGGAAAGCCATCAACATTTCCTTCGAGACAGCAACCTTCCCGGAAAGCTGGAAGCACGCCGAGATCAACGCCTTACTCAAGAAACCCAAGGCGGACCCCAAGGACCTCAAGAACTTCCGGCCCATCTCCCTGCTCGCGTTTCCGGCGAAGGTCATCGAGAAGACTGTCAACAAACAACTGACCCGCTACCTCGAGGAGAACAGCATCTTGGACCCGTCCCAGTCCGGGTTTCGCAGCAACCACAGCACCGAAACTGCCCTCATCGCCGCCACCGATGACATCAGGACCCTGCTAGACAACGGAGAGACTGCGGCCCTCATCCTCCTGGACCTGTCAGCCGCCTTCGACACGGTATGCCACCACACACTACGCACACGCCTCCACGACGCCGGGATCCAAGAGAAGGCCCTGGACTGGACCACCTCCTTCCTCTCCGGCAGAACACAGAGCGTCCGCCACCCCCCCTTCCGCTCCAAAGCCACCGAGATCATCTGCGGCGTACCCCAGGGCTCATCCCTCAGCCCAACGCTGTTTAACATCTACATGGCACCACTCGCCCACGTCGCCCGACTGCACGACCTCAACATCATCTCTTACGCCGATGACACCCAGCTGATTCTCTCCCTCACCAAGGACCCCCACACCTCCAAAACCAACCTCCACGAAGGAATGAAGGCCGTCGCCGAATGGATGAGGAACAGCCGACTGAAGCTGAACTCGGACAAGACAGAGGTCCTCATCCTCGGATCCACCCCCTCGGCCTGGGACGACTCCTGGTGGCCGACCGCACTGGGAACAGCTCCAACACCCACTGACCACGCACGCAACCTAGGGGTCATCCTCGACTCCACCCTCTCCATGACTAAGCAGGTCAACGCCATCTCTTCCTCCTGATTCAACACCCTCCGCATGCTCCGCAAGATCTACAAGTGGATCCCCACCGAAACGAGAAGAACAGTCACCCAGGCCCTCGTCAGCAGCAGGCTGGACTACGGAAACGCCCTCTACGCTGGAGCCTCTGCCAAACTCCTGAAGCGGCTGCAACGCATCCAGAACGCCTCTGCACGCCTGATCCTCGACATCCCTCGCCGCAGCCACATCACTCCCCACCTGAGAGACCTGCACTGGCTCCCCGTCAACAAGAGGATAACCTTCAAGCTCCTCACCCACGCACACAAGGCACTCCACAACACCGGACCTGCGTACCTCAACAGACGACTCAGCCTCTACACCCCCGCCCGCCAGCTTCGCTCCACCGACCTCGCCCTCGCCACAATCCCCCGCATCCGAAGAGCGACCTCCGGCGGCAGATCCTTCTCCCACCTCGCCGCCAAAACCTGGAACACCCTCCCCATCCACCTACGGCAGACCCAAGACCTGATGACCTTCAGAAGACTCCTCAAGATCTGGCTCTACGAGCAGCAGCAGCACTCCTCCCCCCCCCCCCAGCGCCTTGAGACCCTCATGGGTATGTAGTGCGCTCTACAAATGCTATGATTGATTGATTGATTGGTACCCCTAGAAGGCAAAGCGGTCAGGACACTGATTACAGTTGCCCTTCCGTCCAGGACAGGAAACACCTGAACCTTGCTCCCCAACCCAGGGACGGTACCCTTTGGTCAGATGCCCGGCGAACCAGGACTTCATGGGGAGCAAGCATGCCCCCCCCTGAGGGTGACACATAACTAATGTGTCATTGACAGTCTGCCTGGCGCAGAGCTCACGACCTCCTGTCCCTCTGACAGTGCGTGAAGATGGCCCAGGACAGAAGTGGTGTCGCCCTGGTCAATCATTGGTGACTCGGCCCTTCTGGCTGGCCCCTGACCCAATGGTTCTTCCACTGGGGACTCTTTCCCCCTCTCACCCCTCAATCTGGACTTCTGCACCCTCCTCTTAGGAGTGGCACTGCCAGACACCAGAACTGATGGAGGCCTGATGACAGACACTCCCAGCTCACCTAACACGGGGAGATCCCCCTCGAAGAACGGTCCAACAGGACAGCCTAGGCTCCCTACCTGGTGTTCCCTCTAAGAACCATCCAGTACTGAAGACTGAGGTGCGGGCACTTCGGGACACAGCCCAATCTCACTCCTTCTCCTGCGAGACAGGATGCGAGTCCCTACAACCTCCTCACTATAAGGGCACCTAGCTGGGCTACTCTGAACCACTTCCACCACTCTGGGTTGGAAGACACCTGCACCATTCTTCTAGTATCACTCCCCAATGCAAGCTCCTTATAACCAAAAGAACTCACACACTACACCGGGTGTTGGCGCGACTCCGGAAAACAATTACGAGGTGTGTTCTCTCTGACAAAACAGATTGAACAGCCCTTTAACACCATTTACCGTGCTAACCAATCACCCAAAACGTCCAGTGCACCAGAACACTCATCCACATACTCCCCCCCAAGACTGGTGAGACAGCATCTTACTGCCCCTGAATCTCAACCTGTCCCCCTCTTAACCGAGAACCAGGTACCATACTCTGGGAACGGGGAATGGGACTTCCTGCACTGGACTTCATATTGCTGCCACCACTGTATCCCACCCTTACTGGGGATTCCAGAAACTAAAACTGCACTTAGGGGATAATCTACCCCCCGAGCTAGTTACTCCATGCCAATTAAGTTACCACTGTAGGCCAACCCTAGAAATAGCAGACAGCACAGGAGCAGTTACCCCCTCCAGCTTGCGCTGCAGGGCCACCCCAGAAATAGCAGTCTGCACAAGGGCAGTACAAAACTCCTCCAGATTCTCTGGTTTCTGTCCTTGACAGGACCCCCAACTCATAGTGCAACAATAAAACACATTTCAATGAAATGATACTTAAAACAAACTCAGAAACAATAATCCCCATACATGTGACTATCTAAAATGCAGAGCTTGTAGTGCAACCAGTTGTCGCTGTGGTACTGCGCAAACGCAAGTCCTATCCTCACCGCTGACAACCAATGCTAGAAATGGGATCTCTGGTTGGCTATGGCTTGCTCCAAAGCCAGGCAGGGACTACCACTCTAGTCAGGGCAAGGGAGTTACACGCCAAAGATAACCCCTGCTCACCCCCTTGGTAGCTTGGCACGAGCAGTCAGGCCTATCCCGGAGGCAATGTGTAAAGCGTTTGCGCAACACGCACACAGCAACAACATACTAGGCACACCACAAAAGGAACTCCAAACAAGGTTATATCAACAATTGCCTTTGTATTCTCATAACACATTAGAATAGTAATCACATAATATACATTGCGCCACCTGGCACTAGGTAATATCTACAAGGGATTATGTACACCTGACAGGACCAACTGGACCACTGTCAGAACCATCACAAAGTGAACAAAGTAAATGTAGGACATATCATAAACGTAGAACACAGCCAGTAATCACTGGCAAACACTGTACTCAGCATCATCCTGTAACATAAACCATATTATGCACAGTATCACATTTAGGCGTGGAATACATTCTCCGCCAACCTCACCAGCATAAACACATTATGCAATCATCTCATAAGTCTAAACCATTAGACAATACCCTCACCAGCATAACTACATTATGCAATAACACATAAACAGAACTCTTAGATTAGGGAATAACCTCCTAAACATAAATCACATTAGAGAATAATCTCACTAGCATAAACCACAGTATGCAAATAACCTCATACATAAACCACAGTTAGAGGCATAAAACAGGGTGCGTAAATCACAATACATGAATCACATTTCCTAGCACCACATAAATCACATTAGGGCCTGGCGCCCTACAAACCTAACAGTCCCCCTGGCCAACTGACCTTCTCAATGGGGCTCAAATGCCCTATGTCCAGCAAAGTCAGGGCTTGTGGGTGCCACTGCAGCAACATCACAAGGTGCGCCATTGCGCAGACCTAAACGGTGCAGCTGACGCTAATTGCCGTGAAGCTGTGAACATCAAATGGGCCCTGGCACGACTGTGCCCTCGGGGCCCCACTGGGGCTCTCTAATTAACTCTGCCCCCATCGTTGCAGCTGCCTGCGTTCTCGCAGGACAGCTCGGATCATCGCCAAAACTGGAGGGCACGGGCACTACTGGCCCTCGGGGCTTTTATGGGCCCCTAAAACAAACATGCCCCCTCGTTGGTGCAGCTGCCCTCTGTCAGGCGGGGCAGCTGTGAGAATGGCCAAACGGGAAGGCCCGGGCCCCTCTGGGCCCTCTCTAAACAAATATGCCAGCAACGTTGGAGCGGCCCGCTCTCCTGGCGGGACCGCTCGGACTCTGTGACTCGAACAGGCACCAACAACAAAGAGCCATCACTCACCGGCTCTCGGGATCGGAAAGGCAACCCCCACTCACCGGGGTCTGCTGGACTCCTCCCGTCTCCTCTTCGGGCGGCCGCGGGGCTCTCCCTCACTCACGGGAGCCTCGCCAATCAGCTGCCACACCTCTCCTCACTTCACTCGGGCCCCCTCCTGGGACCCGGGACTTCTACATGGAGCCTGCGAGGCTCCGGACAGATCTCCGGCCGGGACTTCCTCTCCGGCCTCAGCTTCCCGTGCTGGCCCCGCCCACGTCTCAGGCAAGGTTGCCTGACTTCCGGGTCGCATTCGGCAGCGGCCCGGCAGTTTCTTTTGGCGACTTCTCCTTCTCTTGGCGGCAATGAGGGGTAGGCTCCCTCGTAATTTAAAATATAAAGCGGGTGGGCTCCCGCTAATTAATAAAAGCAAAATGCGGGGTGGGCACCCGCTCGGTGCACAAACATGCGGGGTGGGCACCCGCTTCAGCCAGTATCACGGGGGAATCCCTCACGCCGGGATTCCCTCTAAAGGGACGGGCAGCGCCGCGGTGCGCAGCCCACGCTCTCTCCTCCATTCAGGGGTCAGTCGATTCCAATAAATGCGCTCACAGGGCGCTACAAGCAGAACAAGCTCCTCTAAGGTCCTGGAGATCAAGGGGGCAATGCAGGGCCCAGGGAGGCAAGCCCTCATAGCGATTCCTCCTGGGCCCCAGCAGCAGCACGCCCCAGCAGGGTCAGGAACAGCACACCAGCCCGGAACTGAACAATTTCATGGGGTCACAGCCCCTATATTTATACCAACATTCTCTTTGTCTGTAGTGCAGGGCATGGGGGAACCAGATGCAACTGGTTCAGGGGGGATTTGGAGCACTTTGTTTTGCAAGCTCCTCTTCCCCTTTGTCAGGTGGGGGCTAGGTGATCAGACACACCACAGGGGGCGGAGCCAGCATTGTACAGGGCAGGCACACTCCTATTCAGAGTCAGGGGATTACTCCTCCCACTACTCCCAGCAGAGATGTCCTATTCAGCCCAGCGCTGACTCACCCTGCCCCTCCTGGAGCCACCCACACCTCCCAGCCCCTGTCACTCACAAGCCAGACATGCAATTCACATCAGGCAGGCAGACACATAGCGCACAGAAATGCCAACTTCTAAAAGTGGCATTTCCCCCACAGTCATAATAAATCTGCGCACACCATTGCGCAGCATTTATTCTCACAATTTCATACATACCAAACTCGACCACTCTGCTCCTCCCATACCATGAATTACCACTGACACACACTGATCAGGGAATCCCCAATGCATTCCTATGGGAGGGCAGGCCAATCTCACCAATGTACACAGAGAGTGCACGCACTTTCCACTGGACCACAGTGCGAAAGTGCCCAGCGGCCTAAAACCACCAACACCAGGTCACAGAAAAAGCAAAAAGTTTAGGGGTGAACTTGCCAAAAGGGCCAAGTCCAACACTGGTCATTTGAGCCGGACGGGTACTGCGTTGGTTGCCCGCCTGATTGACTCTGCGGGCCTTATTGGGGCCCTTGTCCAGCCACCCAGCTCCTTGGGCTGGGAAACGCCGAGTTCCCTGGCGCTGCCCCTTGGGATGAGTCCCTTGTTGCAATTTGCTGTTGGCCCCTGGCGGCCTGGTTGGGTGTGGGTGGATGCTCTTCAGCCTAGTTGGGTGGCTGTAGTGGGTGGGGGGTGGGTTGGTTGGTTGGTGGGTGCAATGGTTGCAATGTTATTTGCTTATCTCCCTTCTGTCTTCTTTCCCCTCCCCTCTTTTCCCCCTCTCTGGCTCCAACACTTCAGCTGCGGGTCTTTTGACCCTTTCCTTGCCGTGCACAGATTGTGGAGATGCAGAGATGGCTGAAAACTCAAATAACAAACGCACTCTAAAAGCAATCACTTAGAATGTGCGGGGCCTGAATGATTGTAGAAAGGTGCGTCTTGTGGCAGCGCAGCTTAATCGACATGGGGCGGATATCTGTTTTCTACAAGAGTTACATCTGACACGGGACACTTATTCGCACTTGCGTGCCGGTTGGATGGGCGAAAAATTTATTACTGGGTACTCTAGTTATGCAAGGGGTACAGCCATTATCCTCAGAAAGGGGCTACCATGGCACACACGCGCAGTAATCCATGATCCTTAGGGCCATTATGTAATGGCTGCCGGGGTGCTCGGCCGACGCCCCGTCAGGTTGATCTCGATATATGGGCCTAACACTGCTGACCCCCTGTTTTTTAGTGAAGTATGGAGACTTGTGGAATCTCTGGGCCCGGGTGCAGTGCTGTGGGGAGGGGATTTTAATGTGGTTCTCAATCCTGATAATGATAGATTGGGGGTTTGCGCCGGCCCCACCCGCGGGCAGCGGCGCAACTCCAGGTGCTGATGGAGGATTACGGCGTTATCGATGTTTGGCATCGTCTCCACCCGAATAGCCGTGAGGGAACCTGTGTTTCTACTGCGGGCCCTACGTGGTCCAGAATAGACTATTGGCTCATTTCCCACGACGTGGACACCTGGGTCAGACACTGCGCTCATCTAGCCTGTACCCTCTTGGACCACGCCACAGTGCTACTGGAATTTGCAATGCCAGATGCGCCGAGTAGGACCTTCAGCTGGAGACTCCCTGCTGGCGCCCTCCGCGACCAGGTGTTTCGGGTGGACATTGAAGCCGCTATAGCGGAATATTTTGAGATAAATGTCGGCTCTGTGGACTCCCATCCACGTTAAAAAGATAGCCTTACTGTATACCACCCCCTTTGACAGGCTGCGGATAAATGGAGTTGTCTCCCCCCCCCCCGGTCAGAGTGGCTCGTGGCACTAGACAGGGGTGTCGGTTATCACCTCTCCTCTTCTCTATCGCAATGGAGCCGCTTGCGGCCAGGCTGCGACAGTTTCATGCGCAGAGAGGACTGGATTTTACGCCCCGGGTGGTTATTGAATCCATGTATGTGGACGATGTGACTCTCTACGACCAGCACCCTGCGGCCAATCTTGATCCCCTTATAGGAGAGATGATTAGGTTTGGTGGCCTCTCGGGCATCACCATAAATTGGGGGAAGTCTACGATTTTCCCGCTTACAGCTGCCACGGATACATTCAGGTCAGAGTTTCCATTAAAATGGGTGGACTCCCCAGTGAAACACTTGGGAATCTGGGTCAGCAGGGATCATGAGGAACTGTGGCGATACAATTAGGGCAGGCTCATGGAGTGGCTGGAAAGTCGGCTACCCCGCTGGAGGGCGCTTCCTCTCTCGTTAACTGCGCGTCTCGCCATTGCTAAGATGGTGGTACGGCCCAAGTTCCTATACACCTTTGTTAATCTCCCACTCCCTCTAACGGTGGAGTTTAAGAAACGACTCACCTCTAATCTGATTTCCCTGGCGTGGGCGGGTGGGCAGCCACGGGTGGCCTGGGAAACTCTTACGCTCCCGTTCAAGCAGGGAGGCCTGGGGGCGCCAGATATGGAATTGTATAATTCCTGTGCTCAGGCTCAATTCGCGTTTCATTGGGTATTCCCGACATCATTCATGACGCACACGGCCTCTGAGACTGACCTGGCGGACCCAACCCCGCTGCATATGGTGCTGTTCCGTCCACAGAGTCGCCCACGGGCCGGGATAGATACGGTTGGCGGCACGGTTTGGGCATGGCAGATGCTCCACCGACGGGCGGGTCTGGACTCCCTGTTTGCGCCCTCGGTGCCCTTTACCGGACACCTGGGGCTGCCCTTCGGGACGGAGGCAGGAGTCTGTCAGCATTTGCGCAAGCTACAGTTGCACACGCTGGGACGGGCATTTCCAGATGGGGTATTTATAAGCCTGGATGCCGCTTTGGGAGATGAACACACGGGACTCCTGGATAGGATGCCATATTACCAGCTGCGGGCGGCCATGTGGGCGAGATTCGCCTCATTCCCGGTGGCGCCGCCAACGTTCCATGTCTTGGAAGCATTTTTATCTAATCCCTCACCCTGCAAGCTTATAACCCGCCTGTACTCCGGTATGCAGCGAGATCACCCGGTATGTGTGCCCCCTGCCCAGAGCGCATGGGAGGAGAGCCTGGGAGCCCCTTTTGAGGAGAAGGACCTGTCGCCCAATTATAGGCTCAGACTTATCCATTTCAAATTCCTCCACAGACTATACAGAACTCCGACGTGGTTGTGCAGGGCGGGGTTGAGTGCGGAGGCGCGCTGTGTGCGATGTGGGGCGCATGAGGCCTCCTTCATGCACCTGACATGGGAGTGTCGGGAGGTGGCAGGATACTGGGGAAGTGTGTTTGACGTCCTGGATGAAATGCTGGAATACAGGATAGAGCGCACTCCGTTGATAGCTCTGCTAGGCTATGTCAAAAATTTACCTAAAGGCATTAGAAGACTTGCTGCCATAATGTTGCTGCTGGCGAAGAGACGTGTGGCAATCTGTTGGGGTCGCAAGCGCAAGCCGCGTAGGGATGAATGGCTTAAAGATGCAGCATTTTGCCACACCCAACTTTCTGAGTATTGGGATTTGATGCCCGCTCAAGCACACCCCCTGAACATATGGGAACCACTGCGCAGCTTTCTACACGCAAATCAAGATAGTCAGGCACAGGCCCCTGCCGCGAATGGGTAGGCGAGAGTAAATAAGCGCATGCCCAGGGGGGAGGGTCGTCCCCTGCATCTGCGCCCCACCAATCTTGGTTCAGCCAGAGAGGTTTCCCCCGCTTCCCCCTCCTTCCCCCCCTGTCTTTCCTTTTTCCTAAATATCCAGTTGTTTTTCTATTGGTAGATTGGTGACTAATCACTCGGGCTGATTAAGAGGATGATGTGGGAACATTTGGTTACAAGGACACTGCATGACCAGCTGGACTCTTTTGTCTTCCCTGAAAGGATAGGGGATATGTGAAAATTGGCATGCAAATGCATATTCTGTAACACATTTCTGACCTCGCTCTACTTTGTGGCAAAGTGTCGCTGTCTGTAATTGATAAAAGACATAAATAAATTAAAAAAAATTTTTAAATCATTCAAGGCTAGACGGTAATCATTACTTTTTACACTAAGTGTTTGCAGTGCGATTTTCTCTGCTTAATAGTAGCTTGAGGTGTAGCTTGAGGTTCTCTCTTTTTGTTTTGTGTTTTACATAATTTTTAATAATATGTCTATGAATTTATAAAATGTTTTTATGCTGTGAATTAGCCAAATACATGACATTCATGATATTTTTATGTATGATGCATTGAAAATAAATTTGTTTTTAATATACATTCCCTATAAGAATTTGTTATTTGAATATAAATGTTTTTTTATTCTGTGTGTATAAGAATTTGTGATTTAGCGACCTGGAAAATTTTTCTTCATGATAGCTTTGTTTTACATCACGGAGTGAATAGTAGTGCCTGTTAATGGATTTAATACTAGTTGGATCTAAACCTCACAATTAACAGAGGAAAAGGGAACTTTTGTGTTTTACGTTCAGATACCCATCCCTTTTCCAAGTATTAGGGTACCTCCTTTATATTTTGACAGTAGCTTGAGGTGGAACACTGTTTCCTATACACATAGTCCTATCTCTAAGCCCTTGTGTTCAAGCCACATTTTAGCAGCCATAACAGGTGTGGCAGGCCAGTAGGCCTGGCTGGGGAATGGGGGAGTATTCAAGCATTGACAGGCGCAGGAGAAAGCAGGCTCCCGATTGAGGACGGACGGTATTCCATGCCGAAAAAGGATTTCAAAGAGCCCCGCTAAGTACACCAAAACCAATATTGGTGGTTTGGGAGATACAGGAAGCCGTTTAAAACCAAGTGGAGGACTTATTAGTCTCCATTTTGGAGAATTGTTATCTGGAGGTGTTCTTATCTCTGATGGCCATATTCTTTATCAGTCCCCCGGACGACCTGATGATTATCTGGAGCATTAAGGTCTGGAATACATTATCCTGACCGCTGGTGTATTATTGATTAACAGTGGCCAAGTATCAGGACTGAAAGAAAGGGCCACACACTACAGAGGGAAAATTTGATACCACTACTTCAACATGGAAGAGTGTTACTATAAGCAGGGCTCGAAAAATCTAACAATTGTTACTGGACCTGCAGGTCTAGTAACTTAAAAAAATACTCGACCGAACTGTAATGCACTTGACCTCTGTGAGCAAATGTGACAAGATAACAAGATTTAAAGGCATTTTTATTGCTCATTCACTTTGTGAGCAATAAAGATGCCTTTAAATCTTGCTTTCTTGTCGTATTTGCTCAGCTTTTGCTCGGCTTTCAGAGACAGAGGTCAAAAGTCAGTTTCTCTTCTTACTCGCCAGAAAGGGCGAGTAGGACCTAAAAATAGCTTGCCCTAATTAAATCTGGCTCGCAAATGCGAGCGGGCGAGTGGATTTTTCAAGCCCTGTATAAGGCATATACTAAATTATGGTATCATTGAGAGAGACATTAAGATTAAGAGTCCTGAAGAAGGTGGTTTAAAAATATATTGTCCACCGAAACGCGTCGAGGCTTCGGTTTTTTATTGTTAAACTCGAGGAACTTTGAAGTCTAATCACAAAAGAATTCATAGACTTCAGTAACATTGATTAATTCGAATTAACTTGGTTATGATGATTTAAAGTTGTTTTTGTCTCTCGTTTGTATGTTTATTCAAGTTCAAACTTCATGTATGTGAGATTTTTTAACTTTTGAAATATTGTATTTATGAATTGTGTTTTACATGATCAAAATTGTTTTTAAATAAATGTGCTTTTGAAACATACTAAAAAAAGTTTTATAATTGATTTTTGGGTCCTGGTTTGATAGTTGACAGGGTATTTGAACGACCTTTGAATGATTGAGTGTGGATTATTCTTGATATTATTCTTGATATTGTGATCCAAGAGAAATTCTTTTTTAATACATTATAGCATTGGGATAAACAGGAAATAATGGATGCCTCGGACTGGAGGCTCGCACCTGGGGGTGGAATGAGGTTGTAAGGAATGCTCTCAGCGGAGAAAAGATGAAGCGGTACAACAATCACTTTGGGTTGACTACTATACCATGTGTGGTGGTGAACACAAGCAGACCAGTGATTATTAGTGGCATGGGCGGGTCCTATAGGTGGGCGAGCTTCTGTTCAAGCAAATGCTACAGAGATACCAAGGTCATATCTGGAGGATGGTTGGTCAAAAGAGTGTACAGCGTATCAGGTGAGTTCCTAGGAGCAATGAGAAAGTGCTAGTTGACAGAAGGTCTCAGAGGCCCTTGAACAGGCAACAGAGGTTCAGCTTTTAGTGAGAGGGAGAAGTTATGGAGGAAAGCCAAAACAGGTTGATCAAGTAGTAAATAGGCTGTCGGTGGATGGGGCTTAAGACAGGTGCAGGCCATCGACCTATTTCGCTCTAGTCTAGGCAGTTCACGTGCGAGTCACATGCAGCATGCTTTCTACAATTTACTTGACGAAGGCAGATATGTTTTGGTGGCCAGAGGAGAGATACCAAGTCCAGGTCAGGGTTTGATTGTGTCACAGACTTTTAAAGCACTACCGCCATTGTACCAGTTTGTGCATACAGCTCCGCTCGCCCATACCTATCCTGTCCTGGCGGAATGCCGGGTCCTCCCAATCCGCATATGCCCAGTCATTGACCATGCTGACCTATGCTGCATCATATTTCCTGACGCACAGTAGGCCATTATACCAGTTCAGCGACAACAAAGTATTTTTAACAATCTTGCAAGACATGAGGGCTACAAAGAGCCATGAGAACATGAAGAGATTGGCTTTTTGGTCATGGTACATGGCAGAAGGGTCACGTCTAAACTCCTTGATGGAATCATACATCAGAGGAGCTCCTCACTGAGCAGCCGTTCTCACAGCTATCTTGACATTGTTTGAATAGGAACAGGCTACACTTAGAGATGCAATTTTAGAACACAATACGTGGGTTTAAAATGCAGTTGAAAAAGATTTCTGGAATACTTGACTGCTTTAATGATCACTCTGTACAGAAATAATTTTGATATTGTCTAATTTATGGTGCTGTTTATTCTTATTTATTGCTATTTGTTATTCAGTAAGCACCATAAATCATCTAACTGCTCTAAATGTAAATATCTAATTACTTACATAGACAAGATCCAGCCAGTTTGTAAGATTAAAAATAAATATAATCTTTCTTTCGCCATCCCTTGAAGTTGTCCGTTATTCTCCCTTGTTCTCTACTAATCCTTCGCTCTAAAGGTCCATATGAACTCAAAACTTTAGGCCATTTTCATAGAGAGCAGTCTCCGATGATTCTTGATTCCTATAGTAATCCCACAGCCTACTACTGGCAAATAATTGGTACCTTACATCTATGTGTCTGAGCTATATCCAAGACTAAAGTCACCCCCCCTGGAGCTCAATACTCTAGAATGCATAGATAGTTGTAACAACAAATAGGTGGTTTCCTGTTGTTTACTTTGCTTATAGAGCGCGCACTAAAAAACTTTCTTGGTTCTAGGTGCTGTTGCATGGAGTAAGAGTACAAACAGCTGATAGTGATAGGCTACTGCTTATGCAAGTAAAGGGGAACTGTTATGGGAAGCATATTACAGGTCCAAGTTACATAGTTAAAGTTACATAGTTACAAGGGATCCGTGATGGAGATGCATGTTTACATAAGTGATAAGGTTGTCCTAAAGTACAAAGGAAGAGGAGGGCATGGCTAACCATTGAAGATGGCGGATGCACTTCCCTGACGCTCCAGTGAAGTGCCCCGAAACCACACACCATCCATCATAGTCCGGGATTAAAGCAGGATAATTTCACTGTCCCAGTATAGAGGGAGCAGTCCCGCATACCCTGGAGGCGCTCCTGACTGAAATGCCCGCCTAGAGGGGCCGACGGGTGAATAAGGGAGGAGCAGGCCTCGTGGATGCCGGCCCAAACGCCCAGTAACAGCGGGTCGATCAGCTCCCTCTGACCCCTCCTGCTTGCCCCACTTTGATGGGGCGAAGACCAGGGCTGTAGCACTCCCAGGGGGGCTCCCTCTCCCCCCGGGGTTGATGTAGGCTGGCGCTGGCCTGGGGAAAAGGAGTGCAGCAAATAGGAGTGGCCCACAATTGCAAGAGCCAAAGCCTGGGGCAGGTGGACGCCTGACCGGCAGCTCAACAGGGGTATTGCATACCTGCCAACTCACACAGTGCCAGTGTGACACGCAATATCGGCTCCCATCACACAGTCGCGCTGTGAGGAGCGATGTCACACTGTGGCAGGGAAAACGAGCTGAAAACCACTGTGAATAGTGGTTTTCAAGCTTGTGTTTAAGAGGCTTAGAACTGCCGACGTCCATTAAGGGGTGTGAAAACACCCAAGGACATCAGCACCAGACCCAGCAAGCTTTTTTGGGTGGAGGAAGGGGTTTGGGGGCGGGGTGGGTGGGGTTCAAAAGTGCCTCCTAAGTACTTCTCGGCACGAGGTCCCACCCCCTTCACGGCCTTGCCCCCTCCTCACACTGTGAGATTGTTCTTCAAGTTAGCAGGTATGGTATTGTGATCAGCTTCCCCGGCTGCCACTGGCCTCTGGGCCCTGAGGGGACACAGACAACTGCAGTGGCGCACTGAGAGCCCCCTTCTTCACTCTCTCCCTGGACTTGGACATACTGGTGCCGGCCCAGGCTAGAAACCGGAGATGGTGAGGGTGGGAAGGCAGCTACAGATGAGGGCAGGTGTTGGGGGCAAGTAATGGGGTGCGGACGCTGGAGGAGCGGGGGGGACGCCCAGATGGTCTCACCATGAGTTCAACGGGACAAACCCTACCGTGTGCGAGCTGGTGAGGGCTCGATAACAGCTGGTTGCGGCGATCTCAAGTTTCAGAGCGTGCCACACCCGCTCATTTGACGCTACGGGCAGGGTTGCCTGTTTGGGATAACAGCGTCTCTACTGGACACAATACGAAAGGGCATGACTTCATGAGCCCTGCACGTGAAAGCCCTCCTGCATTCCCCTTTAGGCCGCTTACTAGGGGACAGCAGCACCCTAATGGAGGGGCCTTGAGAGGCCGTAACTCACAACATCATGGCCGTTGCCTGGCAGACAGCCTTCTCTTCCCCATCTGTGGATTAATATACACGCCGAGTTAAGATTCCTGCGCTGTGCCCTGGTCACGTACAATGTAGATTTCCAGCAATCAACTCTCTGCCTGTAAAACACCACCTGTCCCTATTGTTATCAAACACTGCCTGCTCGTCCATTACTTTCAGTGAACTCTGTTCCCTGGCTTGACAGAACCACCACGCACTATGGGCTGCATCAAATCTACCAGGCTGGCGTCGCAGCCGAGCAATGGCATATTCGCAGGCACTCAGTCAGATGGTTCGTCCACTCAATTGACAGAAGACTGCATTCCGCCCACAAGACTCGACCCAGCCCCTGATAAACTAGATATTATCCTGCAGGAAATCAGAGATTCTAGGGCAGCTATTACGCACCGCATTGATATAGTTGCCACAGATGTAAATCTGCTGAAGGACGACCATTGTAAACTATCGGACAGGGTCAGAGTTGCAGAGACCACCTTGTCCTCACTGTCCCCTCAGCAGGCAGAACACTCCATTGCCATAGAACACCTCCAGAAACAACTCACCACCCTATATGACAGGGCTGACGATGCAGAGGGAAGTGTGTGCCACAATAACGTGTGTATAATTGGCATGCATGAGAACACGGAAGCCTCCAATGCTACATTGTATGTGGAGAATCAGCTGAATTGGGTCTACCTCCATTATTCACGGTGGAATGGGCCCATAGGATTCCTTTGCCACACCACAATGGGGAGCCACCACGACAAATCGTAGACAGGATCCTCAACTTTAGGGACCATGGCATGGTCTACTACAAAAAGCCAGGGAGCATGCGCCTATCACTGTAGACAACACAACGATGTCTCTCTTTCCTGACTATACATTGGCGGTCCAGCGCTGGCACTCCACCTTTCAAGCCGCCACAAAGCAGTTGCGTACGGAAGGCCTTACCTACACCCTTATGTTCCTTGCCAAGCTGAAAGTGATCCACAACCAACAAGCCCTTTTCTTTGAATCTTCGGGGGCGGTGTGAATCTGGCTTGAACGACAATACGGCAGCGCCCGGCAGCCGTCTGCATCGGGAGTCCTCCCCCCGGGGGACTGAACGGCCTACTCGTCAGCGCCGGCCAAAACAACAGCCCCATCATCGGAGGTGCCATCCCCGTGACAGGCCCTGGAGGGCGGACAAGCAGAGATCGCAACTGTATCCTATATTTTGCTGTGACAACTGCAACCCCATTCAAGCTCTTCGGTCTTCGGCAACAACTTCTTTGGATTCGGTCTCCAATACCAGTATAGCCCTGTTTCCCTCGGTGACGCCACAGACTGTAGAAGGCATACTTTGACACTTGGTTCACTACATACATGATGATGCCAGATGAGACTAGCTGCTGGTTGGGGTGCTCTCCCTCAAGCCCCTTCCCTCCACCCCCCTGGCGAACTTGATGAACTGAACAACCCCTTACTTGTAAAACAAGGATGGTGTGTATGATATGGGGTGTGTTGGGGAAGTGGGGGCCGGTGGAAGTCTGATGGGGGGGTGGAGATCAAGTGTGTCCAGTTGGGGGTCACCCCCACCCCCACGAGGTAGACCTATTAATGTTTATGTTACCTCCACCGTAGGCCCAAATACATTGTTGGTACACTGCGCCGATGGGGATAAGGAGCCCCTGGCGCTCTCCCCCCATCTTTATTAGGACGGGTTGGGTGCCACGGGGAGACACATACATAAGTGTACGGCTTCTCCCTCACTCCATACTGGGACACCATACTCCTTTATGCGCACACCGCTGCACTCTACACCTCACATTGTGATTTAATGGGGCACGAACTTGAGAGTGTTTCACTGTTATTGGCTTTTACACCACAGTATTGTATTTTGTATTTGGGATTTGTAGCGCGCACGGCTACTCAAAGAGTGTCCCGGCGCAAGCCTGGAGGAAGGCAAGAGGAGACGGCTAGATGAATAGGAATGTCTTGAGCCTTTTCCTGAAAAGCTTGGAATCCTGAATGCTGAATTGGTAGAGAGTTTCTATCAGCAAACCCCCTACTACGATTGTGCACAACAATCACAAGTTGTAATGGTTTTCTTACAGTTCTGGTCGAACAATCGTTCTTCAAAATTGGGGATAGGTTTTGTTTGTTGTCAATCTCTGCTTCTAAATGCCTTATTTTGCATGGGATGTCTACTGGAGGATTTATATTATTGTAGTGTGTATTACTGTACCAAATGTCAGTTATTCAAAATTCTTATAAAATACTAACTTGGAACGCATGGGGTATGGGATCTATACACAAAAGGCACAGGATTCTTGCACAACTTAACCACCGTAAGGCCATTATGGTTTGCTTACAAGAGACAACTTCTCCACCACTGAGGCTGCAAAATTACACACAAAGAGGACAATTATTTACTACTGCGTACTCTGCCTATGCCCGAGGGGCAGCTATCTGGTTACATGCAGGAGTGCCGTTTGAACCCTCTGACACTAGAATAGACAGGAATGGTCGATATGTTCTTTTCGAGGCACATTAGACGGCAAGGCAATAGTATGGGGCAGTATCTATGCCTCAAACACAGCACAAGATCTATTTCTTACACATCTTTCCTCAATATTGGCTGACTGGACACACATCCCATGGATATTGGTTAGGGATTTTAATGCGGTCATGGACATCAACCTGTAGCGTTCCTACCCTCCACTACCAAGCACTCCCTCTGTCAAACAAGACAAGGCTCTAAAGTAATGGGTAAAGGGATGGTCCCTGACAGACGCTTGGCATGCTCTCAATGAAGGGAAGTATGAATACCCCGTCTACTCCCTCCCCCATAAACTACACACCCGTCTGGACAGAATCCATTGGTCCTGCATTGCTGCAATCACGCAGTGCGAATCCAATGTATCTGGGTGAAACACCATGACCCGTTGAAACTGAATCTGGCATGGGGTCAGATCCCAACCCTTATACCGATGTGGCGTCTACAGCCACAATTACTAGAAGACACTGTCTTCAAGGAGGCTTTAGCTACAGCCATGGACCCCTACTTCACAGAAAACACTAATACCATATCATCCTCAATGATAGAGTGGGAGGCCTTTAAAGTTGTGATAAGAGGGGTGTCCATCAATACCATAGCCGGCACATGCAGAACCATTTCCCAAGACCTCAAACATACTGAGACACAGCTTGGCATCCTTGAACATGAGGCAGCCCTGAATGATTCCCGGGTAGACAGCTTACAAGAGGCCAGAATTAAATACGCTGAGCTCCTTGAGCGCCTCAGAGTTGTAGACTATGCTGCATACACACAACGAATAGACGCAGAGGGTGATTAAGCATGTGCACTTCCAGTACGAATGATCAGACCGGCGCTGACTCCTACATCGGTGCTATCAGTGTTTACACCCACATACAGTCGCTGCACAACAAAGGCAGAGATCAACAATACCTTACGTGGATACTAAGCTGAGTTATATGCCATTGCCCCTTCCAAGACACCTGACAGCATTGATGCTATCCTCAATGATTTACAATTACCTCAGGTGTCTGCTATAAGTAGGGAGGAATTAGGGGGCCCTCTATCACCAGGGGAAATCCGCCATGTCATTAATGAACTTCCACGTAACAAAAAACACCAGAACTAGATGATCTGCCTCTGGAATTTTATGCCATGCACACTACCCGCATGATTCCACAATTATAGAACCTCTACAATGCATCCCTAAAAGTGGGATCCCTACCACCCACTAAGAGGCAAGCCATGGTCACCTCTCTACTAAAGCTGGGCCGCAACCCAGAAGATCTGTCCTCTCACAGACCCTCGTCTCTTCTCAACACGGAGTATAAAATATTGAGTAAAATATTAGCAGCAAGACTACCTCCCTCGGCTGATACATGCTGACCAATGTGGCTTTGTACCCAGGGATGTGGAATTCCTATAGCCCGAGGCCCGGGACACATTGTTTGGGGTCAAGGGTAACAAGTTTTCATGTGTATTTTGTCTTTGGGACAAGTAGGCCCAACCCCCTACAGCACAAACCCTTTGGCTGCCAGTTTGCAGTACCACATTTTGGATCAGGGAAGGGCACTGTCTGCAGTTAAGGTAATATTTGTATCCATGTGGTAACGCTATTAAAACTTGTATTTATGGTTCATTAATGCAAAGCCTTTATTATTAGGGTGAGCGCTCTAAGTAAATGTTGTAAGCTCAGACTGCACTACTGACAGTGGTCCCAGTATAAAAATGTGTACAAACGTTTTCAATGTTTAGCAATACGAGGCTATGTATAATGCTCCCACAATGCTCTCTGATTAGATGCAAATATTTGCAGAAGCTTGAAAGCAAGTTTGATGATTCTTTGCTTTCAAAATAAAATGTTCAGAAAAAAATGCAAAAACATTTCGCTAAACTACTGTAAAATTTTAGGTAACATTTCTTTGCAGCATCATTTAGTAAAAAGATGTATGCTAGTATTTCCCAAAAATATTCATAATGGAAAATCAGTGTAACCAGTTTTAGTAAGATTATGGGAAACATAAAAATAAACAAGCATTGGTAAAGCCAGTAGGTCTGAAATTGTTGGTCAGCCTTTTGGTTTTGTAAATGTGTGACTTGTTTTGGCATGGTTTTTGTAAAACCTTATTGGTGCAGGAGCTGCCGGGCCTTCACCATTATAACAAACATTGGCAGCTCTGAATGGACGGCAGCTGAGAGGCAAGTTGGCGTCTGGGTAGCAGCTACCCGATCCAGCTCTGCCGGTCTGACCCCCTAAACGGACACAAAAAGATCTTTTATGCTATCGCGACCGTGTTCAGAAAGCTCAATTGCACCTGCTAAATCCCCCACCGCATGGACCGACTGGGCTGCTTAAGGATCACAGTGATTTCTGCGCTGAGAAATTGGAATGGGCGACGGGCTGCAACGAGGCGTCCAGCTGGAGCTTCAGTAACGGAGAGCCGCTCGGCTCCAGCATCCTCGTCCTGCATTGCCCTGCGGCGGCTTTCAACGACGTGCTGCCTAGAGGAAATTCTATCGGCTCTCTACAATCTCCTGACTGCTGCGACAGGCACGGACAGAGGTACTAATCATCGCAGCGGGTCCCAGAACAGAAGCCGGGGGCGGAGGATACTTTGTCTCCAGGACTCAGGAGGCAATCAAGTAAGGATGACGGGGAGAGGGACTAAAGGAATGAAAGTTAAAAATAACAATTTGATAGCCCCCGCAATACAGCAAAATCACTTAGTAACACCAGAAAGTCCTCAGAGGCGTCCGGAAACACGGGGGGCGAAAAACAGAGAGCAAGGGTGAACTCCGCAGACAAGGCTGAGCAGGCGATTAAACAAGGAAAAAGACTACAATTAAAAAAGGACAAGCTCATTGATACTACCCAAATACACACTTCTCAGCCCCTAATTTCCAATATTTTTGGCCCGATGGAGGGAAAAACACATAACACTGAATTAGCTGAGGGGGCCGTACCAGAGGGACAGATCATCGCAACCGTTGCTGGTGTACCCCACGCAGACGCTCGAGAAGTGCCTCAGGCTTCTGTAGCCTCTTTATCGGTGGGCCCTGCAACCCCAGTCCTAGTAACCCCCGCACCGCTAGGAATTCCAGGTACACTCGTAGAGTCAGCTTCAGACGCAAGAAGTGATCAAGCAGAGAATGATCCCCCGGCAGATCTTCCAAACTTTGATGTCAGAGGATCTGAAACTGAAACCAATTCCAATTCCAAAAACTTTATTTCGGTCATTACAGACCATAAAAGTAAACAATACAAGTAGTAAAAAAGACAATTTAAATTTTTTTTTAGAATTATATCAATTAACTGTCTATACCACCAGTAGAAAAGGAATAATACAATGATAGATTGTTATTAATTTAAAACGTTAAGAACAGCTAAAAACATTAAAAAGAGCTTTTTAAAAGAAAATAATAATAATAATAATTATAAAATACGAATCAATGCTCAATGGAGGAGATTACTACCTACAATGATAAGCTTAAAAATCCCCTTCGACTCTGAAACTGAAACCACTACTAAAGAGCTTGTAAATATTGATGCCATTGTAGAAAGGAACCCAGCAAATATAGTAAATTATCAGCCAAAAACACCTGACAACGTGGAAAAACTCCACTTCGTAACTGACGAATCTGAAATGTACGAGACTGGTGTATCCACATCTAGTGATGGAGGGAGACATGACTGGGGCAGCAGCACGGACTCAGAGACTTCATGGAAAACTGCTGCACAAAAGAAGATGTCGATGAAAAAGAAAAAAAGGCATAGCAGGCGTAAAAGTGGGGGGACCACGGATCAAGGAAGCAATGCTGAGCTCAGGTGGGACTACTCATCCTCGCAGCTAGTGACTCCATCAGACTGCACGGTATGCTCAGGCAGTAACCCTTTAGCTATGGGCGATGTGGGAAGTGGAAACTCCGGAAATTCCAGAAGTAAGGAAGAGCCTACCCTTGCAGAAGTTTTATACTCAATTAAGAGCTTTCAAGACGAGGCTAAGCTGGATAATCGAAAATCTCGACAAGCTACACAAAAACTACAAGGAGCCATAAGGAAAGTGGGTCGAACATGTGCCGAAATTGCTGATAGGATGTCGTCAGTCGAGGTGCGTACCAAGAATCTTGAAAAAGATGTTTCCTCCTTGAGAACACAGGGAGATGAGCACGAAGGCATAGTCAAGGACTTAATGTTGAAAATCGAGGAACAGGAGAATAGATTATGACGCAACAACCTTCGTATCCTTGGGGTTCCGGAAGGAGTAGAAGGGAGTGACCCTAGGGCTTATATGATCACGCTCCTTAAAGGAGCATTCCCTGAGTTGCACGACTGGGATAAGGAGGTACAGCGTGCTCATCGCTTCCCCCTAACACCGGCCAAACGCCCCACGTCCTCAACACAATACCCTCGCGCTATGCTATTATATTTTGGCAATTTTCTTCTACGCCAGACACTCTATAACTTAGCAAGACCAACTAGAAAGAGGGAATTCAATGGCGTTACCTTCTTCACTAGGCCTGACTTTGCTCATGGCACGGTTGAGCATAGATGGAGGTTGAGGCAACTATTTGCCCCCCTACAACAACTAGGGGCAACCGTATATTTACAGAATCCAGCTCGCCTAAAAGTTATTTACAAGGGCACCACGCGCAGCTTCACCTCGGAAATCCAGGCCCAGTCCTATCTGCAAGAGATCACAGAGTCAAGAAGAGACAGAACCAAGGACTAAAAAATTCAAGACTAAAAGCTTAATGTTTCAGAGTGGGGACCTTTTAGTAAGATCACATAGGTATAAAACGTTTATTGCACAGATCGAGAGGACTGCTTAGGGAGGGGGTTGGCCCGGGGGGGGGGCGGGGTCCTGACTGTTCAGATGTCCTCATCCTGGCTCTCGCAGAGCCAGGCAGCCTCAGTGGTAGGTGGTGGGTGGGATCCGAGGGGGGTGGGGAAGGGGTAGGGTGGGGGAAGGGGTCGGCACCAAGAGGGATGACTCTAATTCTATTTTCTTATTGGGTTTGTGGTGATTTGTATTTGAGTAATTTTGCTATCTATAATGAGTAAATTACGTATAGCAACAATTAACGTTTGTGGCCTTAACGACCTCAAGAAACGACGAAACACTGCTGCAGCACTTCGGCTACTTAAAGCAGATATTTTATGCTTACAGGAAACGCATATCGAAAGAACTCAGATTCATCTTTTAGACTCGCTTGGCTATATAGTGGTAGGGGCCACAACACAAAATGCCAGGACACGGGGGGTAGCAATATTATCGGCCAACCGCTCGCTTCAATTTACGCGTACAGTTGCTGATCAAAACGGGAGGTGGGTTATTACAGAATGTCGCAGGGAAAACGGTGATCTACTCACAGTATGTACTTTATATGGCAGCACCGCAGATGATCCCGCAATCTTTGACTATATGAATAATGAATTGGCCGCGTGGCCGTTACCCATAATCATCTGTGGTGATTTCAATATAAACTTGCCCGCCAATAAGAACATAACTCTAGATAAGAACTGGATCTATAGTGGTCGGAAATCAAAAGTTTTTAAAGCTTTGAGGACTCTATGTCGCGAACAAGCACTCACTGACATTTGGCATTCACAACACCCCTCAGATTCTGGTCACACCTTTTATTCTTTTCCGCACAACAAGCTTGCTAGATTAGATTTTATTTTTGCTTCTCACTCTATTCTCCATGTGTGTTCAATAGAAAAGAGCCCACGCATAGCGGCAGATCATAATCCCCTAGTGGTAGAAGTAAGAGGGGTAACAGTGGTTAATAGAGGTAGGGCTAGCTGGACCTTTGAACGATCCCTACTTTTAAACGACGAATATTGTAAACATATGAGGCTCTGGATTCCCCAATTTATCAAGGAAAACCAAGGGAGTACAGGGATCGAAGTAGTCTGGGATGCACTGAAAGCAGCTATAAGAGGAGAGACACTTAGCTTTTCGCTTTCCTTAAACAGGGAAAAACGCCAACTGCTGGATAATTTGCAAATTCAATTGGCTGTTGCAGAAGAAAATTTAATTACTGCTCTCAGGGATGGCGACGATCCTGCAGACGCACTTGCAAAAATAATGACAGCTAAATCATCTGTTATGGAGCAAATAGCCAAAAGGGCTGCAGATAGATTAGCGGTATGGAGAGAGGAAGCATATGAATGTAGCGAGCAGGTCGGACACCACCTTGCGATTAGGGCGAGACAAAAAGCCACAAGGAACATCATCACTACAGTTAAAGATTCTACACAAGACTTAATTTCAGAACCTGAGGGCATTCGTAAAGTGTTTTTTGACTATTATCAAAACTTATATCACGAAACCACTACGGCCCATCTAAATGATATCACGATATATCTTAGCCAAATTCCAGCGGCGCAACTACTTCAAGATGATCAGCTACAACTTGAAGAGCCCCCTTAGTGGGTTGATGCTCTGCTTTGTATTAATAGTCTTCCTAATGGTAAAGCTACTGGTTTCGATAATATTCCAGCAGAATTTTACAAGACATTTTCGACTGAACTAAAAGAGAGTATGCATCACCTATTTGTACATGTTTTCAGGGGAGGGAGGCCTCCCGAATCATGGTCGCAGGCAAAAATTATTGTTTTTTTGAAAAAGCATAAATCAGCGCTAGATCCTGCCTCTTATCGCCCTATAACCCTGATAAATGCGGATAGCAAAATCTATTCTAAAATATTAGCGGTTCGATTAGCAGAGGTAATACATAAAGTAATATCACCCAGGCAACATGGATTTATTCCAGGACGCGGCACTATAGACCATATTAGAAGAACTATCTCACTTTTTGATGCCGCCCATATCTCCAGAGATCCAATGGCACTTATCCTACTTGATGCCGAGAAGGCCTTTGACAGGGTCTCCTGGCCTTTTTTATGGGAATCCCTGTCAAGGGTCGGGATAGGACAGGGACTAATACAGGCATTCAAGATGCTATATTTTCAGCCTACTGCAAAATTATTCTTAAATGGTGTACTTACTGATACTTTTAAAATAACTAGAGGTACCCGGCAGGGATGCCCGAGCTCACCTCTTCTGTTTGCACTATATATAGATCCCTTTTTACAATACCTGGAAACCAATCGAAATATTAGCCCCATTATCTCCCACGGTTGGGAAACGAAGGTATTGGCCTATGCCGACGATATTGCTCTGGTAACTTCTAATCCTGGAACATCTATGACTGAGGTTGAAGCAGAGGCGGCAAGATTTGGATATCTATCAGGATACTCCCTTAATACCTCTAAAACTCAAATCATCTGTAAGAATGTTAGTATGGGTAACGATACTAGACAGGTAGAAAAGGCTACGTATCTGGGAATAGTCATTATGGCTAGCGTAGACAAAATCGTGGATTGTAATATTGATCCCTTGATAGATAAAATTAAACCCGAATTAGTTTGACTACATAATTTACATTTATCGATAATAGGTAGGTGTAATATAATTAAAATGCTTTTTTCCCCGAAATTTTTGTACTTTATAAGAGCTATCCCGCTAGAATTTAGTACTACTTGCTTGAAAAGGATTGAAGATTTGTTTTCTCGATTTATCTGGGCTTATGAAAAACCCAGAAGAGCATATAAATTTCTCTCTCTACCAAAGGAAAGGGGTGGGTTGGCTCTACCTAATATAAGATTTTATTACTGGGCAACCATCCTTTTGTATAATCTTACTCTTTTTTCCGATAAGCCAATAGATAACCCACTGGAAAGTTTACCTACACCGATTGAACTTATAATGGGTAAAGATGCATGGGGATGGATTTGGAGGTTTCTGAATGATTCCCACTATAAGAAAGTACGATTTAAGACGTTGATCGCGGGTTTCAGAATTATGAAACAGGCTCGTAAAATGCTAGGACTGGGTCGACTGAACTATTATACACCGATTTATAACAACCTTAATCTGCTCGAAATCTTTAAAGATTTAATAATTAAAAAATGGCAAGACAAAGGCCTGTCTAAACTTGGGGATTTTTATTCTTTATCTGATATTGTTTCTTTTGAAAATCTTAAAGAACGACATGAATTGGATTGGAGGGACCTCTATAAGTATCAGCGGGTACGTGATTTTCTACGTAAAGAATGTGGCGGCCCATTGCGAGTTATCAATAACCCTATTATAGATAACTTGAGAAAGAACCAACCATCTATTGGAGCCGTGTATAACTCCTTAAACTCACTAATGCCGGATGATATGGAAACGCGGGCCAGTAAATGGAAAGAGGAAATCGGTATTTATGAAGTCTTATTTTTCCATTCAACTGAGCTAGCACAAAGTTTGTTAATTCCGGCGCGGCTCCAAGCTCAGTATTATAAATCTTGTTTTTCACTTTACTACACCCCGAAAAAGATTGCTAAATGGGGGACAGGGAGAGGGACTCTATGCCCCCGGTGTTCTCTGTATCAGGCGGACCTCAACCATATGTTTGCCTCCTGCGATACTTTAAATAACCTAAAACAAGAGATCGCAAATTTCTTAAAGGAGGTACTAGGGAGGGATGTTTCTCTTTCTCCTTCCCTGATTTGTCTCGGAGTGGACCAGGAACTCCAAGGTAAGCCGGGAGAACAATTGGTCTTAATCGGCATGGCGGTATATCGACTCTGCCTAGCCTCAGGTTGGTTAGATCCATCCCCCCCGGATATCACCAATGGCTAACACGATTTGTGGCAAATTATAACTTTGAAAAAGCCATTTATGAAAAAAGAGGGTTACGGTCCCGCTCGAAAGGTCTACAAATATGGGAACCACTGACTAGATGGCTAGAGAGGTAGAGTAGGGCCTAAATTGACCTCCGATCCTTCGCTTTAGATATTTACAGATTATTAGTTTTTTCCCTCTTTCTTCGTTTATATACGGATGATAAGTGTGCACCTAACCCCTGCGGGGTGGGATGGGTGGGAGAGGGTGTAAAGAAATTAATAAAATTGTGCATGAGGAAATGTTGCTGATCCATTATATGCTTTATTTTCACAATAGATTATTTGTATAATTGACACGTGTAATTTAGAATTTGGTGATTTAATATTTGCATGTTGTCTTTCCCGTTATACGTGTAAATTGTTTGAAAATTGAAAAGTGCTATTTGCAACATTGAAGTCATGCACTAAATAAATAAAATTTAAAAAAAATAAAAAAATAACAAACATTGGCAAAAGCAAAAATTGTTTTGGTCTCAAAAAGCACACATAGCCTCAGTAGTTCCTGGCACTGGACAAAACAACTGTGTGCCAATATGCTTCTTGTGAAAGAATAGAATGCTGTCACTCACAGTGAAGCTAGCCGATAGACAGAGAGAGGGAGAGACATAATTTTAATAAACACAAAAAGTCATGGTTAACGCCAGACCTACTTAGGGGCCCAATTATTAAATAAAGTCTCAAAAGTGCACCCATGTCCTTCCATTAAGTGCAGATATATGGCTTTTGTGAGTTCACAATACTTTACAGAAGTAGGCCAAGAAATAGTACTCCTAGAAAATATTTGTGAACTGCATTTTAGCATGAGCAAATCTGCAGGTGTAGATTTGCTCATGCGAAAATTTGAGTGTTTGCAAGTTCGCTTTCCCTCCAACCACTTTTTTCCCCAACCCTGGAAGAAGTTTTATGTCTGCCATTGCAAGAAGTACATTTCCAACCTTTCTCAGTATGGTACTCTAAGTTTAGAGAAGAGTTGGTGAAAACCCTTAAAACATGCAAGATAGTAGGTTTGCACAGACTCAAAAGGGCATTCCAACCCTGGAAATGTTGCTTACTAGTATGTAGATCTGCAGAAACGTGGTAACATAAGAGAACTGCTAGTATTCAAACCCTACTATGGTATGAGCCATGGCATATTCAGAGAGGCTATTTCAGAGCTCTTATATAATGAGATTGCTGCCATAATTTGTCTCCGCATTACATTGCACAAAAGGGACAAGTGGATTTTGTTGCAGGACAAGTAGATTTATGAAGCAACCTGCCCCATGGACAAGTAGATATTTTATTAAATTCCACACCCCTGGTCCCCCAGCGCAGCACCTCACTAATTATTAGACGGCTATACCAGGTCTTTGGAGGTGGCCCGGGGGCACTACCCAGTGGCTGGCTGCCTCCCCCTGGACTTGCAACAGGCATTCGACATGTTGGGGTGGGACTATATGTTCTCGACTCTCGCAAAATGTAATATCCCCCGACCTTTATACAGTGGATTTGACTATTATACACTAACCCCAGGGCACGAACCGGGGCACACATATCACCACAATATTCAGTGTTCCACGGCACCAGATAGGAATGCCCATTGCCACCGCTATTATTTTGTTTTGGCCATGGAACACCTGGCACAGCGACTTCGGCAAATACCCCCATACGGTTTCAATGTCTGCAGATGATATGATTATATATGTCCGAGACCTTTATATGGACTTGACATAGCAATCTGATTTGCTCCACTGACTGGGCGGGCTATCCGCCCTCCGGGTCAACCATGCCAAATCCCATGCATTCTCCTTCCAGAATAATAAAGATCGTGATATGCTACCCCTAGGTACGAATATAAATCACTGGCTCCTCAAACATTCCAGTAACTGGGCATCCAGATTTACAGGAGCCCGGAAGACTTGCTAGCCGGGAATCTTTCAAAAGCCATTACATCGCTGAATTCCCACATAGAATTTGGTTCACACGGCCACTGTCTGTGACAGGCCAGATAGAGCTGGCTAAGATGGTGATGTTGCCTCTGTTGCTATACTACTTTGTCACTTTGCCTGTACTAATCCCTGCAACGACCTTCAATACACTAAACTCCTTATTGACAGCACTCATGTGGGGTGTGGGAGGAAGTAGGGTCGGCCTAACCAAAATGCAATTACCAACGGAGGAGGAAGGGATGGGTGCCCCTGATTTTAAAGCCTACTGTCTGGCTGGGAAACTTCAATGGCTGTACTGGTTGGTGGGCCACCACTTAGAGGAAATAGGTTATATGCAACAAATGCTGAAAACGGGTAGACTTCACTGATTTATCATGCTGGGAACGGAAAAAATTCCATCACCTCGTTAGAAATGTCCTACCCTTGCTGGTGCTCTCCATCCCCTGAGAATATAATCACATGATGTTGCATAACTCCATATAGACAGTCCCACTCAGAGGGCATCAATCCTTATGCATTGCACAATATATGAAGACATGGATCAGAGATAACAGGTTGGGGTTCCGGCGGTTCATGTTCATAAGGGAACCTTTGTTTCACTTTTGTTTGCTGGTGAATAACGACGCAGTCACACGTGAAATCTATGCAACCTCAGCTGTACTGACACTGTCTATTATTGAACAATGATTACATACAGTGGATACGGACAAATGTGCTGCATGTTTGAACTTTGTAATATCATATGTGACTGGTCTGTAAACTACAATAAAATATGTGTTAAAAAAATTACAAACACAGAGAGACTTTAGGTGGATGTTCAAGGTTGCAATGAACAGAGAGCTTGTAAAAGATTACTGTACATTGGAGAGCTGAAGCATTTATTAACACAGATAATGTGCACTAAACAATACATTGACGAGGCATACTTGACACCAAGTGTGTGGGAGGTGAGGATGAATGTGTAAATCATGTGGTTAGAATAAGTAGGTATTGATCTGAACAGAGTGTGTGATTAAGAGTGGCAGATCTGTGTGGACAGATTGTTCCAAAGCTGGAGGTTGCTGCTAATGAAAATCATAATTGCATTTGGTCCTGAGTATGATCACAAGCTACTCTATTGCTGAGAGTAGGCTGCATGTGAGATTGTTTGTTATGATGTTTTCTTATGGATATTTGGGGGCTATGCCGTCAATACATTTGTAGGTGAGGCTGAGAATCTTGCATTTGATTCTATCTTCTAAGTGAAAGCCAGTTATGGCTTGTTGGGTGAGCTGCTTCTCATGTTTTTTTTTCACCCATCAAATCCATCTTCCAGCCATATTTTGCCCCTAGTAAAGTATCAATTTGGTAGGCTACAGGCGCATGACACTAAAGCCCAGGTTATGAGCTAGGCACAGAATTGATTATCACATGCCAGGGAAAATATAGCATGAATTTACAGACTCGTCTGATCACAAGTTAAAAACTGCATGTGATATTTATCACATGTGCTAAATACTGCATGTCTGTGGTCCATGTGTGCTATTTACCACATACGAAAAATAAAGCATGTCGTAAATTAAACCCAAATACAAGTCAGACCTCGAAATATCTAGTCGCCCACTAGCTCTGGCGAGTCACATTTTATCAGGGCAAGCTAATATTAGGGTCTACTGGCCTTCTGGCAGAGAGCTTGAGCTGGCAAAGAACAAGTGTTCTGTTCATTCAGAAAGTGAATGAGCAATAAAGATGCTTTTAAATATTGCCAAAAGCAGTAGATCTTCTTTCCTTGGGCAGTAGCGAGGGGGACAACACCACCATAACGCCGCCGTGAGGGGAACGGCCAACGCTGTAGAGTCTTCTCTCACCTGCCGTGAGGGGAATGGCTCTCCCGAACTACACCTCCCAGCAACTCTTGCCTTGTCGCCCGCTCTGATGCTGTGCAGCGCGCCTGGAGGCGCGATATAATCGCTGCTAGCCTCCCGCAGCGCGGGACGCCAAAAGCAGTAGATCTTCTTTCCTTGGGCAGTAGCGAGGGGGACAACACCACCATAACGCCGCCGTGAGGGGAACGGCCAACGCTGTAGAGTCTTCTCTCACCTGCCGTGAGGGGAACGGCTCTCCCGAACTACACCTCCCAGCAACTCTTGCCTCGTCGCCCGCACTGACGCTGTGCAGCGCGCCTGGAGGCGCGATATAATCGCTGCTAGCCTCCCGCAGCGCGGGACGCCAAAAGCAGTAGATCTTCTTTCCTTGGGCAGTAGCGAGGGGGACAACACCACCATAACGCCGCCGTGAGGGGAACGGCCAACGCTGTAGAGTCTTCTCTCACCTGCCGTGAGGGGAACGGCTCTCCCGAACTACACCTCCCAGCAACTCTTGCCTCGTCGCCCGCTCTGACGCTGTGCAGCGCGCCTGGAGGCGCGATATAATCACTGCTAGCCTCCCGCAGCGCGGGACACACGCGGGCAGCGCCCGGGCCAAGGGCGGGCCCGTCCTTGCCCGTCAGTGTCAGGAAGAGGCAGGGCTGGGCTACACCCTTTGATTCTGCAGTGGATATTGTAAAGTACGGTACTGCACATTCCGGGCTTTCCAACCCGATGCTAATTGCTAATATTTGACCACTTAGTAATTTTTGGGCACTGTCTCCGATGGTGTTTGACCCCCTTGCATCATAGGGGATTATATAGCGCTTTTGTTCTTTCTTTGTCTTACTGCTTTGTATTTTTGTCTCTTGTTACCATTTGCAGGGGCTTACATGAATATTTATTGTTTGGCCTGATAGAACCGTGGGCATCTATTAGCATTACTATTAGTGTTATTTGGTGATTTTAGATGGGGAAGCGAAAAACTATGGAAGGAATTGGGGGAAGCGGGGTAGGTAGGCCAATTAAAGGGAAAAGGGCTAGAAAGTCCCTTAAACATCCAGGCAGCAATTGCGTACTCGATAGGATAGATATCCTAATAAACGAGTGTGAGGAAATCTTGGAGTGTAATCAACCGATACCCCCAATTCATGAGGGCTCGGATGAGAGACCACTTCCAAGCTCAAGTTCAAGAACGGCCTGTCCCCCTGTTATCCCAATGATGTTCCAAAAGCCACATTTAAAAAAGACATCAATTAAATCCAATAAGTCTGCTCTTCCTGCTCAAGGTACAGCCCGACCTTTTACTTCCCCTGCCAATATTAGCACTAATGCATCCTTAGAAGCCCATGAACTAGAACTTACTATTCCTTGCTCAAATAGATTCCTACCTCTCCAGGTAATTGAGGACGAATCTAGTGATAAATCCCCCCAGCCGTTGCCGTCTGGCACGGTTGACACTATCGGGGTGTGTAGCATAGTAAACCAAATTGAGCCTACGGATACAGCTCTTGACATTAATTTACTAAGAACAGAGATTGGCATATTGAAAAGGATGATAGAGGATCTCACAACCTTAGTTACATCTATAGCGAGGAAGGTTGTGCCTCATAAAGAAGATGTTACTACTGTACAATATCATTGCCCACAGATCACCAATAGTGGCCCTAAACAATTAACCCCATTAATTTCTAGTACAAAAAACTCTACCCACGATTCCAATGTTTATCAACTAGACACTTTTGTACCCCCGACTTGTAAATATGTTTCTAACGAACCCTTGAACCAGGGCATTAATAGGCCTAATAGTCCTATACAAGATAGGCTCCAGAGGTTGGCAGTTCCGCAGACTCTACAGGCCCCTGTAACGAAATATATTGCCCAGCCACGACAGGCTCAATTATCTACTCAACATTTTATTCATGGCAATCGAGACCTGCAGACCTCTCTAGCCGCTACAATTAATAGCAATGGATCGCAATCCAGGAAAATTTATATGACTAATGTCCCAAGATTAAAAACTGCCACTAAAAGCACTGTCGAGAGTGAAGAATCCTTAATTAATAAAGTGATTTATTGGATTCGTTACACTAGGGGTTGCCAATCGGTGATCAGGGATGATATACTCAGAGCACGAAGATGTCCCGCACCCTTTACCCAATTAGATGATATTGAAATCACCTTAAAGGAAATTGAGATTGCGGGGAATCTCCTGGCTCTGGAGTTTCGCACCTGCTCTCCGGACGGTTCTTCCATCCAGTTTAGACACCAGCCTTTGCATGAGCAGGGCAGATTACAACACACGCAGGCAATAATACATCTAGCAGGTACTTCCTCCCTGGAGTCCAACGATTGACTACAAGAACCATTGCATCTGATCTCCCCTAACTGCCCAAATCACTCTATGCAAAGCTCCCAATGTTTAGTGGGCATAAGTAGGGCTAATATCAACCCAGATGGAAAGCTAGTCACTGATTTACACTTATCCATAGATTTGCCATCTCCAGTTTCTTTGCAAGAAAACATCCTCACCTCTCTACAATGTATAGCCCCTACGCTGAATCAACAGCTGAAGATCGTATCTTGGAATGTGGCGGGATTGAATAGCAAACTTCCTCTTCCTCACTGGAACGATTTTGTAGGGAATTTTGACATTTGTATTTTCCAGGAGACGTGGAGTCTGGTTCCCCTATATAAACCTGGTTACACCTGTCATTTTATCCCTGCAATATCTGTTGGGAGAGGCCGCCCCTCAGGAGGCTTGATTGTTTGGATGAGTATTGCTCTTGATTGCCGAATTACTTCCCAGCCAAGCCCTAATCCAGATATTTTGTGGCTCAGTATTAGGGGTCCCAGGGGTGGTAGTCAAATTGAGCTTTTCAACGTTTATGCAAAAGGGACAAAATATGGCAGGCCCTCGAATATAATTTCTGCACTAGAGGACTGCCTAGATAAATGCCCACCATATGCAAGAATAATAGTTGCAGGTGACTTCAACTGCACCTACGAACCCCTGGCTATAGAGGAATTGATGGAAATCAAACCCCAAGATGTTAGGTGGGCAATACCCCAACTTGATCTTTCCCCGATCAAAAGATGGACTCAGCAGGTTCTCCAATTGAATTCCATTACCATGGAATATGGCCTAAGAGCAACTAATGGTAGGTCATTTTCTGACAAGTGTGGGGCCAATACTTATAATAGGGCTAGTTGCCCATCCCGGATCGATTACATTCTCCTCAATATCAGGTTATGGGGGCATTTGATTGATATGCTAGTGGGCTCAACCACAGAAAGCGACCACAATCCTTTGTGCTTAACTCTGAAACCGCTCTGGGAAGTAGATTGTTACCAGCAGAACACCCAACCTCAGGTAGTCACTAGAGAGGTAGTGCAATCAAATTGTAAAAGGACCCTGAAGTGGAAAAGGGTAGCACTAAATGAGGGGAAGATCGATGGCATAAGACAAGAGCTAGCCTCTGATACGGCTGAGCTCCAAGCTGCGGCACATAGTGCAACAAGATCATTGGATGTATCCAGGGTTCATGAGCGTACATTTACTCAGATTACTGCATACTTTCAGACCTCAATCCAAAAAGTAAAACTTCGTGACTCTACCAGGGACCCATACTCTTGGTTCAATAAAGAATGTAGGGAAAATAGGTCAGCTCTAATCAAGGCAATTAAGGGGAAAGATAAAATACAAATAAAAATCGCAAGAAATTCCTATAAAGTGGCCCAACGAGAGGCAAAGGTATCCTGGGACGAATTAAGATGGGAGCAATTAAAAGATGCATGCACATCTAAAGATAATAATCTTTTTGGGAAATTGGTTACTTGGGGTAGCAGGTCAGGTCCATGCCCACCCCCGAACCATATCACTAGCCAAGCTTGGTTTAACCATTTTAAAGGGCTTTACTCTGTTGAAGGGGACACTCAAGAGGGGGAAACAGTAGAGTATTTTGGGCACCTGCAAGAGGAGGAGCATTTTACAATCTTGGAGGTAGAAGCTGCAATTAACAAAATAGTCCCCGCGAAAGCTGCCGGCCCGGATGGCCTGCCCGGTGATCTATTTTTGGCTGACTGCACCCAATGGGCACGTTATATTTTATTGCTAACAAATGCCATAGCCGAAGGAGCACCAGTCCCGATGTCTTGGAAATCTGCTGAAATAGTCCCCATATACAAAAAGGGAGCAAGAGACGACCCCGCCAATTACAGACCAATAAGTCTGATTGATGCTGTGCAGAAGGTCTTTGGCCGGATGCTTCTGCACAGGATCAAGACATGGTCTGAGGATGGGGATATTCTTTCACAGTTTCAGGCAGGCTTTAGAATAAAGACAGGGACAATGGACCAAGTATTCAGATTCCTTCTAATATATTGGAAGGTCGTGGTGATAGGCAGAGGCAGTCTCTATCTAGCATTTATTGATTTGAAGACTGCCTTTGACCTGGTTCCTAGGTCCAGGTTATGGGATACGCTTGGTGAGATGGGTATACCCCATTTTGTTCTTAATTTATTAGTCCGGCTGCACGAGGGGAATTTTGCCCAGGTCAGGTGGGGTGAGCAGGGTCAACTTACAGAGCGCATCCCTGTCAAGAGAGGAGTAAGACAGGGATGCGTTCTGGCACCAACACTCTTCTCCCTATATGTGAATGGAGTAGTGGACTTCCTCCTGGAGGAGCCGGCTGACTCTCCCGTTCTGGGGGGAAAAAAGATACCGACCCTGTTGTTCGCGGACGACACGTTATTGATATCTAAGACCCCGGCTGGGCTACAGCGTCTAACTGATAGATTTCATCTTTTTTGTGAGAACCGGGGTTTGGTTATAAATGCCAACAAAACCAAATTTATGGCTTTTAACCCCCATAGAACATGTAGGAATGGCCCTCTCTTAGGTGGGACTCCCCTTGAAAAGGTCGTCACCTTTGATTACCTAGGTGTAAGATTCTCTGATAAAATGTCATGGAAACCCCACCTAGGTAAGATGCTGATGGCCCACAAGCGCTTGGCTGGTGCAATAGCAAGAGAACATCGTCTTTCCCATACTAGGCCTGTTGCTCCAGCCCTCCAGATATATGACACCAAGGCTGTTAGCGCTTCTCTTTATGGAGCTGAAGTCTGGGGATTCGATAATCTTGACGAGCTCCGGAGATCAGAATATAAATTCCTAAGAGATCTAGTTACAGCACCAAAATATATTCCCCTCACGCCGCTACTAATGGATATGGGCAGGCGATCAATAAGTGATGTAGCTAGGTTGCGTCCCCTGCTCTTTTGGGTTCGCATCAGGAGGACCCCTGAGCTTTCTCCCTACGCAGAGGCCCTTACTGAGGTTATTAGCCTCGACACTGGGGGGAAAATAGGTTGGTTACGTGATATCAAGAAAACGTTATCTGCAATTGGGCTTTGTGGTTGTTGGACTAGCCAGGAGCCCCCAAGGAGAGAGGATCTTAAATATCTGTACTGGGAATGGGTGGACCAACGAGCGATCAGCCGACCTAATGTGGGTAAACTGACAACTGAGTTCTATTCCCACAAACAAAGTAGATACTATGAGCCTTACCTTGATCTAATTACAGTACCCAGAGACAGAATACTCTATATGCATTTTAGGTATGGCTCTCTTCCAGTGGGCGAAGCGATAGCAAAATGGTCCGTAACTAATGGAAAACATTGTCCTAGTTGCCAAGCCCCTGTGGAAAGCGTTGCCCATTTACTGTTTGTTTGTCCAGCGTATAAAACATTACGGAGAAAATGGCTGAGTCCGATTTGCCGGCAACTTGGTACATGGGAGCACCATGTTGCACTCCGTATTTTTAAGTCAGATTCTAGACCTTTTTTATCGTGTTGCATAGCAAAGTATCTGGGGCAAGCATGGCTGATACGGTGGAAAGCGCTTGCGAGAAAGACATAGCCTCCATGCACTGATAAATTGCCAAGACCTCAAAGTTTCAACAGTATTCTTGTTAAAATCACTACGCACAAGCATTTTATTCTTTTTAATTCTTGAAGTCTCCCTATGTATTGCACTGTTTGTAAACAAAATGATGAAATACTGTTTGTTTTTTAACCAGATTTTAGGATGATTGAGTGTATATTTATCATTGTATCTTTTTCTATCTATACTAATTTTATTAGTTATGTCACCATTGTTCTATGTTGCTTTTATGACTTTTTATGTCGAAATAAAGCTGGTGATTGATTGATATTGTTTTTATCTTGCCCCATTTGGTGTGTTATAAGATAGAGGAGGTCAAATGTCAGCTTGTGTCTTCTAACAAATTGCTGCTTATTGTGTCCTGGAGACTGCTGTTTACTTTTCTTTCACTGACTGCAAAGTTAGAGAATTTTGTAAAGTCAACTTTCTGATAATCATGCTGGGGTGCAGGGAGTGTGAAATAAAAGGATGTAGGATGTCGGTTTTTTCCTAACACACAAAATTGAAATAGCTTGTAAATTAACTGTACAAATATTTCGAAATATATCAGCAGTTAGGAAATCACGTTTTTGTAATTCTGAATTGTAATGGAAACAAAGATCTTAATAGAATATAAAAAAAATCAGAACACTTTACTCAGTGAAGAGCAAATGATAAATATTTGCTGAAACCCGATTTCCACACATTATCGTTTTTACCATATATAGTTTTATCAATAAACTGCATTTCGATAGGAAATTTTGCAGTCAATTCAATGGAAAATGTGTTGTCTGTAAATGACAGTACATTACGAAACCAAGCTTTAGTGATATAATTATTAAAAGTGAACATTTTAAACATTAACTGAGAAGCATTCCTGTCCCTGCCTTGATGATAACGCTATTAGTGAGCTAAGAGGCAAATCAAGGGTCATGTGTACCCTATCTGTGGGCTAGATTCTGACTGTACATGAAGCAATAGTTTAGTCTATTAAATCAAACAAGGGAGGTTTTTTTTACAGCAGACATGTTGAGCTCACATATTTGAAGATGCTCTTATATGTGGTGATGAAGAGAAAGGTGACTGTGAAATAAAATATTTGCCTATGATCACATAATTTGAAATCAGTTCATGAATCAAGCACATTACGGTTAGGTTGAGTAGATTATTCAAGTCACTAGACCTGCATGTCTGGTAACATTTTTATGATTTTTCGAGGCCTGCAAGTATGAGGCCATTGAAAACTAGTGGGATGTACCACCTTAAAATATCTCTAATCCAAAACGGGTGGTAAACGTACTTGAAAGCATAGGGAGAGAAAGTAAAGCTGTAAAACAGTATTAAAAAACTTGACCAACTGAACAGGGCAAAATAATACAGTACATGCATTGTTTGAGTTGAAGAAATAAAATCACAAACACACACACACACATCTGTACACAGGGTCAGACTCACATAAACAGCCATAGGAACGTAACAGCACTCACAGGTTGACGGTAGTATCTCACACTTTCAATCAACTGTACACCACCGAGTAAGCAGCACTGTTAGGCCAGTATACCATTCTGTACCAAATCCATGTTCAGCTACAGTAAACCATGCAGCATATGGATGGAAAGCAAGCTACAGACCAATGACCTCAAAGGATGCAGCAGAATGGCAAGAAACAGCTGTAACCCATAAACATGAGTTAGCTGGAGATCCAGAGGTCATATAGGTACCATACAAAACATATTTTCATCATTATGAATACCTTGGAGTCCAAGATAGGGGTCCACTGCAATTCCCCCTTCCTGAAATGCTAATAGGCACCAAATAGCAAACAGTAGGATTAGATGACATTAGTACTTCTGTGGTGATACAGAAGCCTCAACGCACTGGGCAGGCAAATCAACCCTTAATAATTAATGTTATGGCACAATACTATTGTTGTAGTCCAATCTCAGTATGGCAGCATAACCATTAGATAGTTGTTAGCTCTTACGGCAGCACATACATAGATCAATGTGAATATGTGTAACAAATTTCAACAAATTTCATCAGTCACTCTTCACAATGAAGATGATTCTCAGCCAAGTCACCTTTTAACAACCACATATACTTCCATTATAACTCCCTCATCTTGGAATCCTCTGACTTCGAGACGTTCTTTCATGTCTTCCACTCCAGACATGCTGAGGATGGTAAAAATTTTTGCTTTCCACTGCTTGAGGTAGAGTTGAGGTGGAGAACCACTACCAGATGCTATGCTCCATGCTTGTGCTAGGCTACTCCTGAAAATACCTAACATTTCAAGGATTACAATTTGTTTTCAATGTTCTCAACATGATGTTGGTATGCTGACACAGTACTGATTTTTGTCCCTTATCTTCATTTTCTCACTCCAGGAACTTCCAATCCCTGAAAATGGGCACTTCCTGATGTTTTGTACATGTACTATTTTCCACATCCGATAAATAGCACGCAATCAGTATTTGGCATGTGTGGTAACTACTAATTCTTCGGTACACAGAAGAAAAAAAAAATCAGTGTTATTTAACATGCATTATTTACTGAAAACGAAAGAATCGGTAGCTACCTAATGTGTGAGTTTTGCTGATTTTACCACAAAACTTGTGGTTGCAGTCTTAGTTTCCCACAGCCTAGTATTAACTTGACTAAATCCCCCACCTCAATGAGGTGCTATTCCTGATGAATGAGAGGGTTTTTCTTAGGAGTTTGATTTGGGGAAGGAGGTTTTTAATGCTGCTCCTACTTAGGAATTCAAGCTGATGTTCACATCCCATAATACTCCCAGATTTGGTACTCTTGTTTTTATGGGTACTAGTAGGGAAGTAGGATCTGCTTTTATGGTTAACCCCACTTTTTGCGTGATGTAATGCTGTTTCTGACTAGTCTGCCTGGGATCCTGCTAATCAGGACCCCAGTCACTGTGCTTTCTCCCCTAAATTGGTATGGTGAGTACTTAGGTACATCCCAGATTGGACACTGGTGTACACTTATCAGTCCCTAGTATATGGTACTAAGGTACCCAGGGCATAGGTACACCAGGGGTCCCCCATGGGCTGAAGCATGGACCACTCAATTTGTAACTACAGGCCTGCCATTGCAGCCTATGTAAGCTGGTGCTAGCACCACTTGTGAAAGATATAGCGTTCCCTATATCTAAGGTTACTGCACTTAAAACCTATAAGCCACCCCTAGAGCAGGCCTTTCAATCCTGAAGGCAGGGTGCTTGGTTCTAAGTGTGAGGGTGCCCCTGCATGAGCAGGACACTCCTACAGCCTGCAGAGTTCAGTCTCCCAGGTTGTAAGTGAGACAGCCCTATGACATATAGAGGGGCACTGCGTCATTACGCGGTAACCATCTTGAAACTGGCTGTAACGAATCCTACCATGTTCGGTATCAAACATGTTGGAATCATACCCCCACACCGTAAACAGTGTGGGGGTATGATTCCATGCACCGTAAAGCTTCTTTGGGAGGCCCTCGGTGCTCCCGGTATCAGTCTTCCAGACCCGGACAGCAAGCTAGGGCTGCTGCCGGCCAGAGACACGTTTCTGCCCTCCTGCTGCTGAGCCAAGCTCGGGCAGGGGAAGGCAGAACAATAGGTATCCTGTCACAGGGAGGTGTGACCACCTCCCAGACAGGGTTTAGTGTATTGGGGCAGGGTGGGGGCGCTTGCCAGCGCCACATAGTCTGCGTGCAGGGCACACTTGGTGCCCTCCATGCATAGTTCAGTCCAAACCAGTTAAGGAAGCCATCGGCTCCCGCTCTAGCGTGAAACTGGACAAAGGACAGGGGAGTATCCTCCCCCTTGTCCAGCCCCTCCTTAGGGAGGGACCTCTGAATCATCCCAACCCTTTCCTTAGGGTACTATTTTCTTTTTTTAATTAAAACCTTTATTTGTGAATTTTAGCAATTACAAACAGCGACATATCACCATAAGAAAGAGCAAGAGCATAAATGTAAAACATAATGTACATTTGCGTGCCCAATCTGCAAAGCTTATCACCCTCCCAGGGCATACAAGAGTGTCCGCTCGGGCATACTTGGCCCATAAGAACCAAACGCTCTCCCCTCAGTCCTTTACGCAGCTCGAGCAGTTACAGTCGCCATCTAACAATAGGCATACAACTGAGCACCTAAGAAGGAGAAAGAATAGGGGGGAAAGAAGGGGGACGCGGGGGAGACCTCTCTGGCTGTGCCGAAACACTGTTGGAGCGCAGATGCTGGGGGGGGACCCTCCCCACCGGGCAAACACCGCATTTCATTCATGCCTACCCATCCACGGCAGGGGCCTGTGCCTGACCATCTTGCTGTGCTTGTAAAAACCTTCGCAGTGGTTCCCATATATCCAGGGGCCGCGCTTGCGGGGGCATCAAATCCCAGAACTCAGAAAGTTGTGTGTGACAGAACGCAGCGTCTTTAAGCCAGTCATCCCTACGCGGCTAGCATCTGCGGCCCCAGCATATCGCCACACGTCTCTTTGCCAGCAGCAACATCATGGCAGCGAGTCTTCTAACGCCTTTAGGTACGTTTTTGAGGGGCGTGGCTATCTGCCAAGCATGGCGGACGCACAGTGAGTGAGCTCCGCGCCCGGGCCAGGGAAATCCTACCACAATCCTCACAATCGGGGGAGATTGGCCTCCAAAAATCACAGAGGGGCCCTGCTGAGTGGTTGCGGGACGCATCAGTGCACCCTGAATGCCGGGAGGGCCGTCGCACCCGGCTGGCCGGCGAAGATCCAGGAGCTGAGCGGAGACCACGTGGGCCGCGGCCTGACCTGGGAGCGTAGTGAGCACGCTGAAGGGACCGGCGCGAGCAGTGAGACCGGCGCTAAACACAGGGGTGCGGGCCCACAACTGCCCGCCCCACCCTGTACGCCTGCAGAGGTCCAGACAGCGAACGCCTGGAAAAGAAGGAGCCCCGGACCGGCAGCGGCCCGGGGCCTATGGGGCTTGTGATACTCTGTAGGCCTGCCTGGCCGTTTGACTCCCCTGTAGAAACCGACTGAGCATCGTGGAGGCCTCTACCCCGCACCGGATAGGTGCCGGCCCCTGCCCTGGAGCACTCTGATGTGAGGTGAGCCCGACCGCACAGGTAGGGGTGGAGCGCCCGGACCGCCGAACTCCCGAGGGACTGGATGACTGCTGTGGGACCGGGCGGTGGCAAGGGGAGACCTCATTGAGCTGCAGGAGCTGTGTGGTGGAGCGGCGTGCGGGGGATCCCAGCCCCATGCCCGAGGAGCGCCCGCCGGAGGCTGAGGGAGGCCGGCGGGTCGCGCTGACTCTGCCGACGAAGGCCCAGGAGTTGACGCCCTGACGGAGGTGCCCTGCCGCCTGGCCCTGCTGCCCGCTTCCCCCCCTCCCCTGTCGTCTCACTGGGACGCCCTGCGGGCCCCAATTGACACTCGACACACGAGGCCCCTGGCCTGCTGTGGGGGGCCTGAATCATACCATTGGGGGGTGACGGCTCGGATCGACGGGGTATGGCACAGGAGGCGTGGAACAACCGGACGCCTTGAGGGCTGCGATGCCATACTGCTCCTGCGGCGACCACTGGCTGCTCTGGGTGGAGCCGCCTCGCCGGCTGTGCTGTCCTGGAGGGCACCCTGACCAATGCTGGGGCTACCAGGGTAGATGCTTCGAGGACCGCTGTGAGGGCCCGGGGCGACTAGGCCTCGCCTACAAGGAGCCAGCTCACCGATCGAAGGCCCTGTGGGAGCGGCGGGGGGGCTTGCCCAGCCCACTAGACCCGGAGACTGGAGGTGAAGAACAGTAGAGTCATGCCGCTCCCGTGGAGAGCAGGCCACTGAATGAGTCTACTGTGGAGGCTTGCGCCCCCGCCGGGAGCTGCTGTGGTGCCGCCGGAGGGGACGAGACCTGCCTGGAGATCTGCTCCTGCATTCCCTACCTGTCTGGCGGTAAGTGAGTAATGCTTGGACGAAGCGGAACCAGAAGCACATCCCCTACCCCCGTACCTACCTTGATAAACCCAATCCCAGGGACTGGGGAGACGCCGGAGGAGGGAACCGGGCGCGAGGTGCACTAAGGAGCGCCTTAGTGACACGAACTGAGAACGCTATTCCTTGTGATCAACTGACTGAGGGGCCTGGCCCACCGCTGGCGGGGCTGTGGGAGCTCCCCCCAGGCGACCACGGAGGATCCTAAGCTGAGGTCAATACTTGATACAGACACCACAACACATACGCAGGCTGTACCCCGCTACCTACTACCCGTTCAGGTTGGGCTCGCCGTGCCGGGACCTGCAGTGGCCATTCGGGGGCACCACAAAGGCCCACATACAGAGCCCTTTGAGACTCTACCGCAAGACCGACACGAGACCACCTTACACAATGGGATGCCCCAAGGGAAAGATTACGGATCCCAACAATGCTGAAACCCAACTCACAGAGGACATAGAGCACCCCACACAAACGACAAGCTGTGTCCCGCCAACTAACCTGGAGCCCCCCCCACAGACAAACTGGACCTCATATTGCAAGAAGTGCGGGACTCGAGGAAGTCAATTGAGCAACAAATAGGCTCCCTGACAACTGGGTTCACCCTCCTAAAGGCAGACCACAACAAGCTTGCTGCCACAGTCAAGGACAATAAACTCGCACTGGCGGAAATGCTGCTGCAACACAAGGAACATAGAGAACAAATTGCGCAGCTTCAACGGCAGGTAACTGGGCTCCAGGAAAGGGTAGACGGTGCGGAAGGGAGGGCCAGACGCAATAACATACGCGTAGTGGGTCTGCCAGAACGGTGTGAAGGATCGGATGCCACTGTATTTATGGAAAAATGGCTCAGAGACCATGTGGCCCCAGAGGGCCTTTCAGATCTCTTCTGTGTAGAAAGGGCACACAGAATTCCCTCCGGCAGGCCGACGGCGGGAGCCCAGCCCCGCCCACTGATAGTAAAAATATTGAACTTCAGGGACAGGGACATACTGTTGCAGAAGGCTAGGGAACTATCCCAAATCCAGTACGAAAACCAGAGGGTGTCGCTATACCCAGACTACACTATCCTGGTACAACGAAAACGCTCTCTATACCAGGTTGCCAAAAACAAACTCAGAGCACTAGACATCAAATATGCCCTATTATTCCCGGCCAAACTAAAAGTGATCCATGATCAAAAGACGCAGTTCTTCGACACCCCAGAGGAGGCGGAAGAATGGCTCAAGGTCACGTTCCCCCCGACGGAGTCTGGGCCCTCCTCGCAGAATATCTCTGGCGCCCCAAAGCCCAAGCGGAGCCGGCGACTGCGACGCCGAACGATGGGCACCACGTCTCAGAGCAGAAACCCCCCACCAGAACTAGCCCAGAAAGGACGTGCGGAGGCGCTGCTGGCGGCCAGTATGTTTCGGGAAGGCGCTCACCGAATATCCTCGGACTCCTCTGAAGAACAAACCGTACATTCGGACTCTGAAAATAGCATAGCGTTGTTTAGCTGTATTACGCCTCAAACTGCTGAGGGTTTCCTAGGATAGAGCTAAGTCTATTGAAGGAGGTAACGGGCGCTGAACATGATGCACTAAAATGTTATACTTTCTGTAATCATAGAGTATTCTCCTTCTGATGCCCCGATCATGACGTATACTGTTATACTTGGTCCGGGCCGCGTTGAAGCTCGCTCTGTTTTCACCTCAATAGCCAGGTTGCAAGACAGCACCCCCCCCTATGGCGAAAGCAACAACTACATTGTTCATAGTTAACACAGTTGTATCTATGGTTTGGACCAGCATAGTTCTCCCGCTGGACCGAGTATTTTTTTTTGTTATAGTTCAAGAGTTTGCGCAACCAGGCTCAATCCCCCTGCTATCCTACACACCGATGGCCCACTCACACTTGATATGCACAAGACACTGGTATATTCCACACACACATGCAGGGTAACTACACAATAATAACCTGGAACGTGAGAGGACTGGGATCTATTAACAAAAGGCACAGAATCCACGCGCAGCTAAATAGGCGGCACACACATATAGTCTTCCTGCAGGAATCTCACCTCACTATGGCCGAGGCAACCAAATTACGCAAGAAATGGAGGGGCCAGGTCTTCTCCACATCCTACTCTGCCTTTGCCCGAGGGGCCTCCATTTGGATAAGGAGCAGGGTCCCATTTAAGGTGCTGGAGCAACAGGCGGGTCCTATGGTGAGATACATACTGGTGAGAGGCTCTTTAGATTGCACACAAATAGTATTGGGGAGCATATACGCTCCTAACTTTGAGCAGGATAAATTCCTTCTGAGTCTCAACCCTGTACTCGCGCCCTGGGCAGTATACCCATGGATACTGGGTGGGGATTATAACGCAGTGATGGATGGATGCATGGACAGATCACACCCCCCCCCCTCCAAGGTGCCGGCTCTATTAAACAAGCTGATGCACTGTGCAAATGGGCGGAAAGTTGGTCATTAAGGGATGCATGGCGGTTGAAATACCCAAGTAGTAGAGAGTATTCATTTTTTTCACACCCACACCAGCTGCACACTAGAATAGACAGGATTCTCTGCTCCATTCCCACCACTACCCAAATCACGCACGCTACATATCTAGGAAAGACCTTCTCGGACCACAATCCCTTGGAGGTCACCATCGCCTGGGACAGAATCCCCACCCCAGTGCCCACCTGGAAGCTGTGGCCCCAAATGCTAGAAGATTCGGTCTTTCGTAGCGCGCTGTCTACGGGAATTGCAAATTATTTTATTGAGAACGCTGGCACCGCCTCTACGCCACAGGTGGAATGGGATGCATTCAAGACGGTGATTAGGGGGATAGCCATTAGCACCACAGCAGGGGCTAGGCATGAAATACACAACAAACTAAAAGATGTGGAAAACTCTTTGAATAAACTGGAACAGGAAACAGCAGCAGACCCTGCCAAGGGAGCAACATTACAGGAAGCCCGCATTAAACATGCAGAGCTGCTAGAAACGCTAAGACAAATTGATTACACTGCCTACACGCACACAAAACATGCTCAAGCTGATAAAGCTGGCCCGCTCCTGGCGCGTATAATTAGGGACGATCCCCCGCATGCCCCAATACACGAGATAACCACGCTGAGTGCCACAACGGTAAACACACAACGAGACATTAACGCTGCCTTTTGCGAATATTACCAAACACTCTATCGGTCGCCGCCACCAATGGTGGAAGATTCTCTTCATGCTTTCTTGACTGATCTAACATTCCCTAAACTTACTCAAATAGCGCAAAAAAAGCTCACCGGCCCCATCACAAGAGCGAAAATTAAAGAGGCCATCCATGACCTCCCACGAAATAAGGCCCCTGGCCTTGATGGCCTTCCCATTGAATTCTTTGATACATATTCGGACGCCCTGGTACCACAGTTAGAGCGATTATACAATGCCGCGATAGACACAGGAACGCTACCCCATACCACAATGCAGGCCTTGGTAGTATCCCTCCCCAAGCCGGGCCGACCTGCATTAGACATATCGGGATATAGACCCCTGTCCCTACTCACAACTGAATATAAGATACTGAGTAAGGTTCTGTTGCGTCGTTTACTCCCTTATTTGCATAAGCTAATCCACCCAGACCAATGCGGTTTTGTGCCGGCGCGTAGCACCTCGCTTAATATTAGGAGGCTGTATCACGTCACGGAATCCACCCCCCCCCCCCCCTCGGATAACCATACTGCAGGATGTATCACTCTGGACTTGAGGCAGGCATTTGACACACTTAGTTGGGATTACATGATCCGGGTACTGGAAAAGTTTGGCATACCTCAAGACTATTTGAAATGGATTCAATTGCTGTACTAAGTCCCCACTGCGAGGGCCCGCACCGGCAGCTATATTTCACGGGAATATTCAATTGGCAGGGGTACCCGGCAGGGCTGTCCTCTGTCTCCCTTATTATTTGTACTAGCCCTAGAACCCCTGGCTCTCAAGCTACTGCTAGCGGCAGAACGAAAGGGGATCCGTCTGGGTATCGCAACACATGTGTTGTCAGCCTATGCAGACGACATAATATTATATATTAATGACCTGACCGCTGACCTCACACCGATGCCAGAGATATTTACTCACTGTGCACTACTCTCAGGGCTGACCATAAACGAGACTAAATCGCAGGCCTTCTTTTTCCACCCAGAGGGAAGCCCAGATGTGATTCAGTTTGGGCAATTCTCTCTGACGGTCGCCCAACACACCTTTAAATATCTGGGCATACAAATCTACAGAAACGCACCAGATCTCATAGAGGGAAACCTGAACAAAAGCATCCAGGCACTCCGGTCACAGGTGACATTCTGGACGTCCCTGCCACTCTCAGTGATGGGCCGAGTTGCGATCTCCAAAATGGTGGTCCTGCTCGCCTATTATACTTTTTTACTAACTTGCCAATAGCAATTCCAACACATATATTCACCTCTTTGAACAAGATATTGACTGACCTGATTTGGGGCAACGGCCGTCGCAGAGTGAGCCTGGCTAAATTACAACTTGATGCAGATAAGGGTGGTCTGGGGGTCCCAGACTTCCGCGCCTATTGCTACGCGAGCCGACTGCAGTGGCTATCATACTGGCTGGCAGGGCGTAACTTACACGAAATTGAATACACATCCTCCGAATTTGACCGAGGGGAACTACACACACTATTACTACCATGGGCCGGCCTGCCCCCAAACGCCCCAACACTCCTGTGCACCGCGCTCACATATTGGAAAAAATCTCTCCACTACACCCGCCGCTGTCCCCCATACTCGGACAACACGCCGCTATTGGGAATCCCTACTCCTACTGGTTTGCTCACCAAACGGAAAATCCTGGCCTGGGCTGAGGGCGGGGTTGTCACGGTGGGCGCACTGTTTGACGATGGCACCCTCATGGACCATGGAAACTTCACCAGGCACAACGAGGTCACGGACAAACTATACATCACACACGCTATGGTTCTCCAATATGTGAAAAAACATTGGGCCCCGCACAGGGAAGCACCTGCACAACACAAATTGGTTCATATGACATATCTTATGGGGAATGGCCGACACCTCACTAAATGGCTATACAAAGGCATCAAAGCACATACTGGTACCCCCCTGACAGACTTACAAAACAAATGGTCCAGGGACCTAGATAAAGAACTCGGGGTTCGATTTTAGAATATCCCAGGAAAATCCCACGGAATGCCAAATTTAAATTTATCCAGTACATGGTAATACATAGGGCATATCTCACCCCATGCCGCCTACAGTGCATGTACCCAACTACGCAACACCATTGCCCCAGATGCAAGACAGAAGAGGTGGGCCTGGCCCACATGCTGTGGCTATGCCCGGTACTTGCTGAGTTTTGGTCAGAAGCGGCGGCAATTGTTGCCTCGGCGACGGGCATCCCCGCGCCGAGTACAGCCAGCTTCTGTCTGTTAGGACTGACCCGGCGCTCTAAAGCGCAGAAGGTACAGCTTCGCTTTGTGGATCTGGCCCTGCTTATGGCTAAACGTTCTATCACCATGCGGTGGAAATCAGCCAAACCTCCACCACTTCATGGATGGCACAGGGAAGTAGTGAGATGGGGAAGCGCAGAAAGCGCGGCAATTAGGCGCGAGGAAGCCCGCGGACTACGCAAAAAAGTATTTTCCATGGAATGGGATACCATATTGGAAGCCTTCAAGACACTTGCACCGGCACCAGTCTCTATGGCGCAAGATCAATAGAGCTCCCCATAACCCAGTCCCCTCCTCCCCCCCCTCATCCCAGTGAACACAACGTAGTTCTGCAAACAAATTTACATTTACCAAAAGGGAAAAAAGAAATACCCGGTGTACACATTAACACTGAATAAAAGATGATTAGAGTGACTGTAGAAGCACAGCACCAAAATGAAGGGGTAGGGTTGGGCCAGCTGAGCTAGGGGAAGGGAGGGGGGGGGTGGGAAGAGTTTTAAAGCATAATGTCAACTATTTTCGTCCCAGGTTTCCTAGTACAAATGTAACACTGTCAGGTAGCCCGCTTGATACTAAAAATGTACAATTTCAATTGTCAGAGCTGCCTAGCAAGACTGTATATTGTTGCATAAAATGTACGATACTGCACCCAAGACCTTCCAAGGATGCATTTAAATTCGACTGTACGGAAAGCCTGATGAAAAACATACATATGCTGGTTTATACATGATGCTAAATGTTTAAAATTAAATAAAGTATGTTTAAAAAAAAAAAAGTACGTTTTTGACATAGCCTAGCAAGGCAATCAGCTAAGTACGCTCTATTCTGTATTCCAGCATCACATCTAAAACATCAAACACACGCCCCCAGAAGCTTGCAACCTCCCAGCACTCCCACGCTAGGTGCATGAATGAAGCCTTAAGCGCCCCACATCGCACACAGCGCGCCTCTGCACTCAACCCTGCCCTGCACAACCACACCGGGGTTCTGTATAGTCTGTGGAGAAATTTAAAGTGGATTAGTCTAAGCCTATAGTTGGGCGACATGTCCCTGGATTGCGTGCAGCAATAAGTCCACACACCCTCCTCAAAAGGAGCTCCCAGGCTCTCCTCCCAAGCGGTCTGGGCCGGGGGCACACGCACAGGGTAGTCTCGCTGCACACCGGTGTACAGGCGTGTTATAAGTTTACGGGGTGAGGGATTCGACAAAAATGCTTCCAAGACATGGAACGTTGGCGGCGCAATCGGGAATGAGGCAAATCTCGCCCGCACAGCCACCCGCAACCAATAATAGGTCATCCTTTCTAGGAGTCCCGTGTGTTCCTCTCCCAAAGCGGTGTCCAGGCTTATAAATTCCCCATCCGGAAATGCCCGACCCATCGTGTGCACCTGTAGCTTTAGGAACCGCTGACAGACTCCTGTCTCCGCCGCGAAGGGCAGCCCCGGGTGTCCCGTCACCGGCACCGAGGGCGCAAACAGGGAGTCCAGACCCGCCCGCCGGCGGAGCATCTGCCATGCCCACACCGTACTGCCAATCGTGTCAATCCCAGCCCGCGGGCGGCCCTGCGATCGGAACATCACCATATGCAGCGGAGTCGGGTCCGCCAAGTCACTCTCAGGGGCCGCATGCGCCATGAACGGCGTCGGAAAAATCTAATGAAACGCGAATTGTGCCTGAGCGCAGGAGTGGTACAGTTCCATATCCGGCGCCCCCAGACCTCCGTGTTCGAACGCGAGCGTAAGAGTTTCCCAAGTTACCCGTGGCTGCCCACGCCAGGGAAATCAGATTGGAACGGAGTCGCTTCTTAAATTGAACTGTGAGAGGAAGTGGGAGATTAACAAAGGTGTAAAGGAACTTGGGCAATATCACCATCTTCGCGATGGCAAGATGCCCAGTTAGCGAAAGAGGGAGCGTCCTCCAGCGGGGTAGCCGACTTTCCAGCCACTCCATAAGCCTGCTGTAGTTGTATCGCCACAGCTCCTCATGGTCCCTGCTAATCCAGATTCCAAGCTATTTCACGGGGGAGTCAGCCCATTTTAATGGGAACTCTGATTGAAATGCGTCCGTTGCAGCAGTAAGCCGTCCCAGTTTATGGTGATGCTCGAGAGGCCGCCAAACCTAATGATCTCCCGTATGAGGGGATCAAGGTTGTCCGCAGGGTGCTGGACGTAGAGAGTCACATCGTCCGCATACATTGATTCAAGGACCACCCGGGGCGTGAAATCGAGTCCTCTCCGCGCGTGGAACTGTCACAACCGGGCCGCCAGCGGCTCCATTGCGACAGCAAAGAGGAGGGGTGACAGCGGACACCCCTGTCTGGTGCCCCGGGCCGCTCCAACCGGGGGGAGACGACTCCATTTATCCGTAGCCTGGCAGAGGAGGAGGTGTAGAGTAATGCTATCTTTTTTAGGAACGCTGGACTTTTACCAATACGAGCGAGCAACGAGAACAGATAAGGCCACTCTAGTGTATCAAACACTTTGGTTGCGTCGAGGAACACCGCAGGGAGGGCAGGATCAACACCCTGCATCACAGCGAAGAGGGTGCTGAGGTTATGAGCAGTGCTTCTACCCGGGACAAAACCGCATTGATCCGGCCTGAGTATCGTGGGGAGCAGTGGGAGCAGACGCAAAGCAAGAAGTTTAGCGAGAATTTTATTATCAATATTAATCATTGATAAAGGCCTGTAAGAGTCGCACAGTAGTAGGTCCTTATCTGGTTTGAGTATGGTCACAATGAGCGGCTCACGGAGGGAAGGGGGGAGGACGCCCTGTTCTAGTGAGTCCTCGTACATGTTGAGAAGATGGGGCGCGAGCAGCAGCGCAAACTCCTTATAAAAGGCGGAGGTGAGCCCGTCCAACCCTGGAGCTTTATCCCCGGGCAAGGCCCGAATGACACCTGTTAGACCTGGCATCCTTGGCGTGGGTCTCCCTCCCATTTTTTCGTAATGCCTCCACTGTTGCCGATATGTTTTTGCTGGACTAGATGCTCATGGGCACTTTGCCGCTGCTAATCAGTGCCAAAGTGCAAGTGCTCCCTATCGTTAATTGATATATGTATTAGTGACTCCATGATTGGATGATTGGTTTACTTGTCAGTCCCTAGTACAGTGCACTCAGTGTGCCCAGGGCTTGTAAATCCAATGCCGCTGGTGGGCTTGCAGCACTGGTTGTGCCACCCACAGAAGCGGCTTGTAAATGTGTCTCAGGCCTGCCATCGCAGAGCCTGTGTGCAGCCTAGGGCTGCCATGTCGACTTGGTGAGTACACCCACTTACCAGTCCCTAAACCTTCCCTTTACTGCATGTTGGTCACCCCTAAAGTAGGCCCCAGGGCAGGGTGCATTGCAAGTATAAGGTAGGACATGCCCTGGTGTGTGTGGCATGTCCTAATAGTGAATTACAGCCATTTTCGTTTTTCACTATTGCAAGGCTACCTGCTCCCCATAGGCCAGAATGGGCAGACTGACTATTACACCTTATAGTCAGAACTGACCCCGGGAACATGGTAGAAAAACGAATTTAGTATGCCTGAACTCAGGATGATAAAATACATCTTTTAGTGAAGTTGGTTTTAACATTCTGTGTTCGAAAATACCACTTTTAGAAAGTGGGTATTTTCTTGCCTAACTATCCAAGCCTGCCTCTGCTAGGTTGTGTATTCCTTGTCTGGAGATTGAGTGACAGGGGCTGGGGGTGGCTACAGGAGACAGGGTGAGTCAGCGCAGGGCTGAATAGAAAGATCTGCATCCAGAGTGGAGGGAGGAGTTGCACCTGGGTCTGAATAGGGCTGTGCCTGCCTTCCACAATGCTGGCTCCACCTCCTGCCGGGCGGCTGAGCACTCTGCCCCACATTCTGAAAGGAAAGAAGGAGTCAGAAAAACAAAGTACTCCAGAACTGACCAGAACTGGTTTTGGACTAGGCAGAGGCCTCTCTGCCTCCAGAGAACAAAGAGAATCAGGGTATAAGAGGGGCACCCAGACCCCAGGAAAATTAGATCACTTTTGGGAACAAGAAGAAACCTTTGCTGAGGAGCGGAACCAAGAAGAAACTGAGGAGAGACTATCCCTAAGCCTGAAGTGCTGCTTGGGGGATTGGCCTGCAGTGGTTTGCCTGACTGCCAAAGAGAGGAGAAAGGAACTTTTGCTTTGCTGTGACTTTCATCAACTTGTGAAGGATCTCCAAGGGCTTGGAAGAGAGCTTGACCTCTGACCGAAGTCCCAGGACCATTGGACTTCACCCCTTTGTGAATTGCTGCTGGAAACTCTGTTTCAGTGGCTACAGAGGTAGGGAGCTGTGACCGACTCTCACGACCGACTCGGTGTCCTGTAAGCACCGCATCGAAGCACCGTCTCGCCCTGCAACGCACGGCCCTGGTCTCACCGACTCCGTCAACGAGCCGCTGCCTGCACCGCATCGAGGGACAACGCGTCCTGCAACGCTCGCTACGCCGAATCGAACTGGTCCGACCGACACGGTCACTGCTGCTGAGTTCGAGTCCTGTGACCGCACCGGAGTTGGGCACCGCTCGCACGCTTTGCGACGCACCGCCCGACTCGCACCGCTGTCCGGACTGATCGACGCCAGCTCCTGAATCCGGCTCCGTTGCCGCACCGCAACCTGCCAGCACCGCATCGAAGCACCGTCTCGCCCTGCAACGCACGGCCCTGGTCTCACCGACTCCGTCTCGACGACGTCAACGAGCCGCTGCCTGCACCGCATCGAGGGACAACGCGTCCTGCAACGCTTCCATTTTTGCATCGCGACCGCGATCGAACAGCCATCCGGCTCGCACGCCCGTGCCTGCCGCTTCAAGTAAAAGGTACTGTGACCGAGTCTGTCTACGCTGTGTTGGCCCGTCTCGACGCGGTCAGCTGGATTTGTTAGACTCTGTTTGTTCTCGACATCGCCGTAGCCGGAGGAGGCTACCGACTCGCACAGAACCTTGAATTAAGCCTTTTTGATCAGAACTAAGTATTCTTAACAGTATTGTGGATTATTTTTGTCGTTTATGGTCTTGTGATAAATCTATATAAAGTATACCTATTTTTATAAATATATAACCTGTGTGGTGTCCATTTGTAGTGTTGTCACTTGATTACTGTATGTGTTCCCAAATGCTTTACACACTGCCTCTGAACTAAGCCTGTCTGCTCGTGCCAAGCTACCAAGAGGGTGAGCAGGGGTTATTTCGGGAGTGTACCTACTTTCCCTGACTAGACTCAAGGGTCCCTATTTGGACAAAGGTACATACCTCTGCCAACTAGAGACCCCCAAATCTAACAACACCAATCACTTCCTCTACGGAGAATGGTTCGTCTAAGTACCTGCGGTAGGCGTCACTGAGCCAGACCAGCTCGATCGAATCGAAGAAGGGAAGCAGATCTGGAGGTGCCCCCGGCTGGCGTGCAGCATATAACGAGGAATAAAACGTCATAGTTTCGGCCTGGACCGCTTCCTGCCCAACCACTAGCTCGTCCTCCCCCGTGCGCAGCTTGCTGATGTATTCATTTGCCCACGGCTTTCTGAGCAATCCAGCAAGAGTCTTACCAGCTCTGTCTCCCTCACCATATTGACGAGCCGGCGCCTCCTCCCCCAAATAATGTGTCTCCCTTAGTGCAGCCTCCTCAAATTCTGCCAACTTGGACTTGAGCTGCGCGAGGATTGGGAGTCGATTAGTTTCAAAATATTCCTGCTCAAGCAACCGTATCTCGCCTTCGAGTCGGCTCAAATCCCCTCTAAGACTGCGAAGGACGCCGGCCTGTTTAGCGATGCATCTACCCCTAATTACTGTTTTGAATGCCTCCCATAATGTGGATGGGGAGTCTACCGATCCAACATTTAACTCAAAATATTCCGTTATGGCGACTTCGATGTCCTTCTGGAACACCTGGTCGCGGAGGGCTCCAGCAGGGAGTCTCCAGCTAAAGGACCTGCTCGGCGCATCTGGCAATGCAAATTCCAATAGCACTGGGGCGTGGTCCGAAAGGGTACGGGCAAGATGAGCGCAGTGTCTGACCTAGGTGTCCTCGTCGTGGGAAGTGAGCCAATAATCTATCCTGGACCACGTAGGGCCCGCAGTAGAAACACAGGTACCCTCACGGCTATTCGGATGGAGCCGACGCCAGACATCAATCACTCCGTAGTCATCCATCAGCACCTGGAGTTGCGCCGCTGCCCGCGGGTGGGGCCGGCGCAAACCCTCCAATCTGTCACTCTCAGGATTAAGCACCACATTGAAATCCCCACCCCACAACACTGCACCTGGGCCCTGAGATTCCACAAGTCTCCATACTTCACTAAAAAACAGGGGGTCGTCATCGTTAGGCCCATATATCGAGACCAGTCTGACGGGGCGTCCGCCTAGAACTCCGGAGGCCATCACATAGCGTCCCATAGGATCCTGGATAACAGCTCGTGTATGCCACGGTAGACCCTTTCTGAGGATGATGGCTGTGCCTCGCGCATAACTAAAGTAGCCTGCAATACATTTTTCGCCCATCCAGCCTGCACGCAAGCGCGAATGTGTGTCCCACGTCAGGTGTAACTCTTGTAGGAAACATATATCTGCCCCATATCGATTCAGCAGCGCTGCTACTAGACGCACCTTTCTGCAGTCATTCAAGCCCCGCGCATTCCAGGTGATTGCTTTAAGAGTACATTTGGTATTTGAGTGTTCAGCCATTGCCGCAGCTACTCAATTCGTAAGCGGTGCGGGAGGGAGAAAAAAACCAGCAGCTGTAATGGTGGGGCCAGAGAGGGGGAGGAAAGAAGACAAGAGGGAGACAATCAAGGAACATCGCAATCAGCGCAACCATAACCCACCCAACCCGCCCCCCACCCACAACAGCCACCCAACTAGGCTGAAGAGCATCAACCCACACCCAACCAGGCCGCCAAGGGCCAACATCAAATTGCAACACAGGACTCATCCCAGGGGGGTAGCGCCAGGGAGCACGGCGTTTCCCAGCCCAAGGAGCTGGGTGGCCGGGCAAGAGCCCAAAGAAGGCTCGCAGTGTCAATCAGGCGGTCACCCAACGCAATGCCTGTCCGGCACAAATGACCAGTGAATGCAAGTGCCCAAGGGGCATAAATCAAATGTCGAACCATTTAAACACTAGCGTCCATATGAACTCATCCAGTAAAGTGGGGCTACCGCATGGTGATCAGTCGTTCTCATTGAGCGTGTCTACTGCCAACTGTTCTTTGTCCGCGGCGATAGCCGGCTTCGGGTGCTTAAGACTGCGGGCAAACCTGGTGGCCAGCTTGAGGTCCGTAAAGTAGGATGTCTTTCCGGAGTGGAAAACCCGTAATTTCGCCGGGTAGAGTATTTGATATCCTGCTGCTGCAACATCCGCTTGACAGGCACAAATTCTCGACGGGCAGCCTGCACGGATAGTGTGAAGTCCGGAAAAAATGAGACGACATTGCCCTGATATCTGGTGTCCTGCAGGCCTCGGGCCTTGCGTAGCACCGTGTCCCGATCCCTATAGTTCAACAGCCTCGCGATGCTGGGGCGGGCCGGGGCGCCCGGGGGAGGCCGCGGGCCCAGGGATCTGTGGGCGCGCTCCACCACACACACAGACAATAGGGCGTCCCCAAAAAGGGATCGAAGCATGTCTTCAACCTAATCCTCCACCCGGGTCATCGCGGTAGACTCTGGAACACCCAAAATGCGCAGATTATTGCGCCGGGACCTGGCCTCGAGATCTTCGGTTGTATTGCGGATGACCTCGAGTACCTTTTCCATGCTGAGCAGTTATTTGCGTGTTGCCGTGCCTTCATCTTCCAACGCGGAGGTCCGCTGTTCGACCTCTGTGATGCGCTCATCATGGTTTGCCACTTTGTCTTTCAGCCGGTCCAGGCGGTCGGACATCGAGTCAATTGTTAAGTCTATTGATGCCAGGGATTACTTCAGCTCGACAAACATGGTGCGTATGCTGGGCTCCAAGTCCGGCGCAGCCGCCATGTTCTCTCCTTCAGGCTCTTCCACCGGGGAGGCGTTCCCTTTGGGGGTTTTGCGAAGCTCAAATTAGATTTTTGCTTGCTTGGCATCTGTTTTGCCCATGGTGCCCAAACTACTCACTCTACTTGGGGTAAGCCCCTTCGGAACGGTGTTGACCAGGGGCAGCCGTGCGACGTCGCCCCCCGGGCGCACTCTGGGTCCGCGTCACCACCACCGGCTCCGCCACCGCAATTCAACAGCAGCCACACTCTAACTGGACTGCAGGTTGTCCTCAAAGATCGAGAGACCTCAGGGTCGTCACAAGGCCCATTGAGGGGGGAGGGGTGGGCAGTGGCTCTCGTCTCCCCCAGTACCGGCAGGGCCGAACAAGCAAGTCGAGAGGCTGTCACCAGACCGGGATTTTCAGCCAGACCCACCAGGTTTGCCCAAACACAGGGCCAAGCAAGCCGGGCCAGAGCAAGGGCCCGCCAGTACCCCCGGACCCTCCTCTCTAGGCCACAGGGTGATGTCTGTTGGTCAGTTCGTAAAATGCCCAGATCTGCTCTCCGCGGGGTGCCAGGCCCTGATCCCGGTGCGCCACTTGAAGACGCCCTCACAAATGGTTGGAGGCCCCTGTGTCGCAAAATCCACTAGGGAGCCAGGTCACGCAATCTCGCCGTGGCCCCACATCGTGCCGCACCTCCAGATCGGGCCAACCTGTGTGCGCCCCGCAAGTCCGCAGAAGGGTCTGCTCCGTTTCACTGACAGTCTGTAGACTGAGGCTCCGTTCGCCCCGGCCCCCGCCGTCCGGTACTAGCGCTGCCGGAGCCAGCAGGGACCGCGTTTCACCGGGGATCCTTTCGCCCGCCCGTCAGCTTCCCCTCAACGGGGGGCTTCTCCGTGCCGCGTCAGGCCAAGGGCGCCCGGGCCCAGGAGGGCCTAGCCAGGGGCAATCTCCTTACGATTGGTGCCGCTATCTCGCGGGCATGCCGCTCGCTGCTGCACAGCTCCCCGCTCCCGGCCCCTGAGAGCACACCCCGCCGGGCGACCTCCCGGCCGACGCCCCCCTACCTGGCACTGCTGCCGCTCACTGCACCTCTCAAGGCCCAGGCGCCGCCGCGGGGGGACCTTGCAGGACACAAAGCCAAGGCCTGAGAGGCAGGGCTGCAGTCCGCCTGCCTCAAACTGTCCCACAGCGTCCACCAGGCTCAGGTCTCCCCCTCAGCAAGCGTTGTAACCCGGCAGGGTTTGGGTCGCGGCACCTCCTACGGCTGGGTCTGTTCGAATTTCGCGCCAGCCTCCGCCGCAGTCAGGCCGGAGCCACCATTTTCTCTCTGTGGGAGCTCCCGACGCGAATCTCCGGCGCCAGCCCTCTTCCGTCGCCAATTTCACCACCAGCGAGTGCAGCAGCCAATACAGGTTCGATCCCATGCCTTTGCAGGCCGCGATGGTCAGGCCGCCTGCAGGATAACTGATGGATTAGCTGCCCAGCCTGCAGAGCCTCACTACGTGGCGGCCATCTTGCAGCCGGCTCGCTAACGCCCCCTTCCTTAGGGTACTTAAGGGCTTACCTGAGGGTGGGTCCCTAGATTCGTCGTGGGGCAAGATTCATTTCAGACACCACTTCTTCAACCGTCTGGGCATTCTGGACTTCGCTGTACTTCGCTCTTGGTATCCAGGCTGCAATGGGGAAGACTCCTGTTGCTCCTGATCTCCTTGCCCTGCTCGTCTGCTGCAACGTCCGTGCCTGTGCACCATACAGGAACCTTCCAAGGCCGGTGGGCATCCAAAGACACCTGAAGGAATCTCCCTTGAAGTGAAGGAGTCACTTCCCTGCATCTGCAGGCACCTCAACTAAGCTGACCCGTCTGCTGATCGTGGGCTCCCACGGACTCAGAAAGGCTCAGCAACACAGGTGGTGATTCGTCACATCCCTCGAGGTCTGACCTGTCTTCTTGCCAAGTTTGAGACCAATATCCCTCGTCGGAGCCGCAGGAACGGAACCCCTGTGCACCGCATTGACTAGCAGTTGCAAAGGCTTGTTGGCTTCCTTCCACCAAGGTCTTCAGGCTCCAAGTAGCCCCAACCTCAAGCATCTCCAGTGACCAAGATCTTCATCCTCACTGCAACACTTGCATTGTGGGCCTGCTTCTTTCGTGAGCTGCTCGAGGTCCTCTCGCGACTCCAGTGCCTCCGGCCTGTGAGTCCTCTTGAGGATCATCTTTGAATTCTTTGGGCTCCCCTGATTGACTCACCTGGACCTTGCTGGTCCCAACATGGCACCTTCTTCGCTTTCCATGTTGTTTGCAGTTTCCAAGGCTTGTTGGTGCTCCCGACAGACACCGACCCCTCAACGCGCGACATCCAACGTGGGACAGCTCGTGAACGGCTCCTGGTCTTCCACAGCGTCGCCTGGTCCTCACAGCTGCAGCTCCAAGGTCACCATCAACTCTCCTGCAGCATCCCACATCGGTTGGCATTCGTCTTCAGTGCCTCCTAGTCACTTCCAAATGGCATAGACTCTCTCGCCTCTGCTTTCAGGTACTTCTCGACTTGAATCCACCTTTGGGTTCCACCGGACACTTTCTCCAGCAGCGGCATCTTCCTGAAGTCTTCCATTGGGCTCTACGGCGGTTTCTGACGCCACTTCACACCTATGCACCCGGCTCTCCTGGGGCAGGTGGGGTGGCTCTCCAACCTTCTGTCTTCCCCGGGGTTTCTTCAGGGTCCACTGGGAAGGGTCCTTCTTCTTTAAAATTGCAACCGCGACTCACCCATTGACCTGCATTGAACTCACAGTCGTGTTCCCACACTGCACACGACCTCCGTGGGGCTCCTGGTTACTTACCTTGGGTGGTTCCTTGGGTCCCCGGAACTTCTACGTCTTCTGGCTATAGTCGTGACTCGAGTCGTGGTTCGCTATTTTAGTATACGGTTGGGTCTCCCCCTGGTGACCACTGTGTATTACATGCTACTTACCTGTTTCTATTTAAAAGTATTGTGTGCATCTCTGGCTAGGAGATACCTGTATGTGTTAGTGAGTGTTGTATAATAAATACATATTTTTATAAATACACAATGTGGTTCTTTTTCACTTAATCTATATCAATAAGATTATGTTCTGGTAAATCAAGCTGCTTTACACTCCTTCTGGACTAAGCCTGGAGGCTGCTCTCCACAGCTACCACTTAGAGAGCTTTCTAAGCTTGTCTAAGACCACTAAAATCACCATAAGGGTTGTCTGGATTGGTGCAAGGTGCCCACTTACATAAGTGTAGACCATATAACAAGCCAGCTTCTCACAGTACTTAATCCCCAAATAATACAGGTTGAGAACACAGTGCATCAGTCTTTTTGAGGTGTACCATTCCAAGAACCAGAATTTCTCTTTCTAAATTGTTTAAAATCGGGGCTGCTACCTTTCATCCATACCTCAAAGCTTTTGAGGCTTTTCATATAGACTACAAAGTACTTTGGATGCCCTGTATCTCTAAGGTACATCTGTGTGTTGTCTGCTTAGTAGTGGAATTTGAGTTGGTATGAGGATCGGATCATTAAACATGTTATGAAAATATTAAAGATGGGAACATCATATGTGACCGTATTAGTGGGAGAAAGGAGTTTGCTGAGGATTTAAGCCAACTCCAAATCTTCTCTGTGGTACTGGCCGCAGCCTAAAATCTGTGAAGCAGGATGCTATGATTTACTGTGTCAAATGCAGCTCAGATGTCAGTATGAAAATGCTGAGCCATTCAACTGCAATTTCAAATAGATCTCCTCCAACATTCAGGAGTGTGATTTTTGTCTGTGTTTAGGCCTTTACACCCAGAGTGAAATGTGTTGACAATGTTGTGTGATTCAATGTGGTCTTGGCCCTTGTTGGTGGCTCTTTCTGCGATCCGTGTGAGGGGTGCGTTGGGGTCCGTGGGCATCCAGGATGGCCTTTTAGAGCAGGCCTGTGATGTATGAGAGGTTAAGGTTGTTTCAGGCCTTTCCTTCAGTGAGGCTAGTATTAATGAATTTGGTCAAATTGGTAGCTATTATGTAGCGTGGTTTGCTGCAATAGGGGAGGAGCAGAGATCACCTGTATATTTTTAGGGCCAGAGACCTTTTAGGAGAGAAAGCTGTTATATCCGGATTTAAGTGTAATGCATTCTTCCTCTAGTTCTACTGTTACATGCTCCTCAGCCAGTGAGCGTGATGTAATGGAATGTTGATGAGTACCTGGCCGGTGAAGGTGTCAGTTGGAGAGAGTGGGCTGAGCATTAGGATGCTGCTCCTGGTAGGGCATATAAAACACCTTATAACCTGTAACTTGTAATCAAGAGTTATCTTCTTCAATAAACCTACATCTTATAACCTACGTGGCCTGCCTACCAAGGAGCTATTGTTATTTGTAACATAATCACACTGTCTGTGGATACTGAGGTGAAGTTGAACTCATTGGTAGTTGACATTTTGTACTTTCTCAATGAAGAAAGCAGCCAGGTTGAAGCTCAGGTCCTGGGTTTGAGTATGAATGAACATTAAGGGTTAACAACTCGAGGGCTGCACAACTTGGAAAGTTTCTGTGGAATGCTCATTGTCTCTTTTATAATAAAAGTTTGCTTGATAGGACTGACTTTTGTATTTTTGCTTGCAACAGGCTGCCAATATACCAGAGGAATAGGCTACAGATGGACGTGAATGACACCCAAACCTAATTTGCCCTGAGTAAATTATTCGACGCATCAGTATACCATAATAAAATGTGAGGATCTACTTATGGATGGAAGAGACCTATAATTGAATAGCGTTAAAACTGAGACACTGAAGGGGTGCAGAGCAAATCTGAGTCTTTTCCATTTGGATAACTATCAATCTTCTGAACTATGTCAGCCCCAACCGAGAAAGACAAGAAACTTGCCACAATTACGAGTTTGGTAGTAAAATCCACCAAACTTGGCACTAGGTTTAATACTGATTTCACTGGATTCGGAAAATAACACGTCAAACAAACACTGATTATGAGTTTTTACAGTGTACCTCGGAATCATTATTTAGCACATATGTTAAATACCGAATTTGTGCTATTTTGCACATGTGGTAAATACATAACCTGATAAATAGCACATGCAAAAAAACATCAGGAAGTGCTCATTTTCAGGCATTGGTAGTTCCTAGTCTGAGGAAATAAATTCCTAGAGAACAGAAATAGCCAGGGCCACACACAAAAGGACATTAGGGCCTTCCAAAAGTACACCAACTCCTTCTTGTGTGGGAGTCTGCAGCCATTCATTTTGTATCGACAAAGCACCTTGAAACAAGACAAACAGAATCCACTGGCATCCTCTGATATCACTCAGTCATCACAAACAGAAACCTGTCAGCCTTTTCCATCATAGGCCCAGGCAGAGAAAGGAATTACAAGTTTATGGATCCTGAGCTAGAGGTCCTGGCTGTCTTATGTGCCATCTCATGCTCAAGATGCTACCAAAACAAACAAAAATATGCCTGTGGAAGAAGATAATTGACTAAATCAGTACTGATTAACATATGCACATGATGTTGAAAACATGCGCTGATTATCAGTTAGGCAGAGTGGTAATTACCACATGCCAGGGTAAATAACGTATGACTAACAAATCATCTGATCACGAGTTAAAAACTGCATGTGTTATTTAGCACGTGTGTCCACGTGTGCTAGTTGATGCATGTGCTATTTACTGCCTGTGATATTTACCCAATGCGAAAAATAACCTATGTGGTAAACATGAGCATCAATTCATCAAAAGGCCAGCGGTAGCAGAAGAGACATCACACGCCATTTGATCTTTATGTTCACTCGCACACACATGCTTACACATACACACAGAATCACACATTTACACACTCTCTCACATAAACACACTCTCACCTGCATGCATTCACACAACATAGATTTAAAAGCATTTTTTATTTACCTCTGCAGCCAGGGAGGGTCATATTCCATTTTGATTACACTAATAGTGAATAATATACTATTACTCACTATTAGTGTAATAAAAAATGTCAAAAAACAAGGAGATTGGAGCCTCAACCGATGTCCCTATGAGTGGAATAAAAAATATCAAAAAAACAAGGAGATTGGAGCCTTGCTCCATATCCATAAGGACAAGCTGCCCCTGTGTTCCTGGCACTGACTTTGCTACCTCTGAGGACAGGGCGACGTAAATGCAGGGCCAGGGGTCACATGGTGCAAACCAGGGGTCTCAGATGCAACCCCTGGCAACCCATAAATGAAATCCATTGTGGTAAAGAAAAACACCCAATCACAAGTATGAGAGGTCATTAAAAACCAGTGAAAATGCCACCTTGAAATAACTCCAGTCAAAAGTAGGTGATCCAGGAGGAGGGTAGGCTTATCTTATACCTCCTTAACCCACCTAGGACTTATACAGATGTAGTGTCTTGTGAGTTAGGGATGACAGGACCCTTTTGGTCCCTGACAGACTCCATAGAATAGAGATGTAAGTGCTTGGGTGTGGGGATAGAATTCATGCTGTAGAATGTTCAGTTTAAGGTTACTCAGTGAGGAATAAAGAAATGTAATACCAAGCTCTGTGTGTGGTGTAACTATTTACATGTTCCCGGGCTGGGGAGGACGCCACAGCTGGCGACGAGGATGGGATTATGTAAACCCCCCGACCCAAAGAACAGAGAGTTCTCTCCCAAAGTTTGCTGCGGTCCAGCAAACTGCTTGTGCATGCCACGTGAGCCTCAGTCAAAGTAAAAATCGACGGCTGACGTATGTGGAGTGAAAGCGTTACTCCAGCCAGTGCAAGGCCTGTGAAGAAAGTAAAGGCCTTAGATAAAGTTTGTTTGTCGTCGGCTAGAAATTTGCTAGTAAAGTCGAGACAAGAGATACTGCCCCACAGCATAACAGAGCCATCATTCATACAGTATGAGAACGCAAAAGAGAGCAACAACCAGGTACAGAAAAGCGCCAGAGGCAGCGATTGCCGAGTGCAAGGAAGCACTAAAATTGGAAAAGATTAAAATATTTCTAACATAACGAAACGCCAGAGGCAGTAGAAACCAGGTGCAATGCAAAGAAGTGAGAGTGGTGAATGCCGAATGCAAGAAGAAAAAAAAGCACTACTCACCGCCAAAGAAGACAGAGCCTCACCACCAGAGAGCGGCTGTGACGACACAATTGTTAGCACGCGGCTAGTGCTTAAAGAAGATGTTGGTACAAGTGGGAAGCCAACGCTGCTGGTGCGGGCTCCGCTCTAGACAGCAGAATGTTCCACATGTTATGATGCAGTCGCCTTCTTAAAACCACCGCCTCCCTTTGATACCGCCAAGAAACAGAATATTGGTGACAGATGGACTGCCTGGATCGAAAAATTCAATGATTTCATTGATGTGCTGGAAGAAGCCAATGTCTAAAAGATCATTAAGTATCTGAAGAATTTCGCAGGTGAAGGAGTTTAAAGAAGTGATAAAGAAAATACTACACGGTAGTGAAGTGACGTATCGACCGTCAAATCAAAGAAGCGTTAAACACCAAGTTCAATCCAATGCCAAATGTTGACTACAAAAGGTACATCTTTAGTCAGGAAAGGCAAAGAACTGGTGAAATGATGGAAAAGTTTGCAGAAAGACTTGATACGTTCATCAAGCATTGAAACCAAGCATTGAAAGTTCAAGGAGTTAAACGATGAAGAGGCCATGCGTCTCAGAGTTATAGATGATTGTCTCTCTGATTCCGTCCGACGATGAATGCTGAAAGAGAGACCCAGCTTGGAGCGAGTACTCATGGCTGCTAGAGCAGGAGAAAGAGCTGACAGACAAGCAGTTAACATGGAGGTTTGAACGGACCAAAATGAATCTGTGCTGAGTGTGAAAAGCAAGCTGAAATACAAGGTAGAAGGCCATAGAGCAATGTCTCCAAAGAAGTTGTGTTTTCGATGTGATTTTCCATTCCACATGCAAGTAAATGTCCCGCTATTGGACAGATATGCAAAAGCTGCAGGAAAGAGAACCCTTTGGCAACGGTTTGCAAAGCAAGGCAAAGATCAAGTGTGTCATTTCGAGAAAACAAAATGGGGGAGGATCAAGTGTGTCACGTCAAGAAAACAAAATGGATGCCAGAAAGTTCCAGAGACATTCCAACCATGCCCACAAGGCTAAGTGGTAACATCAGTTGAGGCAAGTAGAAACTGAACGACATCGATTGTCATCAAATTCCTCATCTAATAGTTTGCCACCGCCAATGTCGAGCGACAGTGAGGAAGATGGGTGTGAGATGTCACTATTGCCCACTGAACGACATGAGCAAGTAGGTTTCGCTTCTTGCAAGGAAGAATGCCAATCGAAGCTAGATCGACAAGTGAAAGTTCAAAATTCATTTGGAACACTGTTTCAAATTACACTGAAAGTGAATGGATGCTCCATACCTTTTATCATAGACAGTAGCACGTCGATAAACATTATGCCAATGGAAAAGTACAGTGAACTGTCTCTTGTGCCCCATTAAACCCAGTCGAAAACCAAAGTGTACACGTGGGCTGCTTCGAAGCCACTGCAAAGTCAAGGTTCATTTATAGTAACTGTGAAACATAAAAAGATGAGTGTGAGCACCAATTCATGTCCACCCAGGCACTTCGTCAAGGGCATGTTTACTCTGTTTCAGCACTGCTGCTGACATGTGGCTGATTTCTGTAAATTACAACATCAATGCCTATCATGAGATAGTGAATCAGTTTCCGTTTTGGTTTCATGGACTAGGAAAACTGAGACAGTGAAAGTGCAACTTCAGATAAATGAGGATATCCATCCTGTTGCTACACGACATCGTAGAATGGCATTTCATTTACAAGAGGCTGTTGAGAAAGAAACTGAGACATTATTGAAACATGACATCATTGAGCGAGCCACTGGTCCGATGCCATGGGTGTCCCCCATAGTGGTAGTGCCAAAGAAGGATAGTGGATCAATTGTGTGCATCTGTGTTGATACATGCCATGCAAACAAGGCAATTGAAAGAGAACGACATCCAGGTCCGCACATTGCTGACATGATTACGATGTTGAATGGGGCCAATGTCTTTTCCCGCCTTTATATGAACAAAGGGTACCACCAACTTGAACTGGAAGAAAACTGCAGGTACATTACTACCTTTACGACTTATGTTGGGTTGCTTAGGTATAAAAGACTAAGGGGCCGATTCCGATCTCGGCCGGTAGGGCTCCGAATCGGATTCGGCTTAACCGGATCCGATTCGGAGCCCTGTTTCCCGACCGATTCGTACGCGCGTCCGGGCGAGCGAGTACGATGTGAGCGCCCGCTAAATCGCCGACCGACTCGTACGCGGGTTCAACACGCTCCGACCGACTCGCTCGGACACGACTCGCACCGCGCAATGGAGACGTTCCCCGGCCGGGTAAGTACGATGCGCGCCGCGAGCAGTCCGACCGACTCGCGCCGTCCGGCTCGAAAGAGCAGTCGGAGTCGCACTTTGGGGGTCCATGTCGGACCCCCCTGTACTCCTTGCCGCGCGAGTCGCACACAGGGGGACCCATGGGTCCCCCTACCTGTGCATGTACGGCGCGACCCGCTCGACGCGTACCCGCTGTAGGGGGCGCCCTTGTTCGCCTCGCACCCATTGAGTCAATGGGAGCCCGCGTACGCGTTGTACGACCGGCTCCCATTGACTTCAATGGGAGTCCGACCGACTCGAGTCCGAGTGCATGCGTGCGCATTGTACTCGTTCGGTCGGACTGCCAGAGTCCGATTCGGTCGGAAATCTCTCCGGGTCCGGCTCGGTCGGAGAGTTTTCCGGCCCGAATCGGAATCGGCCCCTAAGTCTTGGAGTGTCCTCAGCTGCAGAACGTTTTCAGGGTGTAATTTGTCACATAGTACAGCCAGTCACAAATGCTTTCAATTACAGTGATAAAATACTGGTTTTTGAGGCCACACAGAAAGAACATGATAAAGCTCTTACACAAGTGTGTTGTATACTTGCTGACACAGGTCTCACTTTAAATGCAGAAAAGTGTGAGTTTCATTAAACAAAACTCAAGTTTTTTGGTCATACTTTTTTGATAGGGGAATGACTCCAGATTCAAGTAAAGTACAAGCCTGGTCATCCACTACTCCCCCACAAGATGCAACTATGCTGTGATCCTTCCTTGGTATGGCCAGTTATTGTTCAAGGCATAAATGTGACTTGCCTCCGTGAAAGCTCAATTGAAAGACTTAACTAAACTAAATGCTCCATTTCGATGGTCACGTGACTGTGAACAAAGCTTCAAGAAAATCAAACATGCAATTGAGAACGCCACTGAAATGGCATACTTTAATCCAAAATTGCAGACCGAGGTTGTTGCTGATGTGAGCCCAGTGTATTTAGGTACCATCCTTGCCCAGCACACTGGACATTCCAATGCACCAAGATGCACCGTGGCTTATGCTAGCAGGAGTTTGTCATCAAAAGAACGTGCCTATTCACAACCTGGAAAAGAAAGCCTACCTGTGGTGTGGGCTTGTGAACATTTTCATGTGTTCCTGTATGGGAAGCATTTCACGGTAATCACTGAGCGCCAAGCGTTGTTCACTATTTTCTACAGTCGTAAAGCCAAGATGCCCCCTCGCATTGAGAGGTGCGGTTGCGACTGCAGGTATATGATTATACGGTTGTGCATCGTCCAGGAAGATATCAAAATCCTGTTATTTCCCACGTGTACCAATACTGTGTCATGGCACCACTTTTAAAGAGGCTGATACTTATGTAACTTCATTGTGAAATCCAGTACACCTGCTGCCATATCGGTAGAACAAATCAGTGCTGCCACGAGCACTGACAGAGATTTGCAAATCCTCAAAGACATTACCCATCAATTGTGGAGAAAGCAATCTCGACCTCTTCATGATGACCTAGAATACCAGAAATTCAAAAATGTGCAGAAAAAGCTTTCAGTCACTCCAGAAGGTATCATCTTATGAGGAGCGAGAATTGTCATACCTGAGAGTCTGAGACAACAAGTCATTGAGCTGGCACATGAGGGACATCGTGGAGCTCTACGGGACAGAGTATGGTTCGCTCGTCTTGATTAAAGAGTTGAAAAGGAATTAAGGGCCTGTCAGTTGTGCCTACAGAGTCACTGAGAGATTAGAAAGTATTTTTGCAACATGGGGTGTACCTTTGATTTTGAAATCTGAAAATGGCCCTTTTAATAGTTGAGAACTTAAAAGATTTTCTCACTCATCTGAATGTCAAGCATCAGAAAAACACACCTCTCTGGCCACAGGTGAATGGTATTGTCGAGTGGTTCATGAACACCCTCAAGAAGACCATTCAGCATGCTGCGCTAGAAAAGCTTGACCTCAAATCAGTTCTTCAGTCTAAGCTTCGTGCAAACAGGTCAACTCCCCGTTCTACCACGGGTGAAAGCCCTGCCACCTTAATGTTTGGGAGAGCCATAGGAACCAAGTTACCACTAAGGACATTGAAAGATCATTTGACATTGATGCACTTTGTGCTACTGATTCATATCATAAACGAAGAATGAAGACTTATGCGGATAGACACTGCTGTGCTTGAAGCACTGTGTTCAAAAAAGGAGACCATGTCATTGTCAGGAGGAAACGGAAAAGCAAGTATGATGCTCCTTTTGATGTTGACCCATTAAGGCTCGTGACTAGTAAAGGACACATAGTGACTGCTCACCGTCCGGGAAAGTCCACTAGGTAAGTTTCTTTGCATTTCAAGCACCTGCCTCGACATTCACAAGGTCCAGATGTCAGAAGTGAGACTTATCCACCTGAGAATCAGGAGAGCTCAAAAACTGTACCAATGTCTCTGTCGCCAGTCATGGACACTTGTCCTCTATCTCCACAGCCTCACAGGACAAGATCTGGGCAAGTGAATGGAGCACCAAATCGACTTACTGAAGAGTTGTGATGTATATATGTATTATTTGTAATATACATTTAACAATGCGGAGATGTAATGTCTTGTGAGTTAGAGAAAATGGGTCCCTTTTGGTCCCTGACGGACAACAATGACGTATGTGCTTGGGCGTAGGAATAGAATTCATGCTGTAGAATGTTCTTTTTACCGTTACACACTGAGGAATAAGGACGTGCAATACCAAGTTCCGTGTGTGGTGTAATTATTTTCATGTTCCTAGACTAGGGAGGACGCTACAACAAGGAGCTGCCATTATTGTGCCACAAACTCTTGTTGCAATATTTTTCTCAGCAAAAAAAAAAAAGTGGCAATCTTGAATAACCAATTTTTTAGTAATAGCGCATTGGTATTTTGCTTGTACATACAAGTAAGCAATCTACAAAAAATTATCTTTAAAAAACTTCTGAAGTGAGGCTTGCAAATAAACCATAAAAAGCTCAAACACTATAAAGAATTCCTACTGACTCACACAAGTTCAAGGGTACTGAAGGGAAAGCAGCTACGGCATCCTGGACTAGACGGGGGGAGTTTGCCCTATTAGCTGTGTTCTCAACCATTCTGATTTGTTGAGTTTCAAATGTAATCACAAAGCCTTTCGTGAGGTTTTCGCTGATGCCTGCACATACCAATGAATCATTTAAAAGTAGAAAGCCGGGCGGATGGGATGACCTCGATAACTGACAACTGACCGGAAATGCGTCACTCTGCGGCTAACGGTTTAACAAAAATAATACAACACGAAGCGCTATGTTTACAACGAAGACGCTCGCCCTGATGCCTTTGTATGAGTGGAGGGGAATGAAACGTTAAAGGAGGATGAAATGAGCAGTGATTATTAAACCAATATCCTCCCCTTTCGAGATACCGATGGTGGGGTCCGGAAACGTCATCAATGTGCGTCCCTGGGGAGGAGGGTCCGCTCCGCTACTTAAGCGTGGGTACAGGGGTGGCGGGGGAGAAAAGGTACAGAGGGGAGCTGAAGGCAAGGGGATACAGAGAGAGGGCCCGGGCGATGGGTACATCGGGCCGTTACCTACCCGCACCCTGGGGGAGCTCACGGGTCCTTCCTCTTCGGCCTCTCCCTCGTCCGCCTCTCCCTCGTCCATGGCGGGGCTGCGAGCCTGACAGCGGAGCAGGCGGGTATCGGCAGCGGCAAGAGCGCTGGCTGCAGAGGCGGGGACAGAGGGAGGGAGTTGCCCCCACCGGCTGCACCGGGGCGGAAGGGAGGCACGGGCCCGAGCGGGGTAGCACCAGCGAGCAGAGGACGAAGACTAGGAGGAGGCGAGGATGGAAACGGGACTAAGGGAGGCTAACGTGAGAGCTGGGAGGAAGGAGGCAGGCGGGGGTCAGCGGAAGCTCGGCTGGGCCAGAGAGCAGGGGGTGATGTTGGAGATGAAGTAGAACAGGACAAAACAGTAGAAAACGAACATCAATACTAGTAAAAAATAAATGGGTTTTATATGGCGCTAAATGCCGCGCTTCTGCCGTTTCTCAGAAGTGTTAAAGGATTTCTTTTTTTAGGGGTGGGCGAGCCAGTAAATTAACTGGGCGAACTAAGCCAAGAGTCTGGCTTGTCTTTTAGAGCTTCTGTGCGAGCCGAGCCCTGAAAATGTTTGCTATGTAATTCATACAACAAACACGCCTCAAATATGATAACGTCTCTTCAGATTTCAAAAAAGTGTACGTCTGTAAAATGTAGAAGTTTTGACATTAACATGTCACATTATAACACTGCACTGAGAAGTACTTATTAAAAGTTATAGTTTTAAATATCAACTTAAGGCCATCCCTGCTGCTACCCCAACTTTCTTAGTGAACTAAGAGGCAAGGCAGATGTTGTGTGAACCCTGTATGTGGCCCAGATTCTAACAGATAGAGAAACGTTATAGTCTATTAAATCACACACAATAGGTATTTGTACAGCTTGTATTCTCAACTCAATTATTTGAAAGTGCTTTTATAGGCAATAGTGAAGAAAACTGAGGCTTGAGGAAATAAAATCTTTGCCTAAGCTCACTCAGTTCGGTTAAGCGGGGATGAAGCCATTAATCCAGGTTTTTGTGGTGTGGGTGGGTGACGGTAGGTCTGCAAGGCGTAAGACGAATGGACGTGGTATTCACACTGATATTCGGAAGCTATGGAGGATACACTTTTTGGAGATAAAGGTCGAGTGTGTTCCATAGGCCACGCAAACATGTACTGTTGTGTACATCTTTATTACATAATTTTATCAGCGCTTCTGGTGGCACATAAAATGTTCCACCTCATCTTGAAGGGGATTTCTGTGGTGGATTTTCATTCTAGTAGAACTGTTTTTGTTCCTAGGGCTAGCATAAGGTCGAGTAGAAGCGAGTTGTGCGTGGATAGGTTAATGTTAGGGCGGTGTGCCGCTTGGCCAAGTGTTGAGGTCAGTAGGGGTGGAGTGATTTGAATTTTATAGATGTCTTGAATGGTTTGTTGTATTTTGGACCATAGCGGTTGGACCAGTTTACATGTGAAGAATATATGTTCAAGCGATCCGGGGGATTCCTCACAGTGCCAGCATTTGTCTGATTGCAGGATCCCCAGTTTGTGTAGCCTGGATGGAGTCCCATAGGATTTGTGTATCTGCCAAAATCTGGATTGTGCGATTGCCGGTGTAGTTTTAGCCAGAAAAGGAGAGTGCCAAATGCTACGCCAGGTATAGTCACAGAAGTATGAAATTAGGTCTTCAGGAATATGTGAAGACCATTTCATTTTCAGGTTTTTGAGGAGGTGTAGTCTTGAGGGGTCTAATGGCTTATAGATGTGAGAAGCAACATGACCCATTCTTTTGAGTTTCCTCAGAGGGTCTGGATTGTGCAGTTTTGGGAGCTTCCTAATGCTTCTTTTAAGTTTCAAGAAGTAGAATTCAATCTGGGGAGTTCATGGCGTGCGCTAAAGTCAACAAATGGGATGGGGTTTAGTGTTGTACCTAGGTCTCCAATAGAGTTAATGCCTCTTTTGACCCATTGATTCCAGAATAGGGTTCTGCCTTCTAGTTTAATTTTGTGATTATGCCATACAGAAGCCATGGTAGGGTTGGCGAGACCGTTGTACAGTGTTTTATTAACTCGTAGACGGCTGATACCATATCTGCTATTATGGGGAAAGAATGGGCCACTGGTAGTTTTTGGAGGCTGTGAATTGTTAGCGTGGAGTTTAGAGGGATGGGGGAGAGTAGCTGAGATTAAATTTGCAGCCATGGGGGAGGGGGGAGGGGGGGTGGGGGAGTCCGTGGTCTTGTTAAACCACCAGCTAACAGTTTTAGGATCAGACCGGCGATCCTAGCTCTCTTCCCCTTCCATATGAAGTTCGAAATAGCCTTGTCCACTGCGTTAAAGAAGGGGTTATATAGGTTTATGGGAAGCATGCTGGAGAGAAAGTTGACATGGGGTGCTATCGTCATTTTCAATGTGTCCACCCTGACCCACCAAGTTAGGTATTTGGGAGACCAAGAGGATAATAGGTCTTTGATTTTGGAAAGTGTTTTACCCTCGTCGTAGAAGAGTAGGATCTGCTTCTTATAGTTACCCCCACTTTTTGCTGATGTCTCACTGTTTTTGGCCTAGTCTGACTGGGATCCTGCTATTCAGGACCCCTGTCTATCTGCTTTCTCCTGTAAACTGCAATACATGTACTTTAGGTACACTCCAGATTGGATACTGGGGTACCCTTATAAGTCCCTAGTATATGGTACACCATGTACCCAGGGCATAGGTACCCCAGAGGCCTCCCATGGGCTGAAGCATGTATTATGCCACCCCTGAGAGGCCATTCAAATTGACACAACAAGCTTGCTACAGCAGACTGTGTAAGCTGGTGCTTGCACCACTTACTTAAGATATAGGTTCACTATATCTCTCTAAATCACTACACATACAAACCTATCAGTCACCCCTATGGCAGGCCTTATCAATCCTGAAGGCAGGGTGCTGGGTTTTATGTGAGAGGGTGCCCCTGCATGAGTAGGGCCCCTCTGCAGCCTTCGGAGATCATTCTCCGGGGTTGTCTGTGATGCAGCCAACCATATATGTTTAAGTGCATTATAACCTCGCTGTAAATGCTAGCTTTAAAACGGCTGCTTAGAAACATGTCGTGTTTGGTGTCAAACACCTTGGAATCATACCTCCACACCGTATGATTCCACCCGTCTAGAACCACTACTGTGGGTCACCGGTCTACCCGGTACCAGCTTTCACGACCTGGGCAGCACAAAATGGATGCTGCCAGCCACAGACACAAGTCTGCCCTCCTGCTGCTGAGCCAAGCTCGAGCAGAGGAAGGCCTGACAATAGGTATCCTGTCACAGGGAGGTGTGACCACCTCCCAGACAGGGTTTAGTGTATTGGGGCTGGGTGGGTGCACTCTGAGAGTGCCAGAAAGTCTGCACTGGGGGCACATTTGGTGTCCCTGTGCATAGTCCAGCTCAAACCAGTTCTGGGAGCCAGTGGCTCCTGCTCTGGCGCGAAACTGGACAAAGGACATGGGTGTAGCCACCCCTCTGTCCTGCCCCTCCTCTAGGAGGGTCCCCAGAGTCAGTCCAACCCCTTCCCTGGGTATAAAGTGGTAAACCTGAATACAGGACTTTAGATTATACCTGGACAAGACTCTGCAAAGAAACCAAGTACTTCGACGGTCTACACTTCGCTGGACGACAGAAGAATCTCTCTTGGAGTAAAGGAGTTACTCCCCTGCAGCAGCAGGCACCTAAGCGCATCTGACCGGCTTGCATCTCCAGAGCTCCTGCGGACTCCGAAGATTTCTGCAACACAGGAGGTGGGTTCCCGTAGGTCCCCGAGGTAGATCTGACCTCTCAGTGATTCTGAGACCAGTATCCCTCGTGGGGGCCGTGCAACCCGTACGTACCCCTGTGCACCGCGTTTATTTGCAAGTGCATATGCTTGTCGACGATCCCTGAGCTTGTGCATTGGACTACGTGTAGTCCTGACTCCGAGCACCATTTGCACCGAAGATATCCGGCCTCCACTCCACGAGTGCTCTGTGGGCTGGTGCTTTGTGAATTCGCTCGAGGTCTCCTCGCGATCCCTGGTCCGTTGGCCTGTGGGTCCTGGCGAGGGTCATCTTGTTTGTTCTTGGGCTTCCCTGGTTGCTCCAGACGTGCCCTGACTCCCCATTGCTCGGAGAGTCCCCTGGACCTTGCTGGTCCACACCGTTACCTGTTTCCTCTGCCTGCGTGGGTTGCCGTTGCCAAGGCTTGTTGGTGCTCCAGCCGGACACTGACCCCTCAGCTCTCGACATCCTTCGTGGGACAGCTCACCTTCAGACCCTGGTCGTCGTCGACGTCTCCTGGTCCCCGTGGCTGCAGAGACAAACATCCTTTCTCTTCACCTGAAGCACCTGACATCGGTGGGCATTCGACTACCGAGCCCCTGGTCACCTGAAGTGACCCAGACTCTGTCCCCTCTGCTTTCAGGTTCTTCTCACCTCGGATCCAGGCTTGGATTCCACCGGACACTCTTCGCCTTCCTGGCAGCAGTACTTTCTTGCAGCTCTCCATTGAAAACGACAGAGGTTTCCGACACCACTTGACCCCTATGCACCCGGCTCCTCTGGGATAGGTAACACGGGTATCTCGGTACTCACAAGGGTGCTGGCCTTAGAACCTCTTATGTTCCAAAGGGTTTGCTTGAAGTCCTCATAGAAGTGTCCTTAAACTGTAATTTTCCAACCGCGACTTTCCCATAGAGTTGCACGGAGCACGCGGTCGTGTTTCCTCACTGCACCCGTTCTCCGTGGGCGCCCTGTGTCACTGCCTTAGGTGGTTCTTTGGGGTCCCAGCGATTCTACAGGCTCTAGGCACTGTCTATTGAAGTTGTTGTTATACCATTTTTTTTTTTAGTATATGGTTCGGTCTCCCCCTGGAGCCTGTTGTACATTTTGCTACTTACTTATGTTCTATTGATTAAGTATTGTCTGCTTTGTGTTCTAATCTCATGTAGAGGTTAGTAGAGAGTGTTTAGTAATAAAAACATATTTTTGCATAACACTTGTGTGGTTCTCCTTTCATTTAGTCATTCAGGAGGTGATATTCTGGTAAAACAAGCTGCTTTACATTCCTTCAAGATTAAGCCTGAAGGCTGCTCTCCACAGCTACCACTAGGATAGCTTTCTAAAGGTTATCTTTGACCTCAGACATCTTAAGGGTCGTTTGGACTGGTGCAAGCTGCCCACTTTAATTAGTGGACAGCATATACCAGGCCAACTTCTCACACTCGTTGATTAAGGCTAAGACATGGAGGTCTTTGCCAAACCAGATGCCTAAATACTTGAGCGCCTCGGGTTCAGACCGGAGTCGACAACAATCGTGGGGGTACAGTGGATATTCATGGGGAAGATCTCCACATTTCGGTGCGGTTAAGAGTGTTGCCAGATACCCTTGAGTAGTTGTTGATTTCGGTTACAATGTGTGGGATAGCTTTGTCTGCATTTTCAATGAAGATTATAACGTTGTCGGCGTGGATGCAACAAGTTGCCTTCCCAATTGAAATTTCACACCTTTGATGTTTTCGTTCGCTTTAAGGGAGCATAAGAGAAGTTCGATAACTAATAGGAAAAGGAGGGGAGAAATTGGGCATCCCTATCTGGTGTCTTGGGCTAAAGGAAATGAGTTGGGCAGGCAGCCATTTATCCTGACTTTTGCCACTGGTGTTGCGTCGAGATCCATCACCATTCGGATGAAGTTGTCGCATTGTTGGAATTTGCGAAGTGCCTCTTGTAGGAAGGTCCAGGAGACCTTATCAAAGGCTTTTTCCACGTCAAGAGCCATCGCCATGGTGGCTAGGACAATGACCAGGCTTTTTCAAGAGTGTGGCAGAAGACTCGGATGTTGTTGGCAATTAGCCTGCCTTTCAGAAATCCAGTTTGTGTTGGGGCGATGAGTTTTTGTATCACTTTCTTTAGTCTTTGTGTCAGGATTTTGGCATATATTTTACAGTTGATATTGATTAGTGATATTGGCCTGTAGTTTTTGACGTCCAATGTGTCCTTTCCTTCCTTCTGGATAACTATTGTGGTCTCAGAGGCCGAGCCGGAGATGTGGCCAGTGTATGCATAAGAGTGAAACAGGGCAAGTAGAGGTTCTGATAGGAGAGCAGGGAATGTCTTCTAAAAAGTCACTGAGTAGCCGTCCGGGCCTGGAGCCTTACCTGGCGTGAGGGATTTAATGGGCAAGTAGCTTTCTTCAGAAGTGAATGGAGCGTTCAGCTGGGATCTGTCATCTGCTGAGGCTGATGGAAGCGAGCAGGTGTTGAGGTACGAAATGCAGTCTTTGGGTTGATTGTATTGTTTGGAGTGTGGAGGTCAGAGTAGAAGTTATGGAAGACCTCCAGAATCTCGGGTGGGGAGGTGACTGTAGAGCCGGATTTGTTTTTGATAGCCGTGGTGATGCTTTTGTTTTTGGAGTATTTCATACAGTTAGCAAGGGCCTTCCCGGCTTTGTTTCTACCGGTTGATTTTTCTGCGTTGGCAATGTTCACCCATTTCTGCGCTCTAATACTTACGATTTGGTTGTACTCATATTGTAGTTTGTGCAGTTTAGGGATGTTCTGGGAGCCAGCAGAGTGCCTGATGGATTCATTTAAAGACTTGTTCTCTGACTCGATACAGTCGAGACGTTTATTCAGGGATTTGTTTCTGTTAGCAGCTAGATTCATTAAGGTGCCTCTGAGAGTGGCCTTCAGGGCGTCTTACCTAATCGAGTCCGAGGTATCACCTGCTTTGTTTTCTTGCAGGAATTGTTGAATTACTGCACTAATTTTGGAATTTGGATAGGTCATCCTCCAAGAGTGTGTCATTAAGGTGCCAAACATTTGGGAGTGGGTGATTATCTGTCAGTGAAAGAGCAGGGCATGTACGCCGCTTGCAGCGGGTTTAAGAGACCGCTACTTATTTGGTGTAGGTGGTGCTGTTCAGCCGGCAATATGCGGTAGCGAGGTGTTTCAGAGCTGTGGTGGTGCAGCAAAAGTGGCGTTGACCCCCTTCAGCTGGAATGCTGCATGATCACAGCGGCTGTGAGCGGGTCAGTGTGATCAGTTACTGGTCATGAAGCCGGCATGGGGCGAGACAGCCGTAGAGGAAGGCTCACAGAGGTAGCGGACACCCATCTTGAGCAGCGATGCCATCGGAGGCCCCGGAGATAAAGGGGGGTTTCAAGTCGATCAGCACGCTGAAATCATCCTTCGGTAGCACCCCCAGGGTGTTGCATTTGTCTGGCTGATGGCAGGGTCACATCATTGTCAGGATGGACGGGTTGAGGGTATGAAGTGAGTGGATGGAACACGGAGCCGACAGTCTAGGCAGCCATCGCTCTCAAGCGCAAGTCTGACATGTCATGGTTCAAACGATGAATTCTAGACCACCACATCTGTCAGCAGTGAGCATTCAGATTGCAAAACCATCCTTCCATATTATGGAGCATGGGAGGACGAGCCAAAAGATTAACAGGGAGAGCCAAACAATTACAATCTTTGGCATGTAATTTGTGCAACAAACATCTTGTGAAAATATGATAGTCTCTTTAAGGGATTGGGGGATATTTATCATATTTGTTTCACTGTTCTCTTTTTTGTTTCTTTACCCTTTGGCTGGTGGGGGTGTGTGCTGTTGATATCGTCAGATTGTCTGTATTTTGACTGCATAAAATGGCTGACACATTTAACGCCTTGACTCTGAATGCATGGGGCATGGCAACCCCTGCCAAGACATACAGAATATATTCCTTCCTTAGTCGCCAACATGTCCACTTTGCATGTTTTCAGGAGACACATCTAACTACGGAGGAACTTGAAAAAGTTGGTAAACGATGTAATGGTCATGTGTATGGTATGAGCTTCTCGGCATATGCCCCCGGGGGTTTTGATTTGGGTTGCCCCAGAGGTTTTTTTTGTGAGATGTAGACTCCTGATCGACATAGAAGGCAGATATGTGGCCCTAGAGAGGGTCCTAGATGGCCACCCATTTTTAGTAGTATATATATATATATACATATACACACACACACACACACACACACACACACACTACCCACCCACCCACCCACCCCCAACACTTCACAGGGTGAGTTTTTGGACTCCCTCTCCCCAGCCATGTTGCTTGATTTACAAGCTCCGGGACTATGGGTGGTGATTTTACATGATACATACCTAGACTGTTCTGTCCCCCCACTCCCGGGCATACAAGGTCTGCAGGCCACAAAGCACTTTCAACACTGGACCCTGGCCCTCAACATGCACGATTTCTAGAGCCTTGTACACCCCGGAGAGGTGGAATATTCTTACTGTGCACCGGGGCACCAGGTTCATACTAGGCTAGACTACTTTTTTAGTAACACTGACTGTTGGCTCCTTATATGCTCTCTGAGTATCTAGGCTGGACTCTATCTGACCACAATCCACTGCGGGTCACGTTCCGGTGGAGGAGGCAGAGGGCCGTCATTTTGACCTGGCAGCTCCGTCTGGAGGCGCTACAGGACATGGTGTACAGGTATACCATCACTACACGCCTCACCGAGTATTTTGACGATAACATGGGCTTAACGGACGCTCGGGGGCTTGAATGGGATGCCCTGAAGGCGGTCATGAGAGGGCACTGTATTAATACGACGTGGGGTGTCTGAAGAGCTCTTACACACACCGTGCTGGACATAGAAACTTGTATTCGAACGACTGAGGCGGAGGCAATGGCGACGCCTGCCGCTTGTCCCCGCCTAACGGCCTTAAGTCGTCAATATAGGGAGGAAATTGACCGATTGTGTGCTCTGGACTATACGAACTCCTTGGTTCACCTCCATGCGGATGGTGATAACCCAGGACGTATATTAGCATGGTTGCTGCGCTCTGAGCTTCCCAGGACCCTGATTGGTGCCATATGGGACAATGGGGGCCAGGTGGTGAACACGCTAACTGAGAATAATAAGGTGTTCACATACTACTATGAATGGTTGTACTCCCTGCCCCCTGGACTGGCTCCAACACAACTGCGAGATTATCTTCACACAGTGACACTACCCCGTCTGACCCCCAATACAGCTGTGGGAATTAGAGCAACCCCTCCAGCTAGAGGAGATTCATCTGGCTGTTAGCCAGATGGCTTGCGGTAAGACCTCAAGTACCGACTGGTTTCCTGTGGAATATACCGCCTACAAAGAAACCTTTGCCCATCGTCTGTTGGAGGTTTACCAGGAGGCAAACTGCCGGGGTCTTTTTCGGGGACTCTTCAGGAGTACCTTATAGTGGTACTACCCAAGCCGGGCAGAGTCCCTCCTGAACCACCTGCTGTCCATGCGGAACATTGATTTTAAAATATTAAGCAAGGTCCTCGCCAACAGACTGATCCCCGTGCTCAGTTCTCTAGTCCACTCAGACCAATGTGGGTTTGTGCCGGGGCGAGCGACTCACTCCAATATTCGGCATTTGTATCATCATATGGGCATTGTTTCCCAGGAGGCCGACCTCCCACTGGTGGATTTTGAGAAAGTGTTTGATACGCTGGGTTGGTCCTATGAACTCCAAGTGTTGGAAGCCCTTGGAATGGGCCCCGTCTTCTTACAATGTGTCAGGCTACTGTATACTGCCCTCAGTCAAAAAAGTAATCCCATTTGGGTAACTTAGAACACCACAGCACATACGCTCAAACACATAACCATATCACCAGAACACAACACCACCCCCATCAAAGGGCTAAGTGCTAGACAATTTAAAAATACAGATATTTTATTAAAAATAGCCAAACAAGAGGTCACACACAGAATATATTTCCCATAAAGTATTAAAAAACTTTTCTCTACATCAAAAAATAAAAGCATCATACATGACGTATAATGGAAGAGAAAATTAAAAACAATACAGTATTGGGAGAACCTGCAAGAAAAATATTTCTAGTCATTTGAAAGACAAATACATCTGACCAAGATCATTTGGCCAACATGAAAGTTTCATACAGATAATTTAGTGGTTACAGCAAATGTCTCCTCAGTCTAAAATGTGCCTTTTCTCAGTGAGCATCAACGCGTTTCGGTGGGTATTATTGTTTGAACACCACCTTCTTCAGGACAAGAGACGATATCTCCCAAACCCCAACACGAATCTGTACATAGTCATAAAGATAACAAAAATAAAATGCAGTTAACCCTTGATAAGTGCAAATATAGACAGTGTTTATATCCTGGTGATACACATAGCAACACACAACCCCTTTCATACAGAGAACATACATTATACTTATGGCAGTAATTGACAACAACTAGAGATCTTCTAGAGTGCAAAATTAAAAAGGCAGGACTAGCCTTGCACAACCCAAAGGGGGTCTATGCATACCTCCCTCACATTCTTGACACTATCCGTGTCCTGGTGTTGCATATACATACGTCATGATATGTCATGTATGATGCTTTTATTTTTTGATGTAGAGAAAAGTTTTTTTAAACATTTTATGGGAAATATTTTCTGTGTGTGACCACTTGTTTGGTTATTTTTAATAGAATATCTGTATTTTTAAATTGTCTAGCACTTACTTAGCCCTTTGATGGGGGTGGTGTTGTGTTCTGGTGATATGTTTATGTGTTTGAGCGTATGTGCTGTGGTGTTCTAAGTTACCCAAAGGGGATTACTTTTTTGTCTGAGGTCTATTTGGTGCCCTACTCCTTTGGTGTTAAAGGGGCCCCTCTCATTGATTTGAGATACTGTATACTGCCCCACAGGCAAGGGTCTGTACTGGCTGTCAGATTTCATGTTCTTTCCCCATCGGGAGGAGGACCCTAGAAGGGTGCCTCCTTTCGCTGGTGATCTTTGCGCTGGCCATGGAGCCGTTAGCTGTCCAGCTGCATGCCAGGCGTGGGGTGTCAAGGCAGGAATGGGCTGGCACACAGTGTCTTTATACGGGGATGATGTGCCAGTATTTCTTCGGAACCATGCTCTTGCCCTACCGGACCTCTATGCCCTGCTTGATTTTTTTGGAGACATGACAGGTCTCAGGATGAATTAGGGCAAGTTTTGTATTTTTCCGCAGCGCTGGGTTGCACCTGAATGTCGCATGGCACCACCGAAGGGACATCTCCCCTGGAGTTAAGAGACCTTTCGCTACTTAGGTGTGACTGTCTATCAAACAGACAGGGACTCAATTGATGGAAATTATGGTAGGACCCTGACTTTGTTCGCCAGTCCCTTTATTTTTGGACTAAATGGCCTCTCATGAATGGTCAGAGCTTCAATAGCAAAGATGCTTATCCTCCCAAGGCTTTTATATTTCTTCGAAGCTACTGGTGGTTCTCCCCCCCCCCACCCGCCCCCCCCAAGATCCTTTTTTGCTGCGTTACGAAGTTTAGAATCTGCATTTGTCTGGGGATCCGCTAGGAAGCAAGTTTCGCTTCCAATGATTCAGCATCCCATGCTTGAGGGAGGGTTTGGGCCTTCAGATCTAGAATTGTATTTCGCTTCAGCCCAGTTTCAATGGCCCATGCGATGGCTAGTTAGTGTAGAAGCTGAGGAGGGTAGATTTCTACGAGCAGACCTAGGGGACTTGAATGTGCTAGACTGTCTGCTGTCTCCGGGAGGGGGGGTCCTGAGGGGGCCTACGCAGGCTCTCACGTGGGGCGAAGTTGGTCTGGGTATGTTACATGCGCCCTCGCAGCACGCCGGTCCCTTATGCACTGCAGCTACACTTATGGCGCATGCCCACTCTTAAGGCCTTGCTTGTGGCACACAAACCTTCCCCTTGGCTGGAGGCAAGGATTACTCAGCTGGGCGAGCTGTATGAAGAGTGGACTTTGTTCTCCTTCCAGGGCCTCAGGGAACTCTATGGATTGGGGCCAGGCCCCTTTCTTGCTCATAATTCAATAGCGGCCACGATTGGGAATATATGGTCGACTGGATAAGCCGAGCCTCCATTGCCTTCTGGATTGCAGTGGTTCTTGATACATGGCCTGGGCCGCGGGGGGTATACAAACAGTTTGCACTGAACTTCAGACTCGAGACAAGCCTAGGTGGGATGAGTATTTAGGGAAGGATTTAACAGCCAAACAATGGACCATGGCATTGGAGCAGGTGAAACGCATTTTCCGCAACACCCGTCTGAAGTTTACACAATTCAGTTACCTACATCAGACATATCTTACACGACACCGCCTCCACGGAATGTTTGCGGGAGTATCACCAGCTTGCCCGCGTTGTGGACATGCAGATGCCACATTTTGGCACATGGTGTGGGAGTGCCCCCCGTTACTTCGGATATGGATCCATTTAATGGAACAGGTATTGCTGGTGATTGATGTTCTGTTACCACCAGACCCACTCTTATGTCTGCTGGGGATCACAAAATGCACCAAGCGCAATAAGCACTATCTCCAGCTGGTGGACCTGGCGCTAGTCCTTTTTAAGTGCTTAATGGATATAGCTTGGAAGGCTCCCCTGCCGCCCACACTTGGATCCTGGCTTCAGGTGATTCACAAATGGGCTCGAGCTGAGGCAGACGCTCTGGCCCATGATTGTCGATTTAGGAGAGGTGGTGGTGGTGCTGCTGTTACGCTCTGGGACACGCATGTTCTTAAATTGTTTGACAAATTACATGAGCCCCCCGACTAGGCGATATCGTTCTCTACACTGACATAGGGAAATACTACAGGAGTTTTAGGTACCACGGATCTCCTTGAATATGCATGGGTGTGGGGTGGCACTGTGCCCCGAGTGGGCTCCTGAAGAGGTCCCTGTGGAGGTGCTCCTTGCGCCCTCCTCTCTCCCCATCCCTCTGTTCACCCACTCGCAGCCATGTGTTGACACATAATATTGGCAAAGAGCTCCTGATTTATGTCTTATCGCTCCCCGTCCTGCTGCTTCTAAGCGGAATTAGCGAAAGGGTTTTTCTTGATTGTTGGTTTGTTCTTAGTTTCTAACAGGTAATTTGATAATTTCCCATTCTGATTAGATGCAATGTATTGCCAGTGGTTTATCCTGATTGTCTCAAGTGTCACATTTTTCTATTTTCCTTGTATGATATGCTTGAAAGCTACTATCTACTTTACACATTGGGCCATGTTTGAGTATTCAATTCTGGATGATACCTCTAATTGCATTTCTGTACTGTATGATGTATCAAATATAAATGCCAATAAAGATATATAAAAATAAAGTCTCTTCAAAATTCAAAAAAGTTTACTTAACACATGGAAGAGTTTCACCTTAATATATCATATTATATCATTGCAGTGAGAGGCATTCATTAAAAGTGGGCGTTTTTAAACATTAACTTAGAAATATTCAAGCCCCCTGCCGACAATGCAATCAGTGAACTAAGAGGCAAGTCACTTGTCATGTGCACCCTGTTGTGTCTAGATTCATATAAACATGGAGTAATATTTTCGTCAGTTGAAGCAAACATAACCAATATTTGCCTCGCATCACATGATTTGGTGAAGCTGGGATTGATCCCATGTTTTCTGGGTTCACCTCGTGCAATTCAGCTGCTAGATCTCGTTCTCCAGTTTTACATCAAAGGGTAATGCTTTGTCTTTTATTCGTGGCGCATGTGGTTAGAGTCTGGAGTAGCAGGCAGAAGCCACATGACAGCTAAACTTTTTTTTGGTCACGAGGGTCCAAGAGGAACTTGAGCTGAGCCAGAGAGAGGCATCTGGCTCGAGCCTTCAGTGGCTCGCACATTTCCAATATAGAGGGAAGCATGAGGAGAACTAGAGAAGAGGGTGCCCAGTGGAATGGAAACGGCCAGAGAGCAAGGATTGGAGGGACAGAAAGACAAGGCCAGGAGGGAGCCTCCCTGGACAGCAGGGCTCACGAACTATAGAGGATGGGAACAGGACCAGAGGCGGAAGGGGCAGAACTGCAGTGGAAGAGACGCAGAGATGGAGGTGATAACGAATAAAGGATGAATAAAGCAGGGTAACAGGACCAGAGAGCAGGGAAGTGAAAGACCACAAGCGATGGAAAGAAAAAGGACCGAAAGTGAGCAGTAGACAATGGTTAGAGGTCGAGAGGGACCAGCCCAGAAAACACAGAACAAGGATAAGAGAAAACAGGCCAAGAGGGAAGGAAACAAGGCAAGAGAGCAGGGCTTAAGATGGGAAAAAAAGTGGGGCATACGTGCAAAGAGCAGGGGTGCTGACCCGAGAAAGAAGAGAACAGAACCAGAGAGCTGGGGCGATGACCATAGAGGAAGAGACGCAAGGCTACAAGGGAATAGGATTGGTGAGCTGGGAACCAGGACTAAAGAGAGAGGGAGGTGACCAGGGGCATACGTTGAGAGACAGAGGAGACTGGACCAGAGAACGGGATTGAAAGAGGACTAGAGATGGTACCGAAGTCAGAATGTGATGTTCAAGGGCAAACGATTGAGGGGGACCAGGCCAGAGAACCGGAAGAAAGATTTGGAGACAAGTGGCAGAGAGGAAGCCAAACGGGACAAGAAAGCAGTGTCCAGGACATAACGTGCATTTGTAAAGCTCATATGAAGAGTATATTGATGCTGAAATAACAGAAGTTTATTATTACCCAACACATTTTATCAACTTGGGAAGGATGAAAGACGTGTAGATTTGAACCTGTGACTGAGCTCAAGCACAGATCCCTTCAATCAGTGTATTAGTCCACTGAGTCACCAGACCCAGGGTGAAATGAGGGAAGAGAACAGGCAGCCAGGCCATAGAATGGGGGACAAGGACCTGTGAGGGAGGAGGGCCAGACCAAAGAGCATCCCAGGCGATGTCAAGAAGGGAAGAGGACCAAGGCACGAGGGAGAGGTTTGGGGAGTAGGGAGCAATTACTAAAGAAAGGGGGATGTCAGTGGAAGGGCATAGTATCAGAGCAAGTGAAAAGAAACGGGCAGGTCAAGAGAGGGTGGTGGCAAGAGGAGAACAGGGCCAGAGAGTTTGAGGGGAGGGGGGTGCACATAGGACAGGACCAGAGAGCATGTGTGGCGGTTCAGAGAGGGAAAGGATCAGCAAACAGGAGGGAAAACGAACCACAGAGCAGATGAGGTGCTTCTAATATTTGAAGTGTAAATACAAGCTCAAGTAGATGGTCACAGAACCTCAACAACTTCAAGCACATAACAAAGGCTTGCCAGAGCAGCTCCCCCTCCTCTTGAACAGCGATGCGTACACTCAAGTGTCTACTAAACATAGCCACAAAGACCCACTTTGACTCATCACTCCACCAGGCCTATTGTAACTAACACTGATTTGGGCACGGTTGCAGTCAACACTCTGGTTTATAGCTCAGACTGAGATTGAAATCCCTTCTAGATGGGCGTGGCTGTAGAATTAGAATTTCGATTTGCTCTCGGATTAAAAGTAGTAAAACCGGTAATTCAGACTCCGGTAATTGCACTTGTAAATCCACAGCTCGTGACAATAAAGCAGTAATGTATTGCTTTGGAAACAACGGCAAAGCTGTTGTGTCGGCATGAAATAACCTGCTGCAGCATGACAGCTGTATTCATTAACATAAGTGTTAGATTTATATATGTTTTGTTCAGTGTGACTGGCTATAGTATATAGGATTTTTTTCTATTTTGCAATATAATACAAAAACATTTTATGTTATGTGTTTTTCATATAGCACTCGTTTTACAATTACTTTTCCTTTTTGCAGTTTTTGTTGCAGAGCATGGGTCTGCGCTTATGGGTTTACCCACAGAGGGTCTCAATGTGGTGGTTGAAGTTTGGCAGGTCATCAGACCACCCTTACCCAAGTGAGTGCAATATTTGCATGTAATTGCATTATAAAGCTCTTCATAATCCTGAGGAGATGCCAAAGCGCTTTTGGTGTACTCTGTACATTTTAGGCCGTGCATAAGAGGCCAGTGTGATGAATATGGACTTTGATTCCTTGCCCTAGCAGGGTACAAAAAATGCCCTTAGGCATCTCCTTGCCCACTGAAATGGGGAGTGTGTGTATTGTAATGTGAGGATTTTTCCCACTGTGGTGCTGTGTCGCGACCTGACAACAATCAGTCAATCAATCAATCAGGGATTTGTGAAGCGTGCTACTCACCCGTGAGGGTCTCGAGGTGCTGGTGGGTGAGAGGGGGCATGCAACTCCGAATCATCCTGAAGGTGTGCAGAGTGGGGGAACGTCTGATGTTGAGCGGGAGCTCGTTCCAGGTCTTTGCCGCGATGTAGGAGTAGGCTCTCCCACTCTCTCTTGCTCTGCGGATGCGTGGAGTTTCAGCGAGGGCAGTGGAGCGGAGCGGAGGTTTCTCTTGAGTACGTGGGAAGAGACACTTTCGTTGAGGCACTGGGATCCGATGTTGTGGCGTGATTGAGTAGCTTGAAGGTTACTCTCTTCTCGACGGGGAGCCAGTGGAGGTCACGTAGGTGCTGGGTGATGTGGTCATGTCGTGGGATGCCGAGGACGAGTTTGGCAGCGGTGTTCTGGATGATCTGGAGTTTTTGGAGCAGGGATTTGTTGATTCTGGCATAGAGGGCGTTTCCGCAGTCCAGTCTGCTTGTTATGAGTGTGTGAGTGACGGTCTTTCTGGATTCGGGGGGATCCATTTGAAGGTCTGACGGAGGATTCTGAGGGTGTTGAAGCATGTGGAGGAGACGGCGTTGATCTGTCAGGGCAACGGGACAAAAAAAAGCACTATGACGCATCGTAACGCTTTTTTTCTTCTGGTGGGTGGGGCGTGGACGACGGGTAGATGGGGCTGGGAGGGGAAGAAGCATCACTATAAACTTTAGATTTTATCAGCTCAGACACTTAATTAGCAAGGGTAAAATTAGTGGTGATTTCGGAATCTGTGTGACATTACACAGTCGAATATTGGGGAACAAGCCTGAACTATTCATCCTAGAAATTAATAGGATTTCAATTTTACATTTCCAGATTTCAGGAAAACAACATAAAATCATATGTTTAAGGGAGTCTTTTTATGAAATAACAGGACATCTGTAGTTCCTGTCTATCTACAGTACGTTGCAGATCAGTTATAAGAACACAAATCAAAAGAATTGGCTTATAACGTTTTAAAATGACCAGATAGAAAAATATCAATCCAAACAAAAGATACTGCAAACAGACAATTAAAAAACAGGAAACTGTGAAAACCATAAAAATATTGAACACCAGTCTCCATAACAGTAATCAGGCAGGCATCAGTCAGGTCAGGTCGGGTCGAGTCAAGTTTGCACTATATAAAAATGACAAAAAATGAAGAAATAGGGCCTCAATCATAGCGCTAGCTGAGGGCGGGCACTAATTCGGATAAATCAATCTGTACTTGGTCCATCCTCCACAAAAAGAAAAGGAAGTGAAGCCTCACATGTGCTGCCAGATTAGAAGGTAACACAGAACAGTGATTATGATAGCCACGAATGGCAAGTAATTAGGCTAAAAGCCCCTTTTTAAAGTTTTTTTTGTTAATACAATAGATTGTCTCCAAGGCGACAGCGCATGTACGCTGCCTGCAGGAGAGACCTAAAAAGAGTTGCCACCACTGCCTATTCCCCTTGAAGCTGGCACCCCGATTCCGAAAGGGAAAGGGGCCCAAAGGGAACACTTTCCTTTGACAATCGGTTACTACCCCAACTTGGGAGTCGGAAACATATCAATGATTTGTGCCCACAATTACGGTTGCAAACCATTGATACATAGAGTTCTGATTCGCTATTTGGGACGGACGTCCACAACACACCTCTTCCAAATAGTGACTCACTAATCATAGATGAATCCATTAAGCAATTCGCAAAACTTTTCCTACTGACTAAAAGGGTTTAGTACATTAGAAAAAAACATTCTGCCAGTCACAAACCCTCTGATTTAGAGACTCGGATTGGTCGCTACTGGTAAAAAGTGTTGTACATCTGGCCCTTAAAGGCTTTTTGTAACAAGAAAAGAGATTGTATATAGTGATTTAAAACAAGTGAATGTAATGTTATCTGAAAAGGTGTGTCCAACGTAGGTCGGGGTGGGCCAGATCCATTACAGATTCTCAGGATAACTATTATGTACTTAAGGACCATTTACATTGATTAGATTTAAATTAATTTTATGCAGATATACTGACAATAAAATCAGGCCTCCTGGACCCAAGTTGGCCACTCCTCATCTAAATAATGTTAGTAAAATAAGGTAAAAATTGTTTGTGGCACTGAAGTACCTATTGTACTTATTGCACACATTACACTGCCCCTGGAACGCCAGTAAAGAGATGGTGAATGTGTTTTGAGTGTCAGCTCAGCACTAATGTCTAATGGTGGCAGCAAGTTTTCTACAATGCTTGGTAGGCAGACAGACTTTATTCACGTTGTTGGTTCAAGTAAGGCAGGTTTGAAACCTTTTGTAATAAGTCGATCTGTTTTATGCACTGTAAGACGCATGAAAACAGTAAATGGACACTTGGAGTCATAGAGTGAGGATTTAGGAGAGGTTTAATGATTGAACAGCATCACTTTTAAAGTTTAAAACAATGTAAACTCTCCTAATTCAGAATGATTAGGAAATCAAGGAAACAGCATTGCGAGAACGTAACATTTCATAAAAAGCCAGACCATTTCATTGCCTAAGAATTTCACCCGTTAGAGTCTCAATAATTTTACTTTGGCAATAAATTACAGCAGTTACCACACGTTTGGACTATATATACAGTAAGTTGAAGGAAATAATTTCTCCTAGAAAATGAAAACAGAAGGCAATTTCTGGGAACATGATTCTAGCAAACATGACAATAGGTGTGACCCTGACACACTGGTATGATGAACATTTTAAAAAAAAACCTGTAAGCATATGCTACAAAAATAAATAGGAAAAAATGAAAGTATGCCCTCACCTAAACAAGCCTGCCTTATGCTTGCAATAAGAATGTTGAATTTGGAAAACAATCACCATTGCTGATATTTTGTTAGTGATATTTTTGAACCTCAAGCCTTTCAGTGAGACACGAATAAACCAGCACCGATCAAGCACTCACACAGCAGGCAAACTTATAATGCAAACTTTCAAAAAGGGGTGAAGGCAAAATAAAATGCTAGTATTTAAAGTTAAAAAGTGCGCTTTGGAGGGGCATGATTTGGGCAGCAAGTAAGATGGCCGCGTAGTTGAGCTGCTCCCCACCGACGGTCCTCTTGTCATCTCGCTGCAGACAGAGAGATGATTTTCTGAGCTGCAGGAATGCAAGTCGGGATCGTTGCAGTGAGCTAATGGAGCTATTTAATTGCCAATTCGTACTTTTTTCCGACAATTCCGATGCTGCACGATATTTTCTTTAAGGGCTGCCATTTTGTATATCTGCTGGCGGGCTGCATGACCACCTCATAACTTTTATACCTGCAACAAACTCTGGTGTTTTGGGCGCTTTTCAAAGCTACACACCGTTTTCTTGCTCTGTCGGCGAGCTTCAGAGGACATCAGCATCTTCAAATTCCCCTACCAGAAGGCTCTTTATTACAATTTTTTTACCCTATCTGTGACTCTCCTCTAAGTCCTTTAAACCACTTCAATGACCTTGTGTGAGGTATTTGAATTTGCCATGTTTTCATATTAAATGTGATAACTATTTTGTTTCTTCAGCATTATTTAACTTCCTCACGTCGTATTACATATGCTGCATGAAGTACTTCTAGCTACATGATATATGTTTTTCTAACTTTACAGTATAGAATTTTCTCTCGGCATACTACTTCAGATAATGTAATAGTGTATACTGCATTTCATTGAATATTATTCTACATATCTCGTCTCTGCTCATTATTATACTTATTGGAACGTTTGTACTCAAGTTTAATTAGTTTTCTCATCGTTTTATGGGAAGAATACGACACTGGAAACCGCCACGTATCTCCTCTCCTGCCTTTTCATAAGGTCTAAGTTCTTCTCAACCTCAAGTAGTAAATCTTCAGCATCAATGGCAGAGGCACAGGCCCTTCTTCCAGATGCTTTGCCTGTGGTAATTCCTAAATCTCAAATATCGGCCAAATCATTGCCGTCTTCTTCAAATAAGTGTCCGAAGAAAGATCCTCCTTCTCCAGTGAAACCTTCTCCCATATCTATGGAACTAATACTAGAGGAAATACGAGCATTGAAACCCTTCATGGAGGATACTTCAAAGACACTTCACAATCTTGAAGATAAATGGTCCTGTATGGACAAGCGTGTCTCTGATATAAAACAACAGGTCAGTGATATCCAAGATTCCGCATTCAAAATTCACCAGAGGTAATCAGAATTAAATTATTTAAAAAGACACACCAAAGATCTTGAAAACAGGAACCGTAGAAATAGTTTGCAAATTTAAGGTTTCCCGGATAATGTGGTGGGTATTGACCCTCTCCAATTTTTTAAAGCATTCATTCCACAAGTTTTGGATCCACTTGCATCTATCTCTCTGAACATCCAACAAGCTCATCGATTGGGTCCCAGAACTACTTCTAAACATAGAGGTGTCATCATCTTATTTTTGGAACACACTGACCTCATCACAGTTCTGAACGCAGCAAAAACAAAGAAGCAAATATTATGGTCCATGCAAAAACTTATTTTTCTCAAGACGTTGCAAAGATTACAGCAGACAGAAACAATTTCTAGATCTTTTCCCACAGCTCAGAGCTATCCATGCTAGATATGGCCTCATTCACCCTTGCTGTTTCAAAATAATCTATAAATATAACACAACGATGTATGATGACCATACGAAATTAAAATAGTTTCTTCATCAATGTAGAGAAGATTTAATGGAATAGCTAATAATTTGATTGTTTTCCTCTAAATTTATAGAATATTTGCATATGTTGTTCTTATATCTGTTTCTCCTGGTTAATACTATAGTTTCACCTTGTCCATCTAGTCTTTCATGGTATCCCCACACCCTATGCTCTTCACGCATCACTTTTATGACCTGTACTGTCTTTTTGTTCATCTTTTCTATCTGTTTACTCTAACCTTTTCTTTTTTCTTCTCTTTTATTTCTCTCAGTACTGTCTCTCCTTTTTTCTTTGTGTAATTGCTATTTAACAGAAGTCTCGTTTTTCCTTTCATATTCAAGATTTCACTCCCCAATGTATTGTTTATATCATTGTAAGCACTGTTTTATTATACCATTTTCTAATAGTTATCATTCAGAGAAGTCTCATGGAAAGTTAAAGGTTTAAATAATCCAATTGAAAGATAGCGAGTTCTCTCACATGTATCCAAATTAAATAAAGACATTGCACTTTTTCAAGAAACTCATTTAAATGATATAGAAGCTATAAAATTAAAGACAAATTAGGTTGGTCATGTATTTTTCTCTCCTGCGGTACAGAAGAAAAATGATACTATAATTCTAATTCATAAAAAAGTGAATGTTACAACTACATCACAATCCACAAACACAGAGAGTAGATGGAATGCAGTTGATCTATTAATCGTCAAAATCCCTCTTTCAGTCATTAATGTTTATGGTCCCTCGACGATAAATCATTCTTTTTGGTCTGATTTCACAAAAAATATTTTGAAAATTATTGGTGAATATTTTATTATGGGAGGTGATTGTAATGAGATTGCTAACCCAATTTTGTATATTGTTAAATTTGTTCCCTCTAAAATGCATAAATACTTTTAATCAACCATAGCATAAAAATCATTGATTGCCTCATGGGGAATCGTTAACCCCACTACAAGAGAATCTACCTTCTTTTCCCTAGTACACAGGAGGAGTGGAGAGGTGTGGTGCAGCGGCCAGGGCAGCTGACTTCGGAGCACAGGGTTCACGGTTCAATCCCCGGCTCCGGCGGCAGCTCAGCTCAGCACCATGTGACTCTGGGCAATAGCTCACTTAATTTCCACGACGGCCCCCAGCGCCTTGAGACCCATAAGGGTGAGTAGCTGCGCTATATAAAAACGGACTTACATTTTTTTTTTACTTACTCACAGTAATCAATCCAGAAGTGATTATAGCTTCACTTCCAAAGCACTAGCTCAAAACTCATTCATGCAGAAATTGGCTCTATTTGATTTCTTTTTAAAAAAAAATCTTTTTATTGAACAAGCTCATTAGACCGTACAATAACATTTTCCAAAGCATGCACATTGGAGATTTGTTTACATAAGTGAGGATAACCTGGGATAGGGTGGGGAGGAGACATACTGCAATTGTGACAACGTCAACGTTGAAAGAGCACCTCACTCTGGCCGACTTGAGCCCCCGCGGTTGCAGCTGGGCTCTCCAGTGACCTCTATAAGTTCGCCGTGGCGCCCACACATTTCCCATTTTTTTAAACACCCCCTGCTTTTATATACTGTTTCCTCTGCTCTTTGGCACCAGTCCATGTTCTTCTCCCAATCCGTAACCAAAGGGCTGTGCGTCGCCCCCAGCAATATTGCGTTTTGCGACACCCGCTGCCAGTGTAAGCCAGATAGTGACATATTTGGACCAACCTGTCTCCCCCCTAATTATAAGCAGGAGCCACTTTGCGTCGAGTGGTACGTCGGTACCCACCACCCTGGTCATTATTGCCGTAACCCTACGCCAAAACTGCATTATCCTAGGGCATTCACACAACACATGAATGAAAGTGCCCTCACCCTGGCAACCTCGGATGCACTGCGGTGACGGCGCCCTGCCAATCTTTTGTAAGAGTGTCGTAGGGTAGTAGGAGCGATGCAAAATCCGGAGCTGGATTAACTGGAAGCGCATTCGCATTGCTATCTCTCTCGGGCCCTGTAGTGCCTCTTGCCACTCCTCATCCTCTATGTTGCCCAGGTCGTCTGTCTATGCTGCCCGTAAGGCCACTATTTGATCGGGTAAGTTATTCATTAGCTTTCGGTATATTGTTGAAGTTGCTTTCTCGGGGATAGGATCTATCAGTAGTCTGTCCTCAAGGGGGGAGTAGTCAGGCAGGGAGGTCTCACCTCGTAGCTGCGTCAACAGGGCATGTCTGAGCCTCAGATAGTTAAACCTCTGGGCCTCAGCCAGTTTGAATTCCTGCTGTAGGTCCTCAAACGGGAGTGGGGCCCCTCCTCTCCAGACATCCCCCAATCGATCTATTCCTATGTTTTTCCAGCCTGTAAACCCTTGAAGTGAGGCCACTTCTTTCAACTCCGCACTAAACCATAGTGGCGTTCTACTGGTTAACTTGTTTTGCAACCCCAACGCCCGATTTGCCTCCTTCCAGCAAGCCACCACCACCGCTGTGTGCGGAGGCCAGCTAGGATCCTTTTTTCACGCGTACAGCAGCGGCTCGCAGTTGCCCGCCGGCATCGCGTCTCGGTCTACTCTGTACGCTGGCTCGTCTCTATCCTTATACACCCAGTCATTACCTACCAACAGTTACGATGCCCATTAATAAAGTCGAACATCTGGTATCGCCAGGCTGCCGTCATATACCCCTCTTTGTAACTTGTGCAATGCTATCCTGGGAGTACCTGCTTGCCACAACAACTCCCGAATATCCTGGGCAATCTTTTTAAAGACCGTCGGTGGGACAGGATAAGGGGTGTTTTGCAGAATGTACAACAGATGCGGCAGGGCCATCATCTTGAAGAGGGCCGCCCTGCCCGCCAGGTACAGTGGTAGGGTTCGCCAATGCTGCACATCACTATGTAGTCTTTCTAGCTGAGGGGTAAGGTTTCTATCTAGGAACAGCTGTTGATTCTGCACAATCTGAATCCCCAAATACTTGAATCCCTCCAGAACTACAGGCGCTGTGCACTGCCTCGGCAAACGCGGGGGGGCCCGCCAGCGGGAACACCACCGATTTAGCCCAGTTCATGGAATACCCCGAGTAGCTCCCAAAGAGGTCAAACAAATGAAGGACTCTAGCAATAGAATGGTAAGGCCTCGCGAGGTACAACAAGATGTCATCGGCATATAACGATATGCGATCTTCCCAACCACCTGGTGCCCCAATACCCCATATCATAGGATCCCTCCTAATCCAATGAGCCAACTGCTCCAATGCCAAAGCAAATAACAAGGGAGATAGAGGGCACCCCTGTCTCGTGCCCCTCTGCAAGTAGAATTGCCGAGAAAGCACCCCATTGACTCGCACTTGGGCCATTGGCTCATGATAGAGAAGTCTCACCCACTTGCAAAAGGTAGGGACAAATCCCAGCTTCGTTAGCACGGCAAACAAGTATGGCCATTCAGTGCTATCGACGGCCATGGATGCATCAAGTGCCATGAGCGCTGTTTGCGGACCCGAAGGGTCCCTTGTCTTGTGTAGCACTCCATACAACCTGCGCAGGTTGTGCCGGGTACTCCTATGGGGCATAAAACCCGATTGATCCCTATGAACTAAGTTGGTGTTAATCGGTAGCAACCTATTTGCTAGGGTCTTAGCCAGGACTTTGACCTCAACATTGAGGAGGGAGATCGGCTTGTACGAGCTGCACCGCTCCGGGGGCCTCCCCGGTTTGTGTATCACCACGATAGTGGCCACTCTCTGATCGACTGGTAGATGGCCCTCTTTCTGCGCCTCCTGAAGCATTCTACGTAGTGGTGGTACTATTCTGGATGCCAGGCCCTTTAACTCCACCGGCAGCCCATTAGGGCCCACCGCCTTTCCTACCTTCAAGGATCCCAATGCCAACTACAGTTCGTCCTCCGTGATCTCGGCCTCTAACGCCGCCTTATCTTCCTCTGACACTACAGGCAAAGAGAAGTCCCTGAGGAATTTCGCACACTCGCTTTCAGATCTCGTACTGACTGGTGAGTAAACTCCCTCATAGTATGAGGCAAACGCTTCCGCCACGTCGACGCTGGCTGCTCGAAGAATGCCCTCGCTGTCCTCGACAGATGCCACCCACGACCTCTCCCTATTGCGCTTCTCAAGCCAGGCTAACAGCCTGGACGCCTTATCTCCGACATCATAGAGTCGATGTTGCACTGCCAGAGCATATGCCCGTGCTGCCCCTTTAGCCGCCGCCCGCAATTCGTACTGACGCAGGGCCAACGCGTGCCACAGGTCTGCGTCTCCCCGCGCTGTCGCTTCCTTCTCCAACCGAAGCACGTCTTCTGTAGGGATCTCATATGTCTCGCCTCTTCCTTCTTTTGACCCCCCTATGAGTGCTTGTGCTTGGCCCCTCCACTGTTTTGTAAGCCTCCCAAAGCGTACAATGTGAATCTACCGAGCCAGCATTTTCCTGAAAATATAATTCTGTTCCCTCCCGCAGTTTATCCCTCAATACTGGATCTCTCAATCTCCACAGATCAATCTTCGGGAACGCCCCTTGTTAACGTGCGGCCCCTGAACAGCGACACCCATGGGTGAGTGGTCTGAGATACCCCGGGCCATGTGTGGGTTCTAAAAATTCTCCCACCCGATCCCCCTGCGTGAACAAATAGTCAATTCTTGAGAACGAGCCATGACGCGCTGAATAGTAAGTATACTGTTGTAGTTGGGGATTCTGTGCTCGCCAGATGTCAACTAGTCCCATAGCGGCCACAAAGCCCGGTAGGAGACTCTCTCCCCCCCCCCGACCCGCTGAGGTCGGGGGGGATCGGAGAAGGATCTATCCTTCTCCGGATCCAAAACCGCATTGGCATCGCCCCCAGCCAGTAGCGTGCCCTCCGGCAGACCTATCAGGATTTTACTGATCGTTGGGAAGACGATCCTCTGGAGCCTCGAGGGAGCATAGAACGAACAGAGGTTTATACCCTGTCCCCCCCACCTCCCCGCCACACAGCAGCCAACATCATCGGACCAGACCCTTTCAACCATGAACGGATAGGCAGATCGCATCAGGATCCCCACACCCCTGGCGTCAGATGTATACCACGAATGAGCCACAAGCTTATATCCAAAGCGATCCAGCGCCTTGTATCTGTTCCCTTTAATGTGCGTCTCCTGTAACATTACGACATCTGGGGCATGTCTTTTAATATGTTGTAGGACAAGAGTACGTTTAATTTTATTCCCCAGACCATTCACGTTCCAGGTCCTAAGCTGCGTAGCACTCTCTACTGTCTTTGCCATGCCTCCCAACTTTAGACCACATTTCGCTCCCCCATCCCTCCCCTTTCGTGCATGTACATTGCATTCTATTTGGTCCTGAGCTAGGAACATCAAAACAAGAAATAATACAAGGAACAAGCAACATCCCAACCCCCCCCCTCCCTGTAACCCTGCTCGGTGAGTAGAAAACCTCCTGCCTCCCCAAAATGCAGATTGCCTGTTGCCTGAACTGTGTAATGGTAACAAACAGTGAGGGGTACGTGTCAGCCTCCAGCCACTTGGTATCTCACGTAGCAATCGGACAGACAATGCCCCAGTTCTCTTTGAGTGCACCGCTGTACATGTGTCTCTAGTCCAGCAGCTGCCAGTTCCCCCAGCGGCATAGTCTCTGCAGCAGCTCTTCAAAGCCTCGGTGTAACAGTGACTTCAATGTAACCCCCGCCCTCCCACCCCTTAAAACCCAATCGCTTTATTGCAGACATGATAACACGGAATGGTCACTTATCTGGTCGTTGCCGCTGCGTTGGGTTGTCGGGTTCCTGGTCTTCCCTTTCCTGGTCTCCCTCACGCACCCTAGGGACATGGTGCTGGGTCCTGCCGCCTTTCCGCCCAACCGTTCTCCATCCTTCGAGCCAGTCACTCGCCTCTTCTGGCGAATTGAAGAAGAAGGTCTTGCCCTCCGCGATTATCTTCAGTTTGGCTGGAAAGAGCATCATATATTTGATGTTTTGATCACAGAGGGCCCTTTTCACCGCATCGAAGGTACATTGCTGACGTTGCACCTGGAGCGTGAAGTCGGGAAAAAATCGGATCGTGGTATTTTCGTGCTGGAGATCCCCTTGCAGGCGCGCTGTTTGTAGAATTGCATCTCTGTCTCTGTAATTAAGTAAGCGCGCTATTATCATGCGGGGGGGGGAGCCCCCGGCTGCGGCCTCTGTCCCAGGGCCCGGTGAGACCTCTCGATAGAGAAACATTTTGAGAGACGTTTCGGCTTCAATTTGTTCAAGATCAGATCCTCCAGGAAGAGGTCCACCGATGGTCCCTCCATACCCTTCGGCACTCCCACCACCCTGATGTTGTTGCGTCGGGATCTACCTTCCTGGTCCTCTAGTCGCGTCAGGATGTCCGTCTGGTTCTTTGTCAATTTCAGGACCCGCCCATCAATGCTGGATTCTGCCGAGGTCATCTTGTCCGCCATCTTGCGCAGGTCTGCCCTAAGCAGGTTGACTTCGTCCGTCACTGAGTCTAATTTGGGTTCCAGGGTTCCTCGGAGCTCCGTTATTGCATGCAGTATATCTTTCAGCGAGGGGTCCTGGGCCGGGTCCTCTCCTTTCTGTACCGGTGCTCCCCCCTTAGTGCTCTCTTCACGGCCCATACTGATTGTGTATTTGTCGATTCGGTTAGACTGGCCCGCTCCTGCTCCTTTTGTGTGCCCCATCCGACTGCCCCTCAATATCGTCGCCGTACCAGCGTCACCCACCGCCTCCGGATGTCGTGAAGGCGTCTTTTTGAAACAGCCCGGTGATCGCGTTTGTCACTCACCAGTCGTTAGTCCCAGGGCCTTTTAGTGGCACACCGCCGGTTAACCAGAGGCAACACTCCTCCAGTTAGGGCACCTCAAGACGGCCAGGTATAATTCCTACGTCGGTGGGCTCAAATCTTTCACCTCCGGGGCCTACCACTGTCCCTCAGTGGTGGCTACCCAGCCAGCGAACGTTGCTGCTTCTTATGGGCTCTACACACCCCCGGCGCGGCTATCAATGCTATCCACGTGTCTCTGGGGCTCAGTGAAGTGAACTCAGCAGTCCTCCAACTCGCAGGAATCTGGCACCGAGTTTCTGCACTCCACGCTTTCCTGGGGGCCAGTGTCCTCACATTGCCTGTATTTTACATTTTATTTTGATGGCCTCCCAGTCTACACACCTCCCGCGGGCGCGCCCACTGCCAAATCTCCTGCGCCCGCTGCTGCTGTTGTTGCTATCGGAGGCTGGGGGGAGGATAAACAAGGGTGGGGACCCTCGCTCCCACACTTCGGCAATGCAGGCCGTGTCCCGTCAACCGGCCGCTTACCGTAGGTTCCAGCGGGCCGCTCACGTAACCTCAGCGTGCCCACTGTGTTCGCCACACCGAAGGCAGCGCGTCCACTCGTCAGGCTCCTACCGTCTGGACACACCTTCAGCTACTGGCAGGGGGGGCCCCTCTGCCGCTCCCTCGCAAGCGGCCAAGCGTGTCGCTGCAGTCACCTCCAGCTGCCGCATAGACCGCAACTCGAAGCCTCAGGCGCGTGGGGGATCAGGCCCAGCGGGACGGCACCATTTTGTTTGCGCCAGCTCGCACGGCCGCGGATCGTTTCCTCAGGTTATACCTCACCAAACGGTGTGGAAACTCGCCACTATGGGCGCCGCAAGTACCCGGTCCGTTCCACTCTCCCGGGTGCACTCAACAGTAAGGATTATGGCGGATTTTACAGGGCTATACTTGCATGGCTAAGGCAGCTCTCTCAGTTTGTGGCCATCTTGGCCGGTTGCTGGCCACACCCCCCCGCTCTATTTGATTTCTGATCATTTTCCTATTATTGCTTACGATTTATTGCCAGTTTATCCTCACCCAAAAAGATGGCGATTCAATAATTCCCTCCTTTTAGACCCCGCATTTAACACCCAATTCACATACTTTGTTAGTGAGTTCTTTACATTCAACACGCTTCAAGACACCCCGCTGCATATGTTATGGGACTCTTTTAAAGCAGTGGCAAGAGATTGTATTCTTCACTAGGTATATTGTAAAATGAAACCAGTTGACAACGCTTTCAAATCCTTACTGAAAGAAATCAAAAGCCTAGAACATGCATTTTACCATTCCAAATCTCCTGAATGTCTTCAAGACCTAATACAAGCAAAATTTCAATTCAATAAATTATCTACCAAGCAGGCTTCCTCTACTTCTCAGACAAAATGCTAGATATTATGGAGGTCAGAATAAGACCGGCAAACTCGTAGCCAATTATTTAAAGGTCAAACCAGAATGTAAAAATATTGATTCCATTAAGAATCCAAATAATTTAAAGATGAAGATATTTTGAAAATGTTTTCTACCATTTATAAATCTTTATATAGACACTATCCTGGGCACACGTGGTTGGGATAATAGTTCAGAAAAATGTCTCGAAAGTTGCCCAATTTAAGATCGACATCAGTTATGTAAGTCAAGATTATTTTAATGATGCACAAAGAAAAGCGACCAGCCGACACGTGTTTCGTCACAGTGGGAAGTAATCCCATGACTCTGCAGGGCCGAACGGGTAGTGGTAAAGTAAGGGAAGGTAAGAAATGGGCGTCCCAGGATGGGAGGGTGTACAATCTCGAAGTCCTGCCCAGAGGAGGGTGTCCAGGAACGGAAACCGGGTCCGGGTGGTGTAGGAGGGCAGGGCCCAGTGAGGGCACGCTAATGAATTGGTCGGGAAAAGCGGACAAAGAGTGGCAGGCGAGTGCGCCCTGGAGCCGCATTGAGGTTGGAGTGGAAGCGACGTCCGTGATCACGTGACTGCCACGTGAACGTAACCTATTCGGTTAGCTGACACAGCATGCCGCCTACAACCCATTCAGGGCCCGCCGCGTTTGTTAAAAGGAGACAATAGACAGTCCTAGCTCCACGAAAAGTGGATAATAGCAAAGTCCGATGCGCTGCTAGCATGCGCATGGCAACAAACCAAAGACCTGTTTCTGACGGCTGATTGCTATAGGGTCTGCCTTTTAAGAGAAGGAATGAAAAAACGCAGACCAAACAAAAATACAACCCAGTTTGAAAAACCCAATACCCTACCTCCACCCCCATCCCTCCCCTCTCCAGGTGAGCAAGAAACAGAAGAAGATGTACTCTAGAGTACGGGTACGATCCAATGCGATAGTCCACACTGTCATGAGGAGCCAGGGAACCCATCTGGGACCAATTGTTCTAGTCACCCTCGCGCCCCTCGGGAATCAGTTTCAGAATCCGGAGATAGATGGGACAGGACCGTTCCCAGAATTCTGTGGAGAGAATTGAGATAAAGGGGGCCCAGATCTTAGCGTAGTCGGATTTGTTCCCTAGAGTAGCCATAGACAGCCTCTCCATGCCCAAAAGATACCACAATTGATGCAGCCATTGTGTATGTTCCGGGATCCTGTCGGACTTCCACCCCGCCAAAAGCACCCGGTGTGCGGTTTTCAGCACCAGCGCAATCTGCCTGCCTTTGGTAGAGCGCAAGGGAAAGGTCAGCGCATTGAGCAGTTCCAAGATCGTATAAGCAGGGAGTCTAGGAATGGTGGTGTCAAAGGCCATATCAATTTCGTCGAGGATCTTTTCCCAATATCTCGTGAGCTTTGGGCAGTTCCATAACAGATGAAGGAGGGTACCAGGGCTACCGCAGCCACGCCAGCAGAGGCCATCACATTGAGAGTTCCACTTGGTTAGGCGGGCCGGGGTGTGGTACCAGTAAGATAACATTTTAAATGCAGTTTCGGTGTGGCCCATGGAGTGCGCGGTGTGATGGGACCTATAGAAGACATCCTCCCATTCCTTGTCTGACAGGGTGCGACCTATTTCTGCCTCCCACCGTCTCTGTCCTGCGGTTCGAGCTCTCTTGATGCCCTGAGTGAGGAACGAGTATATTTCGGAGATAAGTTTGCGGTCGTCTTATTTTATAGAAGAGCCACTTTTCAAACGGCAGCATTGGTCTACCAGCCAAGGGTCGTATTGCGGGACCAGTCACCCAGTGCAACATTTGCGTATGTAGAAAGAGGTTCGAGCCTGCAAGCCCGTAATCCTCTTGGAGCTGCTTGAAGGGAATATGACCCTGGGGGTCGAACAGATGCCCCAGGCATTTACACCCGCCCTCCAACCACCGCGAGCCGGCTCCCTTATCCATCCCAGGCGGGAAGTCAGGGTTTGAAAAGATCGGTGAGATTGGAGAGGGGAAAGTGGTAAGATGAGCCCGCGTTGACACCCTATCCCAAGTGAGCATAGTGGGGCGAGTGACTGACAAGGAGTATAGCCCCCAAGACCGTGCAGACTTAGGCAACCATGCCTCCCTCCAGATATGGTGACCTGCCACCGTCTGGTCCATGAAAACCCAGTACTTCTCCGTCATGGGACGGTTCCATTCCACGAGGTAGCGCAGCAGCGAGGCTTGAAAGTAGCGTGTGATATTGGGCAAGGCCGCCCTCCTTCTTAGGGCGATGCAGTAGAATCTTCTGCAGCCGGGGAGAGATCGGACCCCAAACAAAACGCTCAATCTCAGTTTGTATGTGTAAGAGCGTGTTCGGTGGGGGTTGTAAGGGAAGCGTTTGAAAGAGATATAAGGCCCGGGGTAATACATTAATTTTAACCGCAGCCAGCCTCCCAAACCACGACAAAGGCAGGTGCCGCCATTGGGCTAGATCTTTTCGGATGCGAGAGAGCAGGATTGTATAATTCACTTCCACTGTCTTGGCCAGACTTTTATGGAGAACCAGACCGAGGTATGTTATACCATCTGTCACCCAGTCAAAATCAAATTGGGCACGCAAGGCGTCTACTGTCCTTTGTGTTGCAGTAAGATTCAGTACTTGAGACTTCTGAAGATTTATTTTAAAACCAGAGACCCGGCTAAAGACCTGCAGGTCTGCCATGATCGCCGGCATTGAAGTTAAAGGGCAAGCTACTGAGAAAATGACGTCATCGGCGTAGAGGCTAATTAAATGGCGGTCAGCCCCGAACGGGACGCCCTGCGCCTGCGGATTATCCCGGAGTCGCTGAGCAAAGGGCTCCATATATAAAGCGAAGAGCAGGGGGGAGAGAGGGCAGCCCTGTCTGGTCCCCCTCCCCACCGCGAAATCGCTCGAGAGTATTCCGTTTGTCCGGACCGCGGCCGATGGAGCGCTATAGATGCTTGCCACCCATTTGCGAAACCTGACACCCAAGCCGAAGCGCTCCAGAGTGGCAAATGGATACGGCCACTGCAAGCGGTCAAAGGCTTTCTCGGCATCGACCGCCAATAGTAAAGCCTCCTCCTTAGAGCGGTGTACCTAGTCAATTAAATGGCAAATCCTTTTGGTGTTGTCCCCGCATTGCCTATTCGGGATGAAACCAGACTGGTCCGGGTCGACCAATCCAGGCATAAGAGGGTTCAGTCTATGGGCCAAGATGCTAGAGAATAATTTCGCATCAATATTCAGCAAAGAAATCGGCCGATATGAGCTGCATAGCACCGGGTCCTTCCCCGGTTTGGGGATGACCGATATAGTCGCTCGCAGCATGGAGGCCGTGAGAGTGCCCGTATCCGCAAAGGAGTTGAACAATCGAGTGAGCAGCGGGGCCAGTTCAGCACAGTAGGTCTTATAAAAAAGAGCACTGAAGCCGTCGGGGCCCGGTGCTTTCAGGGGCTTCAGACGGGCAATAGCGGAGATCACCTCTTCTATCCATATGGGGGCCTCCAGCCCGTCAGCCTCGCTGGGTGGGAGTGGAGTAACCGCTGTGCCAAGTAGGTACCCACTGGGGTCAGCAAGGTTAGAGGACTCAGCGGAATACAGGTTCTCGTAAAAGGATCGAAAGGCCACCACTATCCTGGCATCATCTGTGACCTCAGACCCACACTCTCCCCGTATTGCTTTAATTGCCTGGGCCGTTCGTTGACTGCAGAGACAGTGAGCTAACATGCAACCTCCCCTATTGGGGCCCACATAATATTTATGCTTCAGCCAAATCACCGCATATTCGGCCCTGTCGAGGTCTAAACGCTTCAGCTGAAGCCGCTCCTTCTCCAACTGGCGCCATATTCTGGGGGGCACCTGTGCGCTTGTGGATTGCCTCGAGTTCCCTGTGGCTTCTAGGTCCTCTCGCTTAGTCTGCCTAGTTTTGTTATCGTAAGCCACTTTGGCGATGAAGGCCCCTCTCGCGACCAGTTTAAGAGCCTTCCATACGGAGGCCAGTGGTGTGGAGCCGACATCGTTAAGTGCTAGGTAGTCAGTCAGTGTACGTCGAATGTCTTCCACTATCTGCGGGGACCGTAGCAGGGAGTCTCTCAGGAGCCAATGCGATGGGGGTGAGTGTGTGGGTGGCAAGCGCAGTGTAGGGGTAATGTGCGCATGATCTGAGAGGGATCGGGCCTCAATGGTAGAAGCGCTGGTGCATGCCCATGCGGCCTGGGTGACGAGGAAGTGATCCAGGCGGGCATAGGTCTTATGGGCCGCTGAATAATAGGAATAATCTTGTACATCGGGATGTAAGCTACGCCAAGCATCCTTGATCCCACAGTCGCCCAGCCATTCACTACCGCTCCCTGATATAGCTCCTGTCCCCCCTGATCGCGAGCTGGAATGGTCCAGCCCTGCATTCATAACTAGATTTAGGACACCCCCCACCACCACCATGGAATCGGGTGTATGAAGGACCTTGGCCAATGCAGTCATCAGGAATTTCTCTTGGTGCTCGTTGGAGAATAGATGAAGGCTATGGTGATGTAGGAGGACCCTGTGTGTAGCCGCAGCACTAGGAGACGCCCCTTAATCTCTGCAACAGGACCCACCACAGAACCTCTAAAGTGTTTGGAAAGCAGAAAAGCCACCCCGCCCTTCCTACTTTTCCCCGAGGACCAAAACTGCAAAGGAAATCCTCTATGCTGCATGCAGTGAGTATCGCTATGGAGAAGGTGGGTTTCCTGGAGTAGGCACACGTCGCCTCCCGTGTGCTCGAGCAAGGAGAGCACTGCCTTCCGCTTAGTGGGGTTGTTAAGGCCTCGAACGTTAAAGCTGACTATTTTGATTTCCATCGGTGGAAGATGAACCATCGGAAGCTGCTACTAAAGCTGTGAGGCGTGTGCTGAGGGACAAGGCTCAGAAGCGACCCCAAGGACACATGCAAACAGGCAAATCCTGATAGAGGAGCGCTAAATAAAAAGCTCACCGGAGAGAGGACCCACCCCATAACAAGAAAAACAAACCCCGAAACAACAAAACATCAATCTGGGCAAGCCCATGAAGTCCATCTTAAAGCTGATCAGTAGGAGGTGGAGTTTGCCAAGGGAGTGAGGGCGCTCCTATTCAGTGAAGAGAAAAAATTCCTCCACTCCTGCCGGACCCAAAGTGGACAGAACAGCCCCAAAAGCACGTTACTCTCAGTCATTAGAGTCCAGGGTGTCCCCCTCTGCGCCAGCCACTGTCCGTAGGACAGCAGACCGTTCTTTAATAATTGTGGCGGGGTCAGGGCGGAGACGACCCAAACCCCGACCTCCCCGGGGGCTTCTGTGTGCCCAACTCCAGGGCATCCGGTTGGGGAGGTAGGTCATCGAGGTTGAGGTTTAGCACCTTACATGCTTCGGTCAGGGAGTAGACCTGATGCAGCTTCCCTCCGGCACGGAAAATGAGGCGGAATGGGTGGCCCCAAGCATACGAAATGCTCTGTGAGCGCAGGTGGTTGGTGATGGGGCGGAAGTCTCTTCTCTTTTGCAGGGTACTAGCAGCCAGGTCTTGAGACATTTGGGGAGAGTGGTCCCGGAAGCGTAGAGGTTGACTCGAACGAGCCACTTTGAGGATCTCCTCTTTCACCGTGAAGTCGTGCACACACATTAAGATGTCTGCAGGAGGGCGGTTCAGCGGACGCGATGGGCCCACACGGTGGCAGCGATCAATCTTGACGGAGGAGTCCGCCGGTGCATTCCGGACCGCTCGGAAAAGGTCTTGGACGTAACCCACGAGGTCTTCCCCTTGTGCCCCGGTTGGGACTGCGCGAATACGGACGTTGTTCCTCCTCGACCTATTCTCCAGGTCCTCGGAGTGCAATTGGAGGTCCAGGTGTTGGTCTCGCAGCCGTATGATTTCTTGCTGGAGTGCTGCGATCTCCTCGTCTCTGGCAGTTGCGAGTCCTCCAGGGAGGCCACCCGCTCCCCCACAGCATCCACGTCTCTCCGCACCTCCCGCAGGTCCACCTGTAAGTCTGTTTTAATGGCCAGGATGTCCTCTCTCTGAGAAGCGAACAACGCCTCCAGGAACTTCCTTGTGACCACGACATCCGGGCTGTCTCCACCTGGCGTTGTGTTAGATCCTGAGGCGTCCCCTGCCGTCTTCATGAGGAGGTCTCGAACAGACCTTTCTTTCTTGTTTTTGGCAGCAGCCATCATGGGGTCTTGAAGCTGGCCGTCCCGCGAGTCGGGAACGGACCCTGGAGAGAGGATTTGCGTGCACCAGGAGGCTGTCAGATGAAAGAGGAAACACACAAGCTCACACTCAGGTGTTCCGCAAATAGGTGCAGCCAGACGGAATCTCCGGCCCTCCTTCAGTGCCTGGCGGTAGAGAACAATAGGCCCAGCGATGCTCCCGGGGGCATCCAGCCCCCAAGGTGGATGGGATCGGGGACTGTGTAACACCGGTGGCCACAGACACCACCCAACCTCCGTCCGCTGGAAAGGCCTAATCCGCCAGCAGGGTCCAGCGCCGCCCGAGGCACCCCTCACGTCGGGCCCACGGGGTGTGCAGAGGAGGCCCAGCAAGTAATGAGAGACCCCAGCATCGTCGCCGCTCCGCAGGCCCCACCAGCACTCCTCTCAAGGCCCTCGCCACCCGACCACGGGCAGTAGGACAGTAGCCTCCCCAGTCGCGGTGATGTTCTCCCAGCAGAAGCGCCCCGCCAGGATCACCCCTGTATCTGTACTTCTCCTTCACCACAGTCTTCACAAGCACTGCTGGCCTCGCCTGGGCCGCTGTCGGAGGCCCCGCAGACACCAATCCAACAGAAAGGTGGGTCAGGGGGGGGGCACCAGTCCTCACCAGGCGGTCCTCGAGTGAAGCGCTGTGCTGATCCCAGACCCTGGGCAGTGGAAAGCTGAGTAGGCCCCCGGCCGTGAAGGCGCAGTGGTTCGTGTAGCACTTCCAGGTCTGGGTCTGTCTCGCGTGCCCGCTGGTTCAGGAGCAGGGGATGCAGGGTGCCGCCGCAGCAGGCCGTCCGTGATTCAAAGGCGGGAGCGGCAGTGGAACGTCCTCTGGGCCCTACGCTCAATGGCGCGACCCGGGCCTGGACACGCCGCACTCGTGTTAAATGGCTGCGGCAAGGTTGTAGGGTGCAGGGTCCCAACCGACCCCCGGGTGGCCCCAAGACAGCAAGACAGGAAGGCGATGTCTCCCCGTCGCCTCACCCCGCAGGGGGTATCTCTCCATGCCGGTCGCTCCGCAGGTCTCGCTCCGATCTGTGCCAATACAAGACAGGGCCCAGGGTGCACCACCCCGCCTGCGTGAGAACTGTTCAGAGGGTCCTGTAGTATCGCCGGTGGGAATCTATAACGCAAGGCCGACATGCGCTGACCCTGTAGGGTGGCTCCAAACTTCGTAGTCCGCCCCACCTCTCTACAAATCCGGCGCGGCCCAAAGCGCTCAGACACAGCAGGAGGCCTCGCCAAGTGTCCCAGTTGTTGTGCAAGAGCACTGATGTAGGTATGCTCGCCCCCTCAAACTAGGCCTTCTGAGCCAGTGCAAACATCCAATAAGCCACTGCATACGTGGGGTGTGCCCCGGAGCTGCAGCCCCCTTCCACGCTGCCTGCAAAGTTCTGTCAATGTGTCTCCCACACAGGCCCCCGGGGGGGCAGCAAACATCACTCACCCCTGCGGGCCGCTACAGGCTGTCACCGGAGATTCGATTGTTCCTGGCTAGGCGCAGCGTAATCCCCTATTTGCGCCCTTCTCAGTGCTGTTCCTTCGACGCGAGGCACACACCGGCCCTGGAAGCGCCCAACTCGCGCTCAGGAAAGGCCTCGCTGTACCCCCAACGCGTCGTGTAGGCTGCGTCAGTCCTGGGCCCCCACCGCCGCGGCCAGGTCCGATGCCATGAAGATCGCGGGTCTCCCCCCTGGGCTCCAAGGCATGCAGCTGATGTGGGCACGCCCAGGGACCCGATCCCGCAAGTAATGGAGGGCCGAGCTTGAATCCGGCCGAGCCGTTAGACGTCCTCTCCGCAGTGCTGCGTCAGGCCTCAAATCCCTGGTGAGGGCTGGGAAGCAATTTGCCTCGCGTCGGTGGGCCGGGGGGGCACTTCTCCAGGGGTGGCGCTAGAAACTCAGGGGGGCCTCCCCGCTCTCGGCTCGCTCCGTGAGCAACCACGATGGGCCGCGCTGGAGTACGGCTGAGCCCCAGGGCGTCTTCTGCTCCGCGCCGCGTCAGACATCGGGTCTCCGGGGGATGCCGGGGAGCATCTCTCCGCGCTCCGATGGGCTGGCGGATCAGACCCAGTGCAGCGCCGGGATCACAGCGACAGCCCCCAACCACCGGCAGAGGAATGAAGCGCTTTGGGTGCTGTATCAATGCTGCGGGCCCGGCGGGAACGGAGCTCGAGCGAGACGCATCCGCTCACTCCGCCATCATGGCCACCTGGTCATGTTTGAATCTTTAAAGTGGTTTGGGTCCAAAAATCCTAAATCTCATTTTATTACTCTACTCTACCCCTAAAGCTGCAATTTTTGCCAATTGCATGACCTCCCCACTTGCATAGAGGAGTACATCACGGTTGCTCCCATCACCCCTTTTATTTATATTAGCATTAGAACCATTTATATTAAGAATTAAACAAAACAACCAAATTTCTGGTTTTTCATATAATGATTCCCACTTAAAATTATCATCATTTGCTGATGATATTCTTCTTTACCTTTCTAACCCATCTAACTCCATTACTGCCTTTCAATTCGATGTCCACCAATTTGCTACAGTTTCAGGGTATAATGTAAAACTAGATAAATCTTAGATTTTACCTCTTAATAAATGTTGTATAAAGGATGACTTTAAAGGCCTTTGATTTATGTGGAGCCCAAGAAAGATTAAATACTTGAGTTTGTGGTTCACCAACTCTATTAAATCCATTCCTAAATTACATTTTGTCGATCTATTACAAAAACTAGATAATTATTGTACTAAACGGAACCCTCTATTTTTATCTTGGTGGGGTAAATTAAGTTCTATTAAAATGATGCTCTCTCCCTGTGTGATGTATCTTATCTCCATGATCCCTGTCTATATTCCATTACAGTTCTTCAAAAAAATAGATTCAGTTCTTTCGTGTTTTTTATGGAATAATAAATATGCTTACATGTCCCTCTCACGGTTGAAACTTCCCAAACATAATGGGGGAGTAAACTTTCCCAATTTTTCTAAATTTCATGAAGCTTTTTGTCTTAACCCGTTCGCTGCGGCGCAAATTTCCCCGCTGTGCGGGCGGATTTTACGCAAGCGGAAATTGGACGGCCCCCAGCCGTCCGACGCACACACCCACCGTGACTTCAGACGGCCGGGGTCCGTCTGACGCATGGAACGCGTTAAACAATCCTCTCATTGGCTTCAAGACAATTGTGAGTTACCTAAACCATTATGGTTTTTGATTCAATTTTCATTCATTTCCCCTTTTCTTTTAATGAATTTTTATCCTTCTCATCTAAAACGAGTTTCCTTTCTCACCTTTCTACTGCATAATCCAGTGGTTCCCAAACATTTTCAACCTGCGGCTCCCTTGACCTAATTGCCCATTGGCCGCGGCTCCCCATCATATCACTTTTTTTTTTTACAGGTGCGGGGATGTAATCCCTACCTTGGGAGTACTTCCACTTTTCTCCCTGACATTAATTGTGATGAAGCTGATGAAGGTATTGTAATCATTTTTATAACAAAATAAAAATATAACAGTCATTTAATAAAAAACACACACACACACGGGACAACGTAACATCTCTGCAAGGGTGTGGAGAACTGCACAGATACTTATAAATAGCACAATGTGGCTTTACATCAAACAACCCCATGAATGAAATACTGACATCAGTCCCAGCTGCAGTAAACCACTGGTTATTGTGTGGTGATAAAATAACACCCCTTCACATTTATGTATATGAAACAGCACTATCCTTAGCAGTTTGAATTTGGAAGCGCAACATAATCTATGTCCATCAGAGAACAAAGCTGACATATCTCCTTTTCGTACGTGGCACCTTCATGCATTTCCACCTTTGCTACCAACAGCACTTTCATGCTAGGATTTTAAAGTTCATATCATGTTAAATGCGAAACGACAAGTCCCAGAATACAACATTCTGTTGGGTAAAAATGCCAGAAGGAGCTGAATGTGTCCTATATGACATGGGGGAGTCAGTATGACATATATAAGCCAAGGGATTGTGCATGCAGACAGCGAGTATATATGCTCGCAGATTTTGTGTTGCACTGAAACATTTGAGTGTGCCTTGCACTCAGGAGTAGAGGGCCCAAGCTATCCAACCTTAGAGTGAGTGAGCAGGCCATAGAGACAACATTTTGATTTGCATTCTTGTGCCAGAATCTGCCGCCAGATACTATGCTTTCTTATGGATAAATGGCTTTACATTACATACACAGGGCTAGCACAGCAAAACAAAACCAGATTTACAAATACCAGAATGTAAACGTAAAAGTAAGACTGGGAGAGCCATTCGCAGAAGACATGAAACAACTGAAACCCTCTCGTGTTTTACAGATCCCTTCCATTAAAATAATCATGACCCATACGTAACCACATGCACATGCTAACCAAACATTTAACGTGGTTAAACTCACATAAAAGACTTTAATGACATGGCAGCCGAAGGGATAAAAGGACATTATCATAAATTGCAGCCAGGAGCTCCCAGAAGTGCCCGCGTGTAAAGGCTGCTGCTGCGTGCTCTCCTGGGCCTGGCTGGGAGTGAGCATGCTTGCCGGGCCCTAACGTGCTGCTAATAATACATGATCACGGTAATGAGGACTCGCTTTCAGCAGATTATGTAGTTGTAGGCCCCCAACCCTCTTCTTAGAGCTGTCACCTGTCAGAAACGAGCAGCCGGCCCTAATCACTACCCCGCTTCCTCAATGACATGTAAATTAAAATGCGGGCTGCAACACTTGACTTTCCTGGCCTTGGCACTTGCTGGCCTCGCTGCACAGGCCCAGCCCTGATGCTCGCCCTAACACGGTTGTGCAGCGAGGCCAGCAAGTGCCAAAGCCAGGAAAGTCAAGTGTTGCAGCCCACATTTTAATTGACATGTCATTCATTGATTATTTACTTATTATGCATTTCTACCGCCGACGATGCGCATGGGACATGGGTGAACCTACTTGATGTAAAGACGAGGGTCTATAGAGTTGCGGCAGAACCCGGGAAGCAATAACGCTTGGCATCGTTGTATGTGCGTCATATGCCTGGCCTGCCTAGACTACGTGAAGCACGTACGCGCGTACGGCGGCCATACGCTTTGGACCAAACCATGATTCCTGATTTTACAGGTGGCACTTTTAACTCCCCCTTATGTTGTGCTGCAGCTGGGCCAAACCACGATTCCCGATGCCGGCTGACAGGTACCACTTTTACCTCCCCGGTATTTATGCGCTGCGGCTGGGCCAAACCACACTGGCTGACGCTGGCTACCGGTAGCGCTTTTAATTCCCCACCCACATGACATACTCGGGGCGACCATTGATTATCATTACAACACCCGATTTCCCTAAATTTCAAAGACGTGCGCGGCGCCCCTAGCTAGTCCTAATGGCGCACCAGGGCGCAGCGGCGCACAGTTTGGGAACCACTAGCCATAATCGTATAAACTCCTGTAACCCCTGCTTGTTCTGAAGCCCCTTTCTCATACTATAATTTTATAAATTCCTCCCCTTGGCATAATAAATATCTTAAAATAAACAACAGAACCTTCTTTTGCAAAACTTCAAAAGATAAAGGCATTAACCTAATTAATCAACTAATTCTTAATGATAGGCGTCTTTAATTTCCTTCCGCCCAGACTCTTTTTCATCTACATCAATCATTCCTTCATGAATACACACAATTAACTCAGCACATTCAAGAATCTATGTCAATGTTTCAGAATGATAATGTATTATCTGAGTACGAACATATTTTACTTACTTTGCTAACACGTAATTTCAAGCTGGCTTTTATTTATAAACACCTTGGGGCCGATTCCGATCTCGGTCGGAGGCGCACCTAACACCATTCGGTCGGGAAAAAAGCTATGCGAATGCCTGTTTCCCGACAGATCCGCACATTATTCCGAACGAGCAAGTACGATGCGCACAACAGCATAGATTCCGACCCAGTCGTACTCACCCAATTCAGGTCCTGTTCCCCGACCGAGCCGGATCCGTAAACGCAGAATCGAGTCGCACGGAAGCCAAAATACAGCCCCGTCCGGCCGGACAAGTACGATGCGCTTCCCGTACGCGCCGAACCCGTTGCTACGCACAGCACGTCAAAGCATCCGGGAGAGGCGCACATAAGCTCCGATTCGCGCCACAACACGATCCACGGCTACGAGACGAACACGCCAGCGACGAGGACGAGGCGAAGCAACGAGAAAGACGAACGAGACGAACCAACCATGAATCCCATCGTGCCGATCCTACCAATATTCTACATCTACTACCGGAACAGGCACGGACGCGTACGGCGCAGAAGGTAAGTCAGATACCAACCACAAAAACAAACTACACGTACCCGACATATCATACACACACAGAGGGATGCAGAAATTACTTACACCAGCAACAGCAGCACCATAGGGGCGGGATGGCCATCACCAATGCCACATATACACATAGGGGCCCGGATGCCTACCACTACTACCACCTCTACCCAGGGGGTGCCAGATGCCTACCACTACTACCACCTCTACCCAGGGGGTGCCAGATGCCTACCACTACTTCCACCTCTACCTAGGGGGTGCCAGATGCCTACCACTACTACCACCTCTACCCATGGGGGCTGGATGCCTGTCACTACTACCACCCTTACCCAGGGGTGCCAGATGCCTACCACTACTACCACCCTTACCCAGGGGTGCCAGATTCCTACCACCTCTACCCAGGGGGTGCCAGATGCCTACCACTACTACCACCCCTACCCAGGGGTGCCAGATGCCTACCACTACTACCACCCCTACCCAGGGGGTGCCAGATGCCTACCACTACTACCACCTCTACCCATGGGGGCTGGATGCTTGTCACTACTACCACCCTTACCCAGGGGGTGCCAGATGCCTACCACTACTACCACCCTTACCCAGGGGGTGCCAGATGCCTACCACTACTACCACCTCTACCCAGGGGGTGTCAGATGCCTACCACTACTACCACCTCTACCCAGGGGGTGCCAGATGCCTACCACTACTACCACCTCTACCCAGGGGGTGTCAGATGCCTACCACTACTACCACCTCTACCCAGGGGTGCCAGATGCCTACCACTACTACCACCTCTACCCAGGGGGTGCCAGATGCCTACCACTACTACCACCTCTACCCATGGGGGGCTGGATGCCTGTCACTACTACCACCCTTACCCAGGGGGTGCCAGATGCCTACCACTACTACCACCCTTACCCAGGGGGTGCCAGATGCCTACCACTACTACCACCTCTACCCAGGGGGTGCCAGATGCCTACCACTACTACCACCTCTACCCATGGGGGGCTGGATGCCTGTCACTACTACCACCCTTACCCAGGGGGTGCCAGATGCCTACCACTACTACCACCCTCACCCAGGGGGTGCCAGATGCCTACCACTACTACCACCTCTACCCAGGGGGTGTCAGATGCCTACCACTACTACCACCTCTACCCAGGGGGTGCCAGATGCCTACCACTACTACCACCTCTACCCAGGGGGTGCCAGATGCCTACCACTACTACCACCCCTACCCAGGGGGTGCCAGATGCCTACCACAACTACCACCCCTACCCAGGGGGTGCCAGATGCCTACCACTTCTACCACCCCTACCCAGGGGGTGCCAAATGCCTACCACTACTACCACCTCTACCCATGGGGGCTGGATGCCTGTCACTACTACCACCCTTACCCAGGGGGTGCCAGATGCCTACCACTACTACCACCTCTACCCAGGGGGTGTAAGATGCCTACCACTACTACCACCTCTACCCAGGGGGTGCCAGATGCCTACCACTACTACCACCTCTACCCATGGGGGGCAGGATGCCTGTCACTACTACCACCCTTACCCAGGGGGTGCCAGATGCCTACCACTACTACCACCTCTACCCAGGGGGTGCCAGATGCCTACCACTACTACCACCTCTACCCAGGGGGTGTCAGATGCCTACCACTACTACCACCTCTACCCAGGGGGTGCCAGATGCCTACCACTACTATCACCTCTACCCATGGGGGGCTGGATGCCTGTCACTACTACCACCCTTACCCAGGGGGTGCCAGATGCCTACCACCTCTACCCAGGGGGTGTCAGATGCCTACCACTACTACGACCCCTACCCAGGGGGTGCCAGATGCCTACCACTACTACCACCCCTACCCAGGGGGTGCCAGATGCCTCCAGGGGGTGCCAGATGCCTACCACTACTACCACCTCTACCCATGGGGGGCTGGATGCTTGTCACTACTACCACCCTTACCCAGGGGGTGCCAGATGCCTACCACTACTACCACCCTTACCCAGGGGGTGCCAGATGCCTACCACTACTACCACCTCTACCCAGGGGGTGCCAGATGCCTACCACTACTACCATCTCTACCCAGGGGGTGCCAGATGCCTACCACTACTACCACCTCTACCCATGGGGGGCTGGATGCCTGTCACTACTACCACCCTTACCCAGGGGGTGCCAGATGCCTACCACTACTACCACCCTTACCCAGGGGGTGCCAGATGCCTACCACTACTACCACCCTTACCCAGGGGTGCCAGATGCCTACCACTACTACCACCCTCACCCAGGGGGTGCCAGATGCCTACCACTACTACCACCTCTACCCAGGGGGTGTCAGATGCCTACCACTACTACCACCTCTACCCAGGGGGTGCCAGATGCCTACCACTACTACCACCTCTACCCAGGGGGTGCCAGATGCCTACCACTACTACCACCCCTACCCAGGGGGTGCCAGATGCCTACCACAACTACCACCCCTACCCAGGGGGTGCCAGATGCCTACCACTTCTACCACCCCTACCCAGGGGGTGCCAGATGCCTACCACTACTACCACCTCTACCCATGGGGGGCTGGATGCCTGTCACTACTACCACCCTTACCCAGGGGGTGCCAGATGCCTACCACTACTACCACCTCTACCCAGGGGGTGTAAGATGCCTACCACTACTACCACCTCTACCCAGGGGGTGCCAGATGCCTACCACTACTACCACCTCTACCTATGGGGGGCTGGATGCCTGTCACTACTACCACCCTTACCCAGGGGGTGCCAGATGCCTACCACTACTACCACCTCTACCCAGGGGGTGTCAGATGCCTACCACTACTACCACCTCTACCCAGGGGGTGCCAGATGCCTACCACTACTATCACCTCTACCCATGGGGGGCTGGATGCCTGTCACTACTACCACCCTTACCCAGGGGGTGCCAGATGCCTACCACCTCTACCCAGGGGGTGTCAGATGCCTACCACTACTACCACCTCTACCCAGGGGGTGCCAGATGCCTACCACTACTACCACCTCTACCCATGGGGGCTGGATGCCTGTCACTACTACCACCCTTACCCAGGGGGTGCCAGATGCCTACCACTACTACCACCTCTACCCAGGGGGTGTCAGATGCCTACCACTACTACCACCTCTACCCAGGGGGTGCCAGATGCCTACCACTACTATCACCTCTATCCATGGGGGGCTGGATGCCTGTCACTACTACCACCCTTACCCAGGGGGTGCCAGATGCCTACCACCTCTACCCAGGGGGTGCCAGATGCCTACCACTACTACCACCTCTACCCAGGGGGTGCCAGATGCCTACCACTACTACCACCTCTACCCAGGGGGTGCCAGATGCCTACCACTACTACCACCCCTACCCAGGGGGTGCCAGATGCCTACCACTACTACCACCCCTACCCATGGGGGGCTGGATGCCTGTCACTACTACCACCCCTACCCATGGGGGGCTGGATGCCTACCACCAACAACACCCCCACTCACAGGATGGCTAATACATGACACAACAAGCACACACCAACATAAAGAATGCAACATAAAGACATCCCCCCCAACACCATGACAAGCGTGTGTAGACTGTGTCAAATGCCTACAACACTGAACATGACTTTGAACATACAATGTGACCCCCTATCACATGTGCCACACATAAATGTGTGTGGCCCCCACAATGCAAGCAGGCCATGACCATTGTGGCAATGGGGTCCAAAACCCCATCATCACAGTGACCAAAATGTAAGTGTGGGGTCCATAGCTGAAGCACATTTTGAACATTGTGGCAATGGGGTCCAAACCCCCATCATCACAGTGACCAAAATGTAAGTGTGGGGTCCATAGCTGAAGCACATTTTGAACATTGTGGCAATGGGGTCCAAACCCCCATCATCACAGTGACCAAAATGTAACTGTGGGGTCCAAAGCTGAAGCACATTTTGAACATTGTGGCAATGGGGTCCAAACCCCCATCATCACAGTGACCAAAATGTAAGTGTTGACAAAGAAAAAGCTGCAACTGCCAAACTGCATGGATGATTCCTGGTCACAGAACAACAAACACATCAGTGGCAAAGTAGTGCTTGTGTCCCATAGCAACATAGATTGGGGGAGGCAAACAGTGCAGTGCAAATAAGACATACCTTTGGCCATGTGCAGACAAACATCACCCATGGGGGCTGACACTGTCAACATTCATCAATGACGCAATGACCGAAGTGACCATCAGAATGCAGACCCACATATTTGCACCAATGGGCACACAAATGCAGATACCCTGTGGAGACTGTAGATGTGAGGTGAACAGATACCATACCATGGCAGCAATGGGACACACAAACAATGATCATTGTGCTGACTGATGACCTAGGAGTCCCAGGGACAGCAGGGGAAACACACCAAACAACACACAGCCAATGGCACACTAAAGATATGCCAATACAGTGGTGCAGATGCACAAACACAAACAGGCAGACCCACACTGCACATCAAACACAACAGGTGAGGGGGGGTACCAGTGTCCCCAGGCAACCACACAACACGAGGAGGCCTGAATACCAATTACACAGATGTGCATACAGTGCCGCACAAAGGTAACTCATGGATCCAAATCCCCTATGTGGGCAATCAGGCATTGTCAGATGAGAGGGAGCACAAATCACACATGTCACACAAGCATGTAGGAACAGCAACTGACACAGCAAGACACAGAGACACCACAGCACTACCCCCAGGGCCCCCACAATGTGGTGACCCTGGGCTGCATTACAATCCCACTGTGATGACAAAGCTAGATGTCGCTCACACTGTGAACCACAGTCATGTGTCCTGAGCAACAAACTACCATCACACCTACACAAGCACAAATCAATCAGCACGGCCAGTAAGCCAAGGCAGGCAGGTGTCTAGCCGGGCAACAACTCTCATCTGCACACACTCAACACCACACACCTCGACCTCCAACAATGTGCAGCAGTGAAGCTCACATGCACTGGTGACATTGCACATGCACCCATGACAATCCCAGGGGGGGTGGTGGGAACCAAGGTGCAGAAACACATCACACGTGGCCACTCAACAAGACTCCTGAATGTCTGACACACTGCACACTACGCTGTACATGGACATGACGGCAATACCACACCAACCAATGGGATCCCAGCCACAGTCACACACCAATGAAGAAGCCAAGGTCACCCACAAAGAACACACATAGACAACTACCAACATTGCAGCCCTGACCCTGAGGAGTGCCAGCAGTCACACACACAACGTGTCACAACCAATGAAAGCTAACACAAACCGGAAATCACATGACAGGTGTAAACAACAAGTGCCAAGGGGAATCCTGATTGTGACCCATCAGCGTCTGCCCACAAACTCAGCCCTGACAGCAAACACACCTATGGGTGACACCCTGATGACCAGTAATGTGCCATGCACCCACATCACAGAGAACCCAGGGAGAAGACTTTGGGGGAACATAGGTCAACTCAGCAAGCATCACAAACAGGAACATCACTAGGGATCCCAGCATGCACAGCAAAATGGAAGTGAACACACAGACATGCTCATACAACACACACCTTGGGCGCAGGCGATGTCACAGGAGTACACACTGCCATGAGGGGACTCCACTCCTGTGTGAGGAAAGCTGTGCCATATGTCGCCTCAGTAGGGCTCCATCATGTCAGCAGAACACTTGGTCACACAGTCAACAATTAGCACCAAATGGAGGCTCCCGTCACATCAGCCTGGTCATGGGAGTGTCAACGAAATCATCAGCACAGATCCAACACACATGTATAGCAAGTTGCACTGACAACACAGATGAGTCCTTCCCCATTGATGCCCAAACCTGCATGTCCAGTGGAGATGGCCACACGGTCAGGGAAGTAGACTAATTGAACAATGGCAAGCACAACAGATGTGCAGGGGTGGAAGCCACAGATGTGACATTGCTAATGTAAGTAGGAAATCCCATTGCCAAATATTGAAAACATGACACCCTCAGATGCTGCTAAGGATGACATGGATACACCACAGGATAGGACACAGTCCCCCTGGACCACATGGGTTCCTGCACAGTAACACTTCATTTTCATGAGACCAAATATCACCATCACTGCAGCAAGGGCATGGTTAGCATCATCAACATCATGTACATCAGAAGCAAAAGCACTAGAGAACAGAAAGTTGCTTTATTCAGCATATGTGGGTTCAAAAGTTGAAGTCATGTAAAAAATAAACAAAGGCCAATGGCCAGTCCATCATGAAAGTCAAAACAGGGTGACAGTGGCAGATGTCACCCTACGCATGCCTGCACTGATAAAAACCAGGGACAATCCCCTCGGAGGGGCATACGGGGGGGCAGGCCAGGCACCGCAGGGACAGGATCAGAGCTCACCAGAAGGAGGCAGGGAAGTAGTGTTGGGTGCTGGAGAGCCACTGACAACTGCAGTGGAGGTGTCTGACATGGTGTGTGCCGGCACAACTGGGGGGCATGACTCAGATGGTGTGGGTGCCGGCACGACTGCAGTGGACCGTGCAGATGGAGTGGACAGGTTCGCCACTGCAGTGCCCAAGTCAGACAGGGTGATAGTGGACTCCACTGCAGTGCCTACCTCCAGGGGAGGAGAATGGGGATCAGGTAAGGTGGGCAGGACAGAGGGGGAGGACACCCTCACCACACCAGTGGCACAGACAAGCGCAGCGGGGGTGTGGGGCCGGAAGAGCAAGTGGCAGGGGGAGAAGGCCTGATCCTTTTGGGGATGGTGTATCTGTGGGTGGGGGAACCTGGGGCAGGGTGTGGTGGGGGCACCTGTGGAGTGGGGGCCTGAGGGATGGAGGAAGGAGACTTGGTGCCTGAGCTGCAGGGTGGCGGCGAGGTCTTGCTCTTCCGGGTCCGGGGGAACTTGCGGGTGGGGGCGTCAGTCGGTCTGCGCCTGGGGGAGGGTGTCCGGGGGCGAGGGGCACTCCGCTCCGTGTGGGTGGGCTTCCTCTTCCCCCTGAATGCTGTATCAGCTGGATCGGAGGGGAAGAGGCCGAGGTCACTGAGGAAGAGCCGCTGTGTCTTTGGGGTTGCAGGTGAGGCAAGGGAGGGGGCTTTGGAGGGAGAGGCAACTGAGGACTGCGCAGTGCTCGTGGATGCGTGTGTGTGTGCCTGGGCCCCATCCCCTGTGAGTGTGGTTTCAGTCTCCTGACTGTGCGTGCATGTGCGTCTTGTTTGTGGCGTGTGTGTCTGTGTGCTGCTCATGTCTGTGCTGGTGTGTGCCTGTGCCGGTGTGTGTGTGTGCTTGGGACAGGTAAGGTGCTGGGGAGTGTGGATGGGGCAGAGGCAGGAGGGGTGAGGGACTGTCGGAGGAGGGACACTGCTGCCGTCAGGGAGGAGTCCATGGACCTATTGCCCCTCTGTAGGGCAGACATGCCCGATGAGATGCCCTCCATGAACGACACCAGCTGAGTCAACAGAGTGGTGTGTGCATGGAGGACACTCGGCATCGCTGTCTGCCCTACATGGAGCTGGTGAAGGAGGTACACAGACTCCTCACTCAGGGCAGCAGGGTACACAGGGGCAGGGGGTGCGGTGCCTGGCCCGAAGGAGACACGCTCCCGAACATGGGAGCCTCCACGGACCTCGGGAATGGGAGCCGATGGGAGGGCGGTGGTAGTGGTGGTGGGAACAGCAACACTAGCTGGGGTGTGGTGGCTGCTGACACCCGCCTCCATAAGGGAGTCATCCTCCGAGCTGCTGTCGTCCTCAGCTGAGGTGGATGGTGCTGAGGACTCCTCGGTGTGGCTCCCCTCGCCCTCCGTGCCACTGGGTCCCTCCGACCACTCCTCGGCTGCTGACCCAGTCTGGCTCTGCGGCTCCTCCTGGTCCGTGGAGCTGTCCCCTCCTGTGGCCGTGGATGTATCTGCAATCAATAGGGAAACAGACAGACATCAGTCACCTGCACCGAACGCACACACCACAGTAAGTACAGCACATTACAGAGCAAGCCCTGGCATCCTTAGTTGAACATTGCTAAAAGTGCCCAAACAGAACAGGAGAAGCCAATTGTCAGTCTGATGGTCAACCATGGCACTCACATCCCACCTGGCCTTGCACCCATCTGTCTGGTGTCTGTTGGATGGCAATACCCTAGTGTGGACACATGCACCACCTACACAGTAGTTGGACAGTGCAGAGAACCCGGTGAAGCATGTGAACATGCACACATCACAACTCTTGCCACTGAGTCAGTACAGGTGTCCGGATGAAAGGGATGCCCAGAGTCAAATAGGAAATGCATGTGATGCATACCAGCGACAGACACCATGATGCACCCATGTCCTGATAGCCATTGGCACAATGGTGTGCATGTAGCACATGTCACTCCCCTGCAGGATCACTAATAGGAAGTCACATGCCATGGCACAGGCATGCCTGCTAAGTCATACATCACTGTCTCCAGTCACATGGGCAGGGCAGCCAGACAACAACACTCTGCACTGTGTCACAATAGTAGGTCATGGGGAATGCAAGTCCTGGAGCTGAACAAGTGCACATGTACATCCCCCACACACCACATCATCTGAACCCTTATCTGTCCAGGTCATACCGATTGGACATATGGGAGACCTGTAACACAACCCTCTGAACCTGAGCACCTCACAATCTGCTGTGAATGGGAAACAGCTGCCTGAACTTCACATTCGCATACCCCAGTCTGCACGGTCAGGTGATCAAACACCTATGTGTCACACAAGTATCGTCTCCTATGGTCACATCTCCGGTGGCATGCTGAACCCCAACCGAGAAACACCCCAGCAGTCCTGACAACGAAGCCACAGCACACTGACACAGAGGCAGACACCTGAGGGGACAAATCACTGAGCACAACGTGTCAGCTGATACATGGGAGTGGGAGTACAGAGTGTATTGTATGGCCTGGAGTAGGCATGACTGTCCTGCCCCACATGAATGAGGGATGAGCCCTGGACAGTAGGCAGCTGGCTAAGTATGTGTGACACACGTAATATACACACTCCTGGGGCCCAAACATTGTTCCCACCCGCAGCATGGGTGTGTGCCAGATACCCCAGGCACGTGGTGGATCAGCTCAGCAATTGGACCACATATCAAAGTAACACGCAGATTACATGTCAGAACACAGGCATTGTGTAAGCAATGGACCCACCCATGATGCCCACCACAGAGTTAGGGAAACAGATGCTGTCCCCCACCTTGAGTCAAGCAAACTGCAAGGACACAGTACCCAAGTGACACAATTCCCTGACTGTAAGGGCCACACCTGGGTATCAGATGAGGAGTGGGCAGTGCACAATAGAGGGACATGGGTCCTGGACCACATGACTGATGTACTGTGGAAGTTTAACCAGGCCAGAGGAGGGCACATAGCATGGCAGACATAGTTCACAATGCAGTCATGGACTCACCCCCTCCTTGCTGCTCTCTGGCCTTCAGCTGCCCATCCAGATCAGGGAAGACCACCGCCAGGATCCTGAGCATGTGGGGGGTCTTGGTCCGGTGTCCGCCCCTCCTGCGAGGAGGCGACAGCTTCAGCTGGACCCGTGCGATCCTCCGGGTCCAGCCCCGAAGGTCCTGCCACCTCTTCTGGCAGTTGCGGATCCGGCGCTTGTAGACCCCCACGGATCTCACTGCTCGGACGATGGTCAGCCATATCTGCTGCTTCTGGTGGGCATCAACCTGTGAGGATGACAAAGTGAGAATGCCATTACTACACATGCAACATATCCGTGCATTACACAGTTGGATATACATGTCTCAATCACAGGGGCACATGATGTACACAGGCAGTGCAACGAGGGCCATGGACAGTATGCCAGCAGTTACTACATGGTATCATTGCCTGGGAAGTAAAACCTTGTTTAAATGCACTGTCACTGCACTATACCTGTCCAGTGCATGTAACTACACACTAAGGGGGGTGACAACTACTCAGTGAGCCTGCTAGCCAGTGGCGTGCAGACTGTTAGCCTTGCTAGTCAGACAACATGCACATTTAGAAAGGCAGTGGACAGAACACTCACCTGCTCCCCTGCTTTCCCATACAGCTTGCTGTACTGTGGAAGGAGGCTGTCCAGCAGGGCCTGGTTCTCCTCAGTGCTGAAGGCTGGGGCTCTCTCCACAGTACGTGCCATTGCAGGGTCCAGAGGGTGCAGATACAGCAGCAGTGGTGATGGCAGATGTCGTCCTGGAGCATGTAGTGCAGGCAAGTGAGCTCTCAGGGGAACAGCCAGCATTATGTGTGTGCTGCAGAGGCAGATACTGTCCCATGTGTCCAGAGTGATAGGTCCAAGTCTTTGCATCTTCTGAATCTGGCCAATCCATGGAATTGCACCACTTACACACGCCCACAGCATCCTTCAAAAGTTCAACTTCATGACACCCATGAATTTGCAACATTGTTGTGGGTGACCAACTGAATTTACAGCATCAAACTCGTTCAAAATTTGAAAACGCGTCCGTTGCCAGGCCAGGCCATAGCCAATGGGTGCGCACCGATCGGTCCATTGCTGTTCAACGCGTACCTAGGATACAACGCGTACCCGCACACATTGAATGCAATGGGCCGGCCGGGCACACCGATCGGTCCATTGCTGTTCAACGCGTACCCAGGATACAACGCGTACCCGCACACATTGAATGCAATGGGCCGGCCGGGCACACCGATCGGTCCATTGCTGTTCAACGCGTACCTAGGATACAACGCGTACCCGCACACATTGAATGCAATGGGCCGGCCGGGCACACCGATCGGTCCATTGCTGTTCAACGCGTACCCAGGATACAACGCGTACCCGCACACATTGAATGCAATGGGCCGGCCGGGCACACCGATCGGTCCATTGCTGTTCAACGCGTACCCAGGATACAACGCGTACCCGCACACATTGAATGCAATGGGTCGGCCGGGCACACCGATCGGTCCATTGCTGTTCAACGCGTACCCAGGATACAACGCGTACCCGCACACATTGAATGCAATGGGCCGGCCGGGCACACCGATCGGTCCATTGCTGTTCAACGCGTACCCAGGATACAACGCGTACCCGCACACATTGAATGCAATGGCCAATGTGTGCGCACCGATCGGTCCATTGCTGTCCAACGCGTATTGCGAATACAACGCGTACCAGCACACATTGAATGCAATGGCCAATGTATGCGCACCGATCGGTCCATTGCTGTCCAACGCGTCCCTGTACAAGTCACTGGCATATGTCACCATGCCTGTCACAGGTGAACATATGCCAGCCACATATACTTCCCAGGGAGTGAGGGGCTCACCTACAACACCACAGCCTGTCCAAACTGTATCCTAAGGCATGTAAGGCTGCATTACCTATTCCGTGTATGGGGGTGAACATGTTGTTCTGTGGGTGTCACTTGGGGGCAGCCACCCCCAGGCTATGCACGTGTTCATGGGGACAGAATCCTTGGTGTTTCGTGTACATGACCACTGTGATGTGCAACTGTTCATATCTGAGCATGTGGCATGGTCACATTTCACGGTGGTGTATGTGTATGTCATGTCACATACCCCCTGAGTCCCATGTGGGACGGTATGTTTAACCCAGGGTGACCCTTTGGCACAATAGTGATGGTCCTCCACAGTCTGTGTGCATGTTGTGTTTACAATGTCTCTGATTTCATGTGCACAATGGGAGACAGTCTCCACATCCACGTTGTTTGTGCATGGACTTTGATGTTGTGCGTGTGTGTGTCACAGACGTCCATGTCTGTCCTGCCGAGGAAACGGGGACCACTACCTGTGGGGGTCATGGTTGTTTTGCTGTGGTGTATGCATGATACACCATGTCATGCCAGTGTCCATGTGGCAATACAGGGTCCCTGGGAATCTACCTGTCGTTGAGCTGTGATGCCTGGGGCACATCTGTCCTCACATGTCACTGTGGGGTGTGTTTGTAACGTGGCAGCAGGAGATGGGAACTGTGACACGGCCTCATGATATCCAATGGCACAACCTGGGACTTATTGATGCCACTTGTTGAACTGTGATGTTAGATGTTGGCCATGTATGTGCCATACATGTCCTTACGGAACTGCACACATCATGTACTTGTGCCTCATAATGATGTATCATGTGATATTGAGTGTGTTCAATGCCACATATGTGGGTTGACTGACAATCTTTCTTTCTTCACCTATGCACTGCAGGGCACCAGCTGTCCTTAGACCATTCCCTGACCTGGCAACGATGGTGGAACGTGACAGCATCCGACGGTACCGCTTCACCAGGCAGCTGATTGAGGATTTGGCAGTGCGCTTGGCACCACATTTACAACCTGGCCGGCCGTACCCTACAGCGCTGACCCCCAAGGTGAAGGTGATGGCAGCCCTACACTTCTTTGCCACCGGTACCTTTCAACACACTGTGGCGACTGCTGGTGGAATGTCACAGACCATGTTCAGCCGTGTGCTCCGCGATGTTTTGGAGGCTTTGTTGATATACCTGAACCAGTACATCTATTTCCCTAGACTCCAACAACTCACTGACGTGAAGAGTGACTTCTATGCCCTGGGGAGGATGCCGCATGTCATTGGCTCCATTGATGGGACACATGTGGCTTTGGTACCACCACAGGCCCAAGAGCAGGCATACAGGAACCGCAAACACTACCACTCGGTCAATGCACTGGTGGTCTGTCTTGCAGATATGAGCATCTCACACGTGTGTGCCCGTTTCCCCAGTTCTGCACATGATGCCTACGTGATGAGGAGTAGTCGCATCCCGAGGATGATGTCACAGATGCGGAACCAGCGTGCCTGGCTTGTTGGTGTGTACTGACTTTGTACCATTGTGTGTGTTCTGCAATGTAGTGTTCCACCCTCTTTTCCAACTCAGCTAATGTGCAATTGTCTGTATGTAGATGACTCCGGATACCCCAACATGCCGTGGTTGCTGACGCCCTCAGGAACCCTGTGACACCAGCCCAGATGCGCTACAATGAGGCACATGGTCGGACGAGGAGAGTGATTGAGCGGACATTTGGTCTCCTGAAGAGCCGCTTCCGCTGCCTGGACAAGACAGGAGGGGCCCTCCCATATGCCCCAGCAAAGGTGTGAAAGATTGTCATCGTCTGCTGCATGCTACACAACCTGGCAGTGCGGAAGGAGTTGCCTCTCATCCTGGATGACGATGACCAACATCCGCCACCTGTGGAGGATCCTGGCCTGGACCACTATGCCAGTGATGATGATGATGATGATGGTGATGGTGATGTCCGCACACAGCTCATCACCAACTTCTTCAGCTGAATGTGAGTATCCAGAGATGTCATGTCAATTATGTGAGTTTGCATGATATGTGTTGGTGGTGCTCTGGTGCTGTTTGAGTGTGTCCATGGGCTACATGACTGTATGCGTGTAGCGATGTGTCCTTACAGGTAGTCTGTACTCCCCAACAGTGTTGACATGCTAACTTGGTTCTGGGTGGGTATCTTGTGACATGTATTGGGCATGAGTATTGCAGTTCTTCAGTGCTTTTGACTGTGTGTCATTTCTGTCCTTCACAGGGTACTTTCAGAGTCGTTTGGTCAACTGTGATCCCCGACACCGTGATTCGACTTCCAGGGTGGTAGCTGTCGTGTCCCTACAGGTGATGTGCGCCACACCCATGGACTTCCTTCCTTCTACACTTGTTGACTGTGTGCCCGCTGCCAGGTGGGATTACCTTGCATCTGTAGTGGTTACAACATGTTGCAAATGTGTAATAAACCTGTGCTTCACTTTGTGATGTGCGTTGTCTGTGGTCACACATTTGACTGACATTTGTTTACTGCACCAGTGGGCTAGTTGACTAAGACTGTGAATAGGTGTTGTGTCTGTGCATTGCACCGTATTTCCTGGCAACATCAGTGTAGGCAATGAGTCAGATGGCCTAGGTGTGTATTTGTTGTGTAGCCCTGGTGGTGTGTCTCCCTCATATGTGTCACGTTGCCATGACTCACATGCCTTTGTTGTACTTGCTGTAGCAGTTAGCATGCACAGTGTAATTTCGCTGGTCATCATCTCCATGACAGAAACCACGTTGGAATCACGACAGAGGCAGGTATGGTGTATTAGTGTGTTTATTGTCATACATGTGTGTGAATAGTGCACAGGATGGTGAGTGCTGTACATTTTGATTGCAATCCAAAGTTCCTAGATGAATTGGAAGTCCTGGTAGCAGAAATGTCCTGTATCAAGTCCACAGTCATCTGAGACATTGGTCCAACTTGTACTCCCCATGTCATGTGGGGGAGTTGTGTTGCAGTCAACAGGGTGAACAGTTTGCGCACAAAGGTGATTATCCAGAACAGGTTTTGGCTTCCTGGGGGTTGCACATGGCCATCGGCCTCTCAGTTGCCCCTCCTCGGACGACCCCTCTTCTTTGGGGGGACCCTCAAGTGCAGGCTGCTGCGGTGCAGGGGACTCTCCGCCAGAGTCATCCTCCCTCCCTGTGGCAGTTGCAGTTGTTTCAGCACCAGATGTTGTGGGCACACAGGGAGGTGTTGACTGGTTGCTGCTCATCTGGCAGAGGCATTGTAATATGTCCCTATGCACCGCCGTCATCTCTTGCAGTGTGTCCCACTTGGACTCCACGCGGGACATGTGTGAGTCCAAGCGGGCATGATGGGCAGCCTGCTGCTGTTTAATGTCCCTGAGGAGCCCCACTACCTGGCTGAGCTCTCCGGTGCTGGACTGGTACACATCGGCTATGCGTGCCAGTTGTGGGTCATCATGCAGTCCAGACCCCTCTGCGAGCAGCGACCTATGTCTCCCACCCCTCCCACCACCCCTGGCGACACGTGCAGTACCTGAGGTGGCACGCACAGGTGACCCTGGGCCCCCTTGGGGGTTGTTGGTGGTGTTGGTGTCCATGGCCCCACGTTGGTCCAGGGTCCCTGTGCTGGTGGTGGTGGTGCTCCTTGGTCTGTCCATGTCGGCAGGGGTGGTATGTGTGTTGACAGTCGTTGGAGGGGTGGGTGCAGGGGTGCAGCTGGTGGTCCTGCTGGTGCTGCATGATGACTTGCTCCGGAGGTGCCAGGTAGGTCTTCTTCATCCGAGGAGGGCAGAGGCTGTTCCACACCAGTGAGCTCCGTATCCTCTTGAGCCTGGGACGGGGACTCCTCGGCGTCTGCTGCTGTGTCCCCATCATCACCTGTTTTTGGGAGACACACACAATGTATGTTATGTATCTGCAGGCATCAATGGTTGACACACCTGACAGTTGTGACTGTGCCTCTGGATGCGGGCCTGTACATTGCATTGTCCTAAGTTGTCAGTCAGGGGTTGATATTGGTGTAGCACATTGTCCTGCATTATTTGGGCATTTCTATGTGAATGTTGGGGTATGTACATGGTCTGCATTGGTTGTATTTGGTTGACATCCGGCCCTCCTTCCCACCCAGCCAGATATTCCACCATGGAACGTGCTTCCATTGCAGGGAGTGCAAGTTGTCTTTCAGGATGTCAGTCAGTGGTGTCCTGCTGTTGGTTGGTGCACAGTTGCCAGCAGGGCCTTGTGCTCCCCACAGCAGTAGCCAGTGTCAGCCATCTTGTCAGTTGTTTTCCACTCCCTGTGATGTGCGCATGGTTCAGGGTGGTGTTGATGGGACAGTTGTGGGGGTGACCAATATCTGTGACTACCACTCCCATCATGCTATTGCCTCCACCCCACTTCCCAGCATGCCCATACTTACTTGCTTTTGGGTGGACTTCACTGTGTGTGAGTGTGAGAGCAATGGCAAGATGGCTGACAGTGGTGTCCTGCTGTTGGTTGGTGGCCAGTTCCCAGCATGGCCTTGTGCTCCCCACAACAGAGCACCAGTGTCAGACATCTTTGATGGGGCTTTCCACTGTCTGTGGGGTGTGCATGCTTGAGTGTGAGCTTGCTGGGCCATGTGGGTGGGGGATGTTGAGCTGTGACTACCACTCCCATCATGCTATTGCCTCCACCCCCTTCCCAGCATGCCCATGCTTCCTTCCCTTTGACTCTGCTTCCCTGTGGGGTTGTGTTCCTGTGCTGACAAGATGGCTGACAGTGTTATCCTGGGGTTAGTTGTGCTACAAGTCCCATGTGTGACCCTGTGCTTCACTCAGCATGACCCAGGGTTGTGGTTCTTTGTGGGATATTTGATTGGAGTGTGAGGCAATGCATTCTCCCAGGTGAGTTTTGTGGAGTTTGTGTTAGGGGTGTGTGTGAGAAACACTGCTGGTAACTATGCTCAGGGCTGTGAGTCCTCCTTCCCACCCAGCCAGATATCCCACCATGGAACGTGCTTCCATTGCAGGGAGTGCAAGTTGTCTTTCAGGATGTCAGTCAGTGGTGTCCTGCTGTTGGTTGGTGCACAGTTGCCAGCAGGGCCTTGTGCTCCCCACAGCAGTAGCCAGTGTCAGCCATCTTGTCAGTTGTTTTCCACTCCCTGTGATGTGCGCATGGTTCAGGGTGGTGTTGATGGGACAGTTGTGGGGGTGACCAATATCTGTGACTACCACTCCCATCATGCTATTGCCCCCACCCCACTTCCCAGCATGCCCATACTTACTTGCTTTTGGGTGGACTTCACTGTGTGGGAGTGTGAGAGCAATGGCAAGATGGCTGGCAGTGGTGTCCTGCTGTTAGTTGGTGGCCAGTTCCCAGCATGGCCTTGTGCTCCCCACAACAGAGCACCAGTGTCAGACATCTTTGATGGGGCTTTCCACTCTCTGTGGGGTGTGCATGCTTGAGTGTGAGCTTGCTGGGCCATGTGGGTGGGGGATGTTGAGCTGTGACTACCACTCCCATCATGCTATTGCCTCCACCCCACTTCCCAGCATGCCCATACTTACTTGCTTTTGGGTGGACTTCACTGTGTGTGAGTGTGAGAGCAATGGCAAGATGTCAGTCAGTGGTGTCCTGCTGTTGGTTGGTGCACAGTTTCCAGCAGGACCTTGTGCTCCCCACAGCAGTAGCCAGTGTCAGCCATCTTGTCAGTTGTTTTCCACTCCCTGTGATGTGAGCATGGTTCATGGTGGTGTTGATGTGCGCATTGTGAGGGTGGGCAATATCTGTGACTACGACTCCCATGATGCTATTGGCTACACTGACTTGCCCAGCATACACAGAATTCCTTCCTTTCAGTGGGCTTCACTGTGTGATGGTGTTGTAGTGGTGGCTACATGTCTGGATGTGTTTGTTAGTTATATTTGTGCCACTGCCTAGCTGTAGTTGTAGTTGTGTTTGTACATGTGATGACACAGTTACATGTCACTATGAGATGGCATGTGTTGTGTTTATCTGACTGACATACACATTTTGGGATAATTCTGTTCTGGTTGCTGTGTATTTGCTAAGGGTGCATGGTTTGACTCTCCCCTTGACAGTGATGTGTGTGTATTGTCGCACAATATTGTGTACATTTGTTGTGTACTCACCAGGCTCTGGGATGTTTTCTAGTCCATATACGCTCACTGGTGGTAGGATGGCCCGCACCTTCTCCTCCCAGGGCCTGAGGTATACTGGCTTGGCAGGAGGGCCACTGCCGGTGTGTTGGCTCAAGAGGTAGTCCTTCTTCAACAGCTCCCTGACCCTCCTGCGCACGTCATACCACCTGTTCTGGATGTCTATCTTTGTGCGCAAACATGGTGATTGTGCGTTCACCCTGTCGACGATCCTCTCCCACATCTTGGTTTTCTGCGACATGGGTGTCTGTTGGACCAGTGTACCAAACAGCTGTGGCTCTACCCTGAGGATCTCATCTACCAGGACTTCCAATTCACTATCTAGGAACTTATGATTCTTCTTTGGGGGCATGGTGATGGGTGGTGATGGTGAGTGATGTGTGTGTTGGTGTGCAGGTGAAGGTGTGTGAGTGTGTGTTTTGCTGGGTGTATGTGAGGTTGCTATTTGTTGAGGTGCTGATGGTGTGTGGCTTGTGTGATGGATGAGCTGTGTGTGTGTGGTTGCTGTCTGTTGGTGTTGAGTGCTGGCAGGTAACTTGAATTTGCAAAGGATCATGGTAGGGATTTGTGTCCTTTATATGGGTGGAGTTGTGGGTGTGTCTTTGTTCCCTGCCCCCCCCCAGTATTTATTGGCTTTGTAATTGCTTGTTTGGCCTTTTTTTGTGTATTTTCCCTTTGTACTTTTTGTGCATGTAGGAGACGTTCTTGTGACCGAGTCGGACCCTGCAGTTGTCTCGTACGAGCTTCTCCGATTCGTTCACGCTGTGTTTGTGCTGTTTTCTATGCTGCGTACGCGTCGGTCGCGGTGTTTTGGGTTGCTTTGGCTCGCAGTTTTGTATGCGTGTCGGTCGTACGGCTTGTCCTCCGTGCGACTCGGTCGTGTTTTCCACGCGTTGCATCGTACTTGGCGGGTAGGAGTTCATGGGTACGTTTCGTTCGGGATTGTTCCGGGTGCGTGTCGGTCGGTTCGATTCGCGTGTTTTTCCGGCCGGATTGCTGTTTTCCGCGCGGCTCGGTCGTTCGGCTTGTGTTCCGTACGAGTCGGTCGGGTTTTGCACGCTTCTCATCGTACTTTGCGGGTCGGGCTGCACCGGTACGTGTCGGTCGGAATGAATTCCGGCTCCGAGTCGGTCGGTACGTTTTCCGGCCCGAATCGGAATCGACCCCCTTGTCTTTTTCCCCTCAAATAGAAGCAAATCTACTGTAGAATTGCAATGGGAGAATTATTTACAAGTGGAATGGTCTACTCAACTCTGGTCTAAATTACATGCAGCTTCCAGAGCAGCGGAGGTTACACAAACAATGTTTTTTATGTACAATAGATTACTCATGAATATACTCTTATGAAAACTCTTGTCAGACCAATATACTTTTACTTGTGGCCTCCCTAGGGCTCATCACACGGGCAGTTCCACAACAATAAGTCTTTCCATTCCAAGTTGTCCAAAATTCATTAATATTTATTAAAATATTTTTTCCATTTTATATATATTCAGCATTTTCTCAATTTGTTGCAAATCTTTATACAATTTTATGGTTTTTGTTCACAGTATCAATCAATACAAACATATACAATGATTTTCAAATATCAATGTATAAAAATACATCAGAGTTCATAGAAAATATTTGCGATTAGCACCGCCACAAACAATTATTTAAAGATAAAATACACGAAAAGACATGAAAAATCCTTTGTCATTCATACAACTGACCCCAAAACACACCATCAAACATTCAATCTCACCAACCAGAACTCTCTCGCACAGGCAAACCACTCATGCTCAGACAACAATCCTAGGGAAACTTCTTTCCAATTATATGACATACACTATAGATGACCTAGTGGACTGACTCAATCTCATAATGTCCCACTATTGTGTTGTCTGCAAAGTTTCCTAAAGCTGGTGAACGTACGTTTCGGTGGTATTATTTTAAAATCTGAAAAAGAAGCAGTGAGAAATCTGACATTTCAAAATCTCCTGTGTGGCATGATGTACCAAAGGATGCAATTATATTCTTTGAATCATCAATCTCTAACTTAGCCTTTTTGGGCAGTTCCCATCAACAGTTTGTGATCAACCCAATCTTCTCATTTATTCACAGAGAACCCCAGTCCACTCATCTACAAGTTCCCCATTACGAGTGGTCCTGATGAAGGTGGTAGTAATATACATCCACCGAAACGTACGTTGACCAGCTTTAGGAAACTTCGCCTAGACAACACAATAGTGGGACATTATGAGATTGAGTCAGCCTACTAGGTCATCTATAGTGTATGTCATATAGATGGAAAGAAGTTTCCCTAGGATTGTTGTCCGAGCATGAGTGGTTTGCCTGTGAGAGAGAGTTCTGGTTGGTGAGATTGAATGTTTGATGGTGTGTTTTGGGGTCAGTTGTATGAATGACTAAAAGGATTTTTCATGTCTTTCCGTGTATTTTTTCTTTAAATAATTGTTTGTGGCGGTGCTAATCATGAAATACTTTCTATGAACTATGATGTATTTTTATACATTGACATTTGAAAATGATTGTATACGTTTGTATTGATTGATACTGTGAACAAAAACCATAAAATTTGTATAAAAATTTGAAACAATTTGAGAAAATGTTGAATATATATAAAATGGAAAAAATATTTTAATGAATTTTGGACAACTTGAAAATGGAAAGACTTATTGTCGTGGAACAGCCGGTTTGATGAGCCCTAGGGAGGCCACAAGTAAAAGTATATAGGTCTGACAAGAGTTTTCATAAGAGTATATTCATTGTCTTTTCCCCCATACTCTTGGACCTCAAAGCATTACCAGGGGGCACCTTCTCTGATATACAATAGATTACTCATTACTCCTGCATTGTTACATAAAATGAATGTCGCTACTCAAGACGCTTGCTGGTCCTGCAATGAACCTCATTGTGATTTGTTCCGTATGTTATTCCTTTGTTCTCTTACTCATGCTTTGTGGTTACAAATTTGGGGCAACTCACTAACATTTTTAGAGTTAACATTCCATATACTGTATATAATATATTTTTGGGAAGTCTATCCAAAGTTTGGTCCCAACTCACACCTCGTCTGTTTGATACCTTATTAGCAATAGCTTTCCACCAAATAACTTCAAATTGGAAAAACAACATACATCCTTCACGTAAAGCATGGCGGTACGATGTGTGTTTTGATCACCGATTGGATAGAGCTTTTTTATATCCAATATCTTTAGATCTTAAAAGAGAATGTATATGGTCACCTTTACAATTGTTTCTTGATAGTTCAAGTTATCATAGTAAATCTGTTGATATTGTTGCTGAAGAGGTTTCCAAATCTCCCTGAAATGTTTTTCGCTTATACCTCTAATGCTCATACTGTTTTCACTATTTATAATGCTTATCCATAGTGCTCAGTGCTTTGTTTTGTAAACTTTCATTTTATTCTTTGACATTCATGTATCATTACTCTTTTCTTTCTTTCTTTTACTTACTCGTAAGGTTTTATTGAAATGTTATCCCATTTACAGTTTCTTGCTTACTTATTAGTATTAATATGGATGTAACCTCTAACATCAATGCAATATCTTTAATACGTTGATCAACATTCGGTTATGTTTTTACTATTTATGTCTACTATTTCAATAAAACATACTTGAAACTAAAAATAAAGAAGTACACATTGAACCAGTTCTGCAACAGAAGAGAAAGGAACTATAGGTGGATTTGATCAATGTGCAGAGCGCCCATAGAGGAAGATGACGAGTTTAGGGTGAATTGCCAATACATTGAGAGTGTCCAATGCAGGACTAGAGTGGTGAATAGAGTAAAGGTACAGCTAGAGTGGCAATAGACGGAACAAGTATAGGGCTTAGGAGAAGATACGTTTGGAGCAAGTGCAGAACTAGATTAACAATAGAAAGAGCAACTGAAGGGCTACTTTGTGGTTATATGTAGAGAGAAAGTGTAAGACTGAAGAGCTGGTAGATGGAAGGAGCAAGTGTAGAAGTAGAATGCCAAAAGAAAGAGCAACTGTAGGGCTAATGTGTGGTTGTATGGAAAACGAAAGTGTAGGGCTAGAGAGCTGATAGGTGGAATGAGCAAGTGTAGAACTAGAGTGCCAATAGAAAGAACAACTGTAGGGCTGCTGTGTGGTTATATGGAGGGAGAAAGTGTAGAGCTAGAGAGCTGATGGATGGAAGGAGCAAGTGTAGAACTAAAATGCCAAGAGAAAGAGCAACTGTAGGGATAGTGTGTGGTTCGATGGTGAGGGCAGGGAGAGGGAGAGAGAGATGGCAAGTGTAGGGCTAGAATGCAAATAGATGAGGAGAGTAAGTGTTGGGCTTGAGTACTTGTAAAGAGAGAGACAGTGTATGGCTAGAGTCTAGTAGCCAAAGAGGCATGTGCCAGTGTTGGGGCGCCATAAAATGGAAAGAGCAAGTGTAGCTAGACTGCAAGTAGATGGAGAGAGAACTGTTGGGTAGGGCAATTATAGCCAGAGTAAGTATACGGTGATAACGTGGAGAAAGCATATGTGGGGCTGCACTTCTGACAGATGTGGAAAGCAAATGCAGAAGAGGAGTGCTGATGAAGCAAGTGTATGGCTAAAGTGGTGATCGAGATAGTGACAGTACCAGAGTGATGTAAAAATAGCAAGTGTCCTAAGAATGTTGGCAGAAATAGTGCTGACTGAGGTGCAAGAGTAGGCATAAAGTAGTAACTGACAGAACAAGTGCAGGTAACGTGTTGATAGATATAGTTAGTGCAGAAATAAAATGTTGGTAGACTTGGTATCAGAAGAGCAGGGATTAATAGGGAGAGCAGGCCAGGCTGCAGCACTGATGGGGGCAGAAAGGGCACCTACATGTGGAAAGAGATAAAATGTGTACACTGAGTTTTGCTATATAGATAGCTGAGTGTTGCTATATAGATAGCCGAGTGACTGGACAGAGTATTAATAAAGGAAGTGAAGGCATCAGATTGTAGATGAAGTGTACATTTGAAGTGTTTCTAAGAAGTTATAATATATAGTGAGAGTAGGGCTGGAATATTGTTAGAGATAGTGAGCGTATGGCAAAAACATTGAAATAGTGCCACCAGAGGAATTAAGAGTAGGACTAGAGTATTCATATAGATTGTGACTGTTCTGCTTTACTCTGGATATAAATAGCTTCAGCAGAACAACAGTTTTAATAAAGGTAGTGTTTTTTAGGTCAGAGTGTTCATTGTAATGACAATGAGTAGCTCTGGGTGTTCACAGTGATGGCATGAGTAGGGGTAGAGTATTGATAGAATAGCAGTTGTTAGCTTCTAGTGTTGATAAAGATACTAATTGTTACCTTAGAGTGATGGTAGGAATACCGATTGCTAGCTTAGCGCACTGATAGAACAAGCATTGGCAATGCCAATAGGTCGCTCCTATGAGAGAGCTATTGGCTTAGTCATGTTGTACAGCAAGTAAAAAAAAGTGCTATGATGAAGCCAGAATTAGCTGTGTCATAGTGCTTTTTTTTTATTGCTGGCGCAGCTGGCTGTCAAGAAGTAACACAGGGATGGAGGGCGGGTGGGGCAGGAGGGCAACACCAACAGTGGAAGATGCGGAATAAAAGAGCTATGACAGGACCAGCGCTGACCGTGTAATAGTGCTTTCTTGTGTATTGTGAGGTGTGAGGCAACATGGAGGGAGATGGGCAAGAGGAAACACAGATGAGGGAGGGAATGGGCGCAAAACAGAAATAAGGAGGACGAGTCGAGGGCAACATGGACAACAGACGAAGGGCGGGAGCAAGCACACAAATATCTGAGGGTGGCAGGAAGGGGCAAGCTGACAATAACAGAGGGTGGAAGAAGCTAGGGGCAAGCAGACAAACAGCAGAGGGTCAGCAGGAGAAAGAAGGTGAAGGGGCAAATAGGCAAGGGAGACAGATCAGAAAGACACACTTGTGGAGCACTTAATGACAAATGAAGAAGTATCACTTAAAAAAATGAGCAGTGGAAGGACACAAGTAGTCCGTCCCTGCTCGAACTGGAAGGACAAGCATATCAAGAGTAAGGAAGCATGCAGCAGCAGGCCACTAACTGATAGAAATACCAATTGCTAACTGATGGCAAACAAATGTTAGTTTACAGCCCTTACAGAAATACCAATTCTAAGCACAGAGCACAGATAGAAATAACAATTGTTAGTTCAGAGCACCGATAGAAATACCAATTGTTAGTTTACAGCACTGATAGAAATACCAATTGTTAGTTTACAGTGCGGATAGAAATACCAATTGTTAGTTTACAGCACTAATAGAAATACAAATTGTTAGCTTAAAATGCTGATAGATATGCCAATTGTTAGCTCAAAGTGATAATAGAAATACCAGCACTGATAGAAATGTCAATTGTTAGTTTTCAGTGCTGATAGAAAAATTGTTAGTTTACATTGCTGATAGAAATACCAATTGTTAATTCACAGTGCTGATAGAAATACCAATTGTTAGTTTACATTGCTGATAGAAATACCAATTGTTGGTTTACAGTGCTGATAGAAATACCACTTGTTAGTTTACATTGCTGATAGAAATACCAATTGTTAGATCACAGTGCTGATAGAAATAGCAATTGTTAGTTTACAGCACTAATAGAAATACCAATTGTTAGCTTAAAATGCTGATAGGTATGCAAATTGTTAGCTCAAAGTGATAATAGAAATACCAGCACTGATAGAAATGTCAATTGTTAGTTTACAGTTCTGATAGAAAAATTGTTAGTTCACAGTGCTGATAGAAATACCAATTGTTAGTTTACATTGCTGATAGAAATACCAATTGTTGGTTTACAGTGCTGATAGAAATACCAATTGTTAATTTACAGCACTGATAGAAATATCAATTGCTAGCTGATTGTACTGATAGGGAAAAAATGCTCGTTTACAGCCCTTACAGAAATACAAATTCTGAGTAAAGAGCGCAGATAGACATACCAATTGTTAGTTTACAGCACTGATAGAAATACCAATTGTTAGTTTACAGTGCTGATAGAAATACAAATTGTTAGCTTAAAGTGCTGATAGAAAAATAATTGTTAGCTCAGAGTGATAATGGAAAAAACAGTTGTTAGCTTATAGTATTGCCAGAAATGTCAATTGTTAGTTTACAGTGCTGATAGAACAATTGTTAGTTTAGAGTGCTGATAGAAATACAAATTGTTAGCTTAACCCCTTCGGTGCTCATGACGAGCTGGACTCGTCATGGCACACAGTGCTCGTGTGCTCATGACGAGTCCAGCTCGTCATGGAACCCAGCACAGGAAATCCCTCTGGTGCGGGCACCAGAGGGATTCCCTTAATCCCCTAAAGCCTCGGGAGCTGGGGAAGAGCTTCCCCAGCTCCCGAGGCCCCCTGGTTTCCCTGAAATGACGATCGGCGCGCACGTTGCGCTGATGTCATTTCAGTGAAACTGAAACTGAAATGAGCCAAGAGGCTCATTTCATTTTCAGTTTCTACGTGCTCAGGGGGCTATCTCAGCCCCCTGAGCACGTAGAAACTCAGGAGAGGTATCGTTGGAAAGGGGAGAATCTCCCTTTCCAATGGTACCCCTCTCTAGTGGATCCCTGCTTGGGGATCGCCCCAGGAGGGCGATCCCCAAGCAGGGATCCACCCACTAGGCACCAGGGAGGGGGGAGCGGCCCCTTGGGCAAGGGCCTTTGCTCCCCCCATACAATTTTTGGCATGATTAGTCTTTCTGCCCCCCCGGGGGGGTAGAAAGCCCACTAGACACCAGGGATTTTTATGGCATGTTTATTAGGGGTGGGGGCTGCCCAAAACGGGCATGCCGATGCCCCCACCCCCCCCCTGGCCACAAAATTAGTCTTTCTGCCCCCCCTGGGGGGGCAGAAAGCCCACTAGATACCAGGGATTTAAAAAAAAATTATAGTTAGGAGTGGGGGCTGCCCAATATGGGCATGCTAATGCCCCCAACCCCCCCGCCGCAAAGGTACAGTCTTTCTGCCCCTCCTGGGGGGCAGAAAGCCCACTAGATACCAGGGATTTTTTTTTAATTATAATTTGGGGTAGGGGCTGCCCAATATGGGCATGCCAATGCCCCCACCACCCGACGCAAAGGTACAGTCTTTCTGCCCCTCCTGGGGGGCAGATGGGGGCAGTAGCCCCCAATCTGCCCCCCCGGGGGGCAGAAAGCCCACTAGACACCAGGGTTTTTTTTCCCCTTGATACATTATGGGGTGGGGGTTGCCCAAGATGGGCATGCCAATGCCCCCACCCCTCCCCCCACGAAATTCCAGTCTTTCTGCCCCCCCGGGGGGGCAGATCGTGGCAGTGGCCACCAATCTGCCCCCCCGGGGGTTCAGAAACACCCTAGATGCCAGGAATTTTTTTTTTATAGGCCCGGGGTGGGGGCTGCCCAGAATGGGCATGCAAATGCCCCCACCCTACCCCCCCAAAGAAAAAAAAAGACTTTCTGCCCCCCCAGGAGGCAGATGGGGGCAATAGCCCCTGATCTTCCAAACCCCGGGGAGGGGGCAGAAAGCCCACTAAGCGCCAGGGATTTTTTTTTTATATAGGTAGGGGTGGGGGCTTTTCAGAATGGGCATGTCAATGCCCCCACCCCCAAAAAAATGCTACAGTCTTTCTGCCCCCCCCCCTGGGAGGCAGATGGGGCAATAGCACCTTATCTGCCCCCCCCGGGGGGGCAGAAAGCCCACTAGCCACCAGGGATTTTTTTTTACAAAGTTCGGGTTGGGGTCTGCCAAGAATGGACATGCCAATGCCCCCACCCACCCCAAAAAAGATGTCACTGTCTTTCTGCCCCTCCCAGGAGGCAGATAGGGGCAGTAGCCCCTGATCTGCCCCCCGGGGGGGCAGAAAGCCCACTATGTGCCAGCGATTATGCTGGCTTTTTTATACGCAGGGGTGGGGGCTGACCAGAACAGGCATCCCAATGCCCCCGACCCCCCAAAAGAATAGCCACAGTCTTTCTGCCCCCTCGGGGGCATATCGGGGCAATAGCCCCTGATTTCCCCCTCCCCAGGGCGGCAGAAAGCCCAGTAGGCACTGACTTTTTTCGGAATGTGCCTACCTGTTGAATTTGGTTCCTAGCTCTGCCGGCACCTAGGGAAACCTAGCAAACCTATACATTTTTTAAAACTAGACACCCAAGGGAATCCAGGATAGGCTGACTTGACTGGCTCTCACCAGGTTTTGTTACCCAGAATCCCTTGCAAACCTAAAAATTTGTCCAAAAAAACACATTTTCCTCATATTTCTGTGGTGGAAAGTTCTGGAATCTGCGTGGATCCACAAAATTCCACCCACCCCGCGTTCCCCAAAGTCTTTCGAGAAAAATGGTACCTTACTTGTGTGGGTAGGACTAGTGGCCGCGACAGGAAACGGCCCAAAACGCAACATGGACACACCACATTTTCACAGTGAAAACGGACCCTTTTTTTGCAAAGTGCCTAGCTGTAGATTTTGAACCCTAACTCTGCCGGCACCTAGGGAAACCTAGCAAAACTATACATTTTTGAAAACTAGATACCCAGGGGAATCCAGGATGGGGTGACTTGACTGGCTCTCACCAGGTTCTGTTACCCAGAATCCCTTGCAAACCGAAACATTTGTCAAAAAAAACACATTTTCCTCACATTTCTGTGGTGGAAAGTTCTGGAATCTGCGTGGATCCACAAATTTCCACCCATCCCGCGTTCCCCAAAGTCTTCCGAGAAAAATGGCACCTCACATGTGTGGGTAGGCCTAGTGCCCGCGACAGGAAACGGCCCAAACGCAACATGGACACACCACATTTTCACAGTGAAAATGGACCCTTTTTTGGCAAAGTGCCTAGCTGTAGATTTTGAACCCTAACACTGCCAGCACCTAGGCAAACCTAGCAAACCTATACATTTTTGAAAACTAGACACCCAGGGGAATCCAGGATGGGGTGACTTGACTGGCTCTCACCAGGATCTGTTACCCAGAATCCCTTGCAAACCTAAAAATATGTCCAAAAAAACACATTTTCCTCACATTTCTGTGGTGGAAAGTTCTGGAATCTGCGTGGATGTACAAAATTCCACCCACCCCGCGTCCCCCAAAGTCTTCCGTGAAAAATGGTACCTCACTTGTGTGGATGGGTCAAGTACCCGCGACAGGCAAGGGCCCAAAACGTATTGAGGAGACATCAAAATTACCTATCACAAAACAACCTGGTTTTGCAAGGGGGGTCACCTGGGTTTTTGGCCCCGGGCTCAGCGGCCATCTTGGGAATCTACCAAACCCACACATTTCTGAAAACTAGACACCTGGGGGAGTCCAGCGAGGTATGGCTTGCATGGGTCCCCAAACGTTTTCCTACCCAGAATGCCCTGCAAACCTCAAATTTAGCAGAAAAAAATCACTTTTTACTCAAATTTCTGTGTGGGAAAGTTCTGGAATCTGCGTGGATCCACAAATTTCCTACCACCCTGCGTTCCCCCAGGGCTCCCGATAAAAATGGTACCTCACTTGTGTGGGTAGGCATAGTGGCTGAAACAGGAAATGGCCCAAATCGTATTGTGGAGACTTCAAAACTACCTGGTTTTGGGGGGGTGGCACCTGGTTTTTTGGCCCCGGGCTCGCCGCCATCTAGGGAAACCTACCAATCCCACACGTTTCTGAAAACTAGACACCCTGGGGAGTCCAATGAGGTATGGCTTGCGTGGATCCCCCAACGTTTCCCTACCCAGAATCCCTGAAACCCTCAAATTTAGCTGAAAAAAACATATTTGCTACATATTTTTGCGTGGAATCACCGTGCTGGCACAAATGTCCTACCACCCAGCGTTGCCCTTGTTTCCCCGAGTAAAATGATACCTCACTTGTGTGGGTGTCCAAAGCAGAACTGGCTACAAACGTATTTTTAAAAAAATGTATATCTTAGAATTCTCGGTGCTATGCCCTAAATCCCTATGTTTTGGGCTCTTCCCAGTCACAGGCCTTTGGCCCACCCACACAAGTGAGGTATCATTTTACTCGGGAGAACAAGGGGAACGCTGGGTGGTAGGACATTTGTGCCGGCATGGTGATCCCACGCAAAAATGTATGGAAAAAGTGATTTTTTCAGCTAAATTTGAGGTTTGCAGGGGATTCTGGGTAGGAAAACGTTGTGGGACCCACGCAAGCCATACCTCGCTGGACTCCCTGGGTGTCTAGCTTTCAGAAATGTTTGGGTTTGGTAGTTTCCCAAGATGGCCGCCGAGCCCAGGGCCAAAAACTCCTGGGACCCCCTTGCAAAACCAGGTTGTTTTGTGATAAGTAATTTTGATGTCGCCTCAATAGGTTTTGGGCCCTTTTCTGTCGCGGGTACTTGACCCACCCACGCAAGTGAGGTATCATTTTTATGAGGAGACCCGGGGGAACGCTGGGTGGGAGGAAATTTGTGGATCCACGTAGATTCCAGAACTTTCCCACACAGAAATTTGAGAAAAAAGTGATTTTTTCAGCTAAATTTGAGGTTTGCAGGGGATTCTGGGTAGGAAAAAGTTGGGGGACCCACGCAAGCCATACCTTGCTGGACTCCCCCAGGTGTCTAGTTTTCAGAAATGTGTGGGTTTGGTAGGTTTCCCAAGATGGCCGCCGAGCCCGGGGCCAAAAACCCAGGTGACTCCCCTTGCAAAACCAGCTTGTTTTGTGATAGATCATTTTGATGTCTCCTCAATACGTTTTGGGCCCTTGCCTGTTGCGGGTACTTGAACCACCCACACCAGTGAGGTTTTTGGCCCTGGGCTCGGCGGCCATCTTAGGAAACCTACCAAACCCACACACTTCTGAAAACTAGACACTCTGGGGAGTCCAGCGAGGTATGGCTTGCGTGGGTCCCCCAATGTTTTCCTACCCAGAATCCCCTGCAAACCTGAAATTTTGCTGAAAAAATTCACTTTTTTCATACATTTTTGTGTGGGAAAGTTGTGGCATCACCGGGCTGACACAAATTTCCTACCACCCAGCTTTCCCCAGGTCTCCTGATAAAAATGGTGCATCACTCGGGTGGGAGGTCCAAGTCCGCGCGACAGGCAAGGGCCCAAAACGTATTGAGGCGACATCAAAATTGCCTATCACAAAACGACCTGGTTTTGCAAGAGGGGTCCCATGACGTTTTGGCCCGGGGCTCGGCGGCCACCTAGGGAAACCTACCAAACCCACACATTTCTGAAAAGTAGACACCCGGGGGATTCCAGGGAGGTATGACTTGCGTGGATCCACCAACGTTTTCTTACCCAGAATCCCCTGCAAACCTGATATTTTGCTGAAAAAATCACTTTTTTCGCACATTTTTGTGTGGTAAAGTTGTGGAATCATGGGATTGACACAAATTTCCTACCACCCAGCGTTCCCCCAGGTCTCCCGATAAAAATGGTGCCTCACTCGGGTGGGAGGCCCAAGTACCCGCGACAGGCAAGGGCCCACAACGTATTGAGGCGACCTCAAAATGGCCTATCACAAAACTACCTGGTTTTGCAAGGGGGGTCCCATGACGTTTTGGCCCGGGGCTCGGCGGCCACCTAGGGAAACCTACCAAACCTACACATTTCTGAAAAGTAGACACCCGGGGGATTCCAGGGAGGTATGGCTTGCGTGGATCCACCAACGTTTTCTTACCCAGAATCCCCTGCAAACCTGATATTTTGCTGAAAAAATCACTTTTTTCGCACATTTTTGTGTGGTAAAGTTGTGGAATCATGGGGCTGACACAAATTTCCTACCACCCAGCGTTCCCCCAGGTCTCCCGATAAAAATGGTGCCTCACTCGGGTGGGAGGCCCAAGTACCCGCGACAGGCAAGGGCCCACAACGTATTGAGGCGACCTCACAATGGCCTATCACAAAACTACCTGGTTTTGCAAGGGGGGTCCCATGACGTTTTGGCCCGGGGCTCGGCGGCCACCTAGGGAAACCTACCAAACCTACACATTTCTGAAAAGTAGACACCCGGGGATTCCAGGGAGGTATGGCTTGCGTGGATCCCCCAACGTTTTCTTACCCAGAATCCCCTGCAAACCTGATATTTTGCTGAAAAAATCACTTTTTTCGCACATTTTTGTGTGGTAAAGTTGTGGAATCATGGGGCTGACACAAATTTCCTACCACCCAGCGTTCCCCCAGGTCTCCCGATAAAAATGGTGCCTCACTCGGGTGGGAGGCCCAAGTACCCGCGACAGGCAAGGGCCCACAACATATTGAGGCGACCTCAAAATGGCCTATCACAAAACTACCTGGTTTTGCAAGGGGGGTCCCATGACGTTTTGGCCCGGGGCTCAGCTGCCACCTAGGGAAACCTACCAAACCTACACATTTCTGAAAAGTAGACACCCGGGGGATTCCAGGGAGGTATGGCTTGCGTGGATCCCCCAACGTTTTCTTACCCAGAATCCCCTGCAAACCTGATATTTTGCTGAAAAAAATCACTTTTTGCGCACATTTTTGTGTGGTAAAGTTGTGGAATCATGGGATTGACACAAATTTCCTACCACCCAGCGTTCCCCCAGGTCTCCCGATAAAAATAGTGCCTCACTCGGGTGGGAGGCCCAAGTACCCGCGACAGGCAAGGGCCCACAACGTATTGAGGAGACCTCAAAATGGCCTATCACAAAACTACCTGGTTTTGCAAGGGGGTCCCATGACGTTTTGGCCCGGGGCTCGGCGGCCACCTAGGGAAACCTACCAAACCTACACATTTCTGAAAAGTAGACACCCGGGGATTCCAGGGAGGTATGGCTTGCGTGGATCCACCAACGTTTTCTTACCCAGAATCCCCTGCAAACCTGATATTTTGCTGAAAAATCACTTTTTCGCACATTTTTGTGTGGTAAAGTTGTGGAATCATGGGGCTGACACAAATTTCCTACCACCCAGCGTTCCCCCAGGTCTCCCGATAAAAATGGTGCCTCACTCGGGTGGGAGGCCCAAGTACCCGCGACAGGCAAGGGCCCACAACGTATTGAGGCGACCTCAAAATGGCCTATCACAAAACTACCTGGTTTTGCAAGGGGGTCCCATGACGTTTGGGCCCGGGGCTCGGCGGCCACCTAGGGAAACCTACCAAACCTACACATTTCTGAAAAGTAGACACTCGGGGATTCCAGGAGGTATGGCTTGGGTGGATCCCCCAACGTCTTACCCAGAATCCCCTACAAACCTGAAATTTGGCTGAAAAAATCACTTTTTTCACACATTTTTGTGTGGTAAAGCTGTGGCATCACGGGGCTGACACAAATTCCCTACCACCCAGCGTTCCCCAGGTCTCCCGATAGAAATGGTGCCTCACTGGGTGGGAGGCCCAAGTACCCGCGACAGGCAAGGGCCCAAAACATTTTGTGATAGGCAATTTTGATGTCGCCTCAATACGTTGTGGGCCCTTGCCTGTCGCGGGTACTTGGGCCTCCCACACAAGTGAGGCACCATTTTTATCGGGAGACCTGGGGGAACGCTGGGTGGTAGGAAATTTGTGTGAGGCCAGTGATGCCACACTTTCCCACACAAAAATGTGTGATTTTTTCAGCTAAAATTGAGGTTTGCAGGGGATTCTGGGTAAGGAAACGTTGGGGGATCCACGCAAGCCATACCTCCCTGGAAGCCCCCGGGTGTCTACTTTTCAGAAATGTGTGTGTTTGGTAGGTTTCCCTAGGTGCCGGCAGAGCTAGGGTTCACAAACTACAGCTAGGCACTTTGCCAAAAAAGGGTCATTTTTCACTGCGAAATTGAGGTGTGACCACGTTGCGTTTTGCGCCGTTTCCTGTCGCGGGCACTAGGCCGACCCACACAAGTGAGGTACCATTTTTCTCAGAAAACTTTGGGGAACGCGGGGTGGGTGGAAATTTGTGGATCCACGCAGATTCCAGAACTTTCCACCACAGAAATGTGGGGAAAATTTGGTTTTTTGACAATTTTTTAGGTTTGCAAGGGATTCTGGGTAACAGAACCTGGTGGGAGGCAGTCCAGTCACCCCATCCTGGATTCCCCTGGGTGTCTAGTTTTCAAAAATGTATAGGTTTGCTAGGTTTCCCTAGGTGCCGGCAGAGCTAGGGTTCAAAAACTACAGCTAGGCACTTTGCCAAAAAAGGGTCATTTTTCACTGCGAAATTGAGGTGTGACCACGTTGCGTTTTGCGCCGTTTCCTGTCGCAGGCACTAGGCCGACCCACACAAGTGAGGTACCATTTTTCTCGTAAGACTTTGGGGAACGCGGGGTGGGTGGAAATTTGTGGATCCACGCAGATTCCAGAACTTTCCACCACAGAAATGTGGGGAAAATGTGGTTTTTTTGAAAAAAATTTATGTTTGCAAGGGATTCTGGGTAACAGGACCTGGTGGGAGGCAGTCCAGTCACCCCATCCTGGATTCCCCTGGGTGTCTAGTTTTCAAAAATGTATAGGTTTGCTAGGTTTCCCTAGGTGCCGGCAGAGCTAGGGTTCAAAAACTACAGCTAGGCACTTTGCCAAAAAAGGGTCATTTTTCACTGCGAAATTGAGGTGTGACCACGTTGCGTTTTGCGCCGTTTCCTGTCGCAGGCACTAGGCCGACCCACACAAGTGAGGTACCATTTTTCTCGTAAGACTTTGGGGAACGCGGGGTGGGTGGAAATTTGTGGATCCACGCAGATTCCAGAACTTTCCACCACAGAAATGTGGGGAAAATGTGTTTTTTTTGACAATTTTTTATGTTTGCAAGGGATTCTGGGTAACAGAACCTGGTGGGAGGCAGTCAAGTCACCCCATCCTGGATTCCCCTGGGTGTCTAGTTTTCAAAAATGTATAGGTTTGCTAGGTTTCCCTAGGTGCCGGCAGAGGTAGGGTTCAAAAACTACAGCTAGGCACTTTGCAAAAAAAGGGTCATTTTTCACTGCGAAATTGAGGTGTGACTACGTTGCGTTTTGCGCTGTTTCCTGTCGCAGGCACTAGGCCGACCCACACAAGTGAGGTACCATTTTTCTCGTAAGACTTTGGGGAACGCGGGGTGGGTGGAAATTTGTGGATCCACGCAGATTCCAGAACTTTCCACCACAGAAATGTGGGGAAAATGTGTTTTTTTTGACAATTTTTTATGTTTGCAAGGGATTCTGGGTAACAGAACCTGGTGGGAGGCAGTCCAGTCACCCCATCCTGGATTCCCCTGGGTGTCTAGTTTTCAAAAATGTATAGGTTTGCTAGGTTTCCCTAGGTGCCGGCAGAGCTAGGGTTAAAAACTACAGCTAGGCACCTTGCCAAAAAAGGGTCATTTTTCACTGCGAAATTGAGGTGTGACCACGTTGCGTTTTGCGCCGTTTCCTGTCGCAGGCACTAGGCCGACCCACACAAGTGAGGTACCATTTTTCTCGTAAGACTTTGGGGAACGCGGGGTGGGTGGAAATTTGTGGATCCACGCAGATTCCAGAACTTTCCACCACAGAAATGTGGGGAAAATGTGGTTTTTTTGAAAAAAAATTATGTTTGCAAGGGATTCTGGGTAACAGAACCTGGTGGGAGGCAGTCAAGTCACCCCATCCTGGATTCCCCTGGGTGTCTAGTTTTCAAAAATGTATAGGTTTGCTAGGTTTCCCTAGGTGCCGGCAGAGGTAGGGTTCAAAAACTACAGCTAGGCACTTTGCCAAAAAAGGGTCATTTTTCACTGCGAAATTGAGGTGTGACCACGTTGCGTTTTGCGCCGTTTCCTGTCGCAGGCACTAGGCCGACCCACACAAGTGAGGTACCATTTTTCTCGTAAGACTTTGGGGAACGCGGGGTGGGTGGACATTTGTGGATCCACGCAGATTCCAGAACTTTCCACCACAGAAATGTGGGGGAAATGTGGTTTTTTTGACAATTTTTTATGTTTGCAAGGGATTCTGGGTAACAGAACCTGGTGGGAGGCAGTCAAGTCACCCCATCCTGGATTCCCCTGGGTGTCTAGTTTTCAAAAATGTATAGGTTTGCTAGGTTTCCCTAGGTGCCGGCAGAGCTAGGGTTCAAAAACTACAGCTAGGCACTTTGCCAAAAAAGGGTCATTTTTCACTGCGAAATTGAGGTGTGACCACGTTGCGTTTTGCGCCGTTTCCTGTCGCAGGCACTAGGCCGACCCACACAAGTGAGGTACCATTTTTCTCGTAAGACTTTGGGGAACGCGGGGTGTGTGGAAATTTGTGGATCCACGCAGATTCCAAAACTTTCCACCACAGAAATGTGGGGAAAATGTGGTTTTTTTGACAATCGTTTAGGTTTGCAAGGGATTCTGGGTAACAGAACCTGGTGGGAGGAAGTCAAGTCACCCCATCCTGGATTCCCCTGGCTGTCTAGTTTTCAAAAATGTATAGGTTTGCTAGGTTTCCCTAGGTGCCGGCAGAGCTAGGGTTCAAAAACTACACCTAGGCACTTTGCAAAAAAAGGGTAATTTTTCATTGTGAAAATGTGGTACGTCCACGTTGCATTTTGAGCCATTTCCTGTTGTGGGCACAAGGCCTACCCACACAAGTGAGGTACCATTTTTATCGGGAGACTTAGGGTAACACAGAATTGTAGAGCAACTGTTATTACCTATTGACTTTCGATGCATTTCTGCCTTCCAAATGAAAGACAATGTGTAAAAAATAAGTCATTTTGAAAAATGACCTATAATTCTCATGCTAGTATGGGTACTCCCAATTTCGGAAATGTGCAAATATCTACTGTTTCTAAAATCTACATTTTGTTCCCATTTCAGAAATACATAGGTGTCTTTCATAACAATTTTTCCATGTATACATTTTCCCAAAATAATTGCTATATACCCGGTACATAATAAAAAACCATTGCAAGATGCTGCTCAATTATTGGCTCTGGGTTCGTCGGGTTCTTGGTGAACCTACAAGTCCTATATATCCCCACAACCAGAAAGGTCCAGCGGATATAACGGTATATTGCCTTCAAATAGCTGTCATAATTAGAAGAAGTTACAGGTGAAAACGTTGACACAAATGGCTGTTTTTTTCAACTAATTTTCAATTTTTCCTTTATTTAACTGTTAGTTTCTATAAGGAAAACTTTAAGGATCTACACAAATGACCCCTTGCTGAATTCAGAATTTTGTCTACTTTTCAGAAATGTATGGCTTTCCAGGATCCATTATTGGTTTCATACCCATTTCTACCATTAACTGGAAGGAGGTTGAAAGCACAAAAAATAGCAAAAATAGGCTATGTCCCAGAAAAATGCCAAAACTGTGTAAAAAAGTTGGTTTTCGGACAAAAGTCTGCTTGTCCCTGAAAGCTGGGAAGATGGTGATTTCAGCACCACAACCCCTTTTTGATGCCATTTGCAGGGAAAAATCAAGACGCTTTCATCTGTAGCCCTTTTTTCGCATTTTTCCCAAAAAAAACAAAATTTAGCTGTATTTTGACTAATTTCTGGGTCCCCTCCAGGGGAATCCACAAACCCTGGGTACCTTTACAATCCCCATGATGTTAGAAAAAAAGGACGCAAATTTGGCATGGATACCTTATGTGGTCAAAAAGTTACAGGGGCCTAAGCGCGCACTACCCCAAATAGCCAAAAAAAGGCTTAGCACAGGAGGGGAAAAGGCCTAGCAGCGAAGGGGTTAAAGTGCTGATAGAAAAATAATTGTTAGCTCAGAGTGATAATGGAAAAAACAGTTGTTAGCTTATAGTATTGCTAGAAATACAAATTGTTAGTTTACAGCACTGACAGAAATGTCAATTGTTAGTTTACAGTGCTGATAGAACAATTGTTAGTTTACATTGCTGATAGAAATACCAATTGTTAGTTTACATTGCTGATAGAAATACCAATTGTTAGTTTATAGCACTGATAACAAAAAACAAATGTTGGTTTACAGCCCTTACCGAAGTACCAATTCTGAGCACAGAGCGCAGATAGAAATACCAGTTGTTTGCTCAAAGCGCTGATAAAATGACATGGATAAAGCTAGTTGCATTTGAGTGTAAAGAAGGCAAGAAGAAACTGAACTCAGAAGGAAAAGGGCAGAAAGCAGCAGGATGCATCGGTGCACACAATGTGTCCTGGGTCATCATAGGGAACAGACAGTGCAAGAACCACAACCCTTTGATGGGGTGGGTAGCCCCTACCAGTTTCTGCGGCATGTCTCCTTTATCAAAGGACCTGTGGTCTTCAGCTCAGTTCAATGCAACAGTCATCTGAAGGTTTTAGCTGCTGAAGGAAGAGTGCAGGAATCGGTCTGTGGTTAGTCATCCATTGACAGCCTTTAACAGAAGCTTGGTTTGTCTAGTGTCTCGATAGCAAGGCGTGCTGCCTAACAGGAGGTTATGTACTTCTAGGTTGATGTTTAAGCTTCATTCAATGGGGTATGCAGTAAGGGTGTGTTCAGTTCTTACCTTTCTTGAGGTGAGAAACTCGACTGCCAGCAAATATCATTTATTCTCACTATCAGTGGTGTGTGTCTGGTGAGCCGTTTAGAGTCACAAGGTGATAAAGGGTCGCAACACCACAGCAGCGCAAATAACATGACAGCAGAATGTGTGGTGTGCACCTGGTTTTGACCTGATAATGACCTCTGTAAAACGTATCGTGGATCAACATGAACGAATGGTTTTTGCTTCTGTTTTATCTGTGTTATTACCCTTTGCACTCTGTTTTGTAGGGCAGTTGCACCAGCTGCAAGAAAGTGACAAACTGCTATGCACCAACCGGGTGCAATTTGCAGATAGATCATGATCAGAGCAAGTGTTTAAGTGGTTGCAAATGCTACTTACATCTATGTTTGTACTTACTCATGGTTCTAAATGACCCAGTATATCCGCCCACGTCGGTCCTTGGACACTGCAGGGAAGGTTCAATCTGTAGAACCATTACCTAACAGGTCATGTTACTGGGTCCTTAAACTTCTGTAGTAGGGCTCCTATAACAATGTAATCTAGTCAGCCTCTGTCCCACATAAATAGACTCCTAATATTGACAGGTAGTGGAGTTACTTTTCCTACCTTGCGGGCCCTAAACCCTTTTACGGACGGTCGTTTGTTTGCCTACAACTGGCCTCTTCACTACGTTTAACACAATAGCATTGTTGCAAGCTTAGCCTCGCAGCCAAGCTGATTTAGAGAATTTCTCAGTTGAGGGAATGACCCACAGCTTTGTGGTGAGTTTTTGCCCCAAATGATGCATGCTGTAATGGCCAGGGACTTGGGCAGCCAGTGGCCATTACTCTGGCACCAACTCTGGAACCTTTTCCCCTGATAGTGGCTTTTTTCCTTTAGGGAGAGGCTGTGGGCCTAACGCACATTGTTTTGTGGTCAGGCTGGAAGGCCTTTTGTCTAGGTTGCCGCTATAGAAGTACCATATACATACATACACACATACCTAAAGAAAGTATTCACTGTGGCACATAATCCTAGGGAGATGGATGAGGCTGCTAATGCCATGTCTAGTTTTAAGTGGACTCATTTCAGGGGACTGGCCCTAGACACTGAGGGGATGAGAAGCCCCTTGACCATGAGCTTGAATCGCTCACTGGTGAGCCGCAGAGAAATCTGGACCTGTGCAGCTTCAATGTGTTGCACCTATGACTCCTTGATTTATTTATATAATTTTGGCACGTCTGTCTGAATTTGGATGCATTTTTGTTGCCTATAAAATGAAGTTTCAACTTGTGTATTTCTACAATTAAGTAAAAAATGTACACTCAAACTTCAGTGTCTAGGATTTTGATGCACGCAGTATGACGTGTGGCTTACCTAAGCTTCATTAATAAATCTTGCACCTTTCTTGAAACCCCTTATACTGTCTACATGCAGGGCTATTGACCTGGCAGTCATGACTGACATCACAGAGAGGTACTGGAAAGTACTAATTTTTACCTATTTCCATTTTTTTTAAATAGCCAGCTTTCATCCTTCTTTGAGGAGCACAAGATTTTGGCTGCTGCTCAATCTGGCTTTGGGCCATCTTAATGTGGAGATGGCTCTAGTCTCTATTTTTGATGACCTGTGAATAGTAGCAGACCAGGATCTATCTTCTGCCTTGGTGCTAGACCTATCAGCTGTTCTTGACACAGCGTTGCATGAGAGGCTGATTCTTAGGTTATTAGAAGTCGTAGTCGGTGGGCCTACCCTGCATTGGATTACATCTTATTTGCAACATCGGGCAGTTTATCTTGCACCTTCTTTTCTGAGTTCAAACTTTAAGTTCAAGATGTGCCTCAAGGCTCCTCGCTGAGTCCAACGCTGTTTAATCTGTATATGCATCCCCTGCCTCTTCTGATTTGGTTGTTCTGTTTCAGTTTGATGAGCTATGTGGATGACACATTCTAATATCGTTTGACCAGCACTGTTCTAAATTGTTGGACAGTGTTCATGACTGTATGATAGCAATGGCCAGGTAATTGGAGGACAACTCTCTGAAATTTAAGTCAGATAAGTCTAAACTACTTCATGTACCTGAGCGGAAAGCTCCTGTAAGTCTTCTAGTTGATTTTTGGCCACGAATGATGGACCCTCCCCTAGCCCCCCAGTGGCCAAGGTACATAATCTCTGGTTTCATTTTGACACAGACCTTTCCTTAAACAGCCAAGTCTGATATCCGTCATCCACTTCCTTTCTCCGTCATCCACTTCCTTTCTGCTAATGAGGATGCTACTTAAAATCCTTCCAGCGCTTCCCCCCTCAGACTCGTCCTCTGGTGGTGCAGGCCACGATTCGTAGTCATCTCGACTATTGCAATTCCCTAGTTTTGGGTTCTTCCTCAGACCTGTTTAACCTCCTGCGTCATATTGAAAACGCTGCATGAAAGCTTGCACTTCAGTGGCCACGCAGTTCTTCATCTTCAGCAGCGCTGACAACTCTGCAATGATTAGCAGTCTCCAAACATGTCACCTTTTACGCACTTTGCTTGGTCTTTCAAGCCTTGCACCAGTTTGGTCCATCTTACCTTCAACAAAAGTTTATTAAATATCTTCCCTGTTGCCAGTTGAGGTCTTCTGTCGCCACCCACTGGGTAGTCCCTAGTTCTGGCTGTGCCAGACTGGGTGGGTGTACTTTCTCAGTGGCAGCAACCAAACTATGGAATTCTTTACCGATACCGCTGCAATCTTGCAATCAACTACTGCCCTTTATGAAAGCTCTGCAAACCTGGCTCTACTCGAAGTAGGGTGATGTCCATTTCAGTTTCTACTGGCTAGACTACTTTGTTTCTCCTTAGCACTAGGACGGCATTCAGGTAAGAGTGTTTAATAGGTCTATTTTTATATTAATTTACAAATACACAAAGTTTGGAATCTTGGTGCCCCAAAATGAATTTTTGACAGGATCAATCTTCTAGAATATACCCATGGTATATGGATGAAATCTATTTGCTGCAAGGGGAAACGTCCTGTCTTGTCTAGACTCCATTTTGAAATATCTTGGTATGGGCTTGTTGAAGTGTGATTTAAGGAACTGGTCATGGTGGGGCTCACAGTCATTTCCCTTGTGCAGGATAGTAGAGAATGTTAGCCACTTACAAACTTTTTTTATGTTGTGCAGGGAGATTAAAGCTTTCCTAATTTTAGTGTGTGAATTATTGCAGATATTTTAAACGTGTGGTTTTGTTCTCTTAACCATGTTTGCAGTAGCTTTGAGAGCAGCTTGGTTTTACTGAACTTTCCTTTTTAGCCTTCAAAGGGGCTTTCTGGTTTAGGGAATTTGTCGCCACAGTAGTTTAGATTGAAAGTAGCGAGTTTCCATTACTGAGATTCGATAAAAAAAACCTTACTCTGAGATGGATCACAATAGTAGGGTTGCGCAGGGCACTGTCACGTGCACATTTAACCTAGGATACAGGTGTCCTCTGCAAACCTGCAGCTGTGCTCACTGGTTTATGATAACAGTTTGAAGCAACTTTAAGTTTGCGCTGAGTAATTCAGGTCTCTATCGTTCGCAGTTGTTCAAGTATGGAGTGACTACTAGGGTCTTGCTAACATGGCTAAGCGACAATTCAGTCTGGTGAATTGAAGGTTGGAGTCAGATCCATTCAAGAGGTACTTCTGACAGTCGGCTAGCTGGATCTCATGCCCTCTAGGTGCACCGGTGAGCAGGCAGAGAGAATTTAGAGGCTAAATTGCATCTTGACTATTCTTATGCATTCTACTAATAGCTTCCGGTTTTATGGCATTTATTATTTTTGAAATTTTTTGCTATATTTATCACTATTTTTTAAAACTCATTGGTATTTATTCATATTTATTTTTATTTGATACAAATATAAAATTGCGACTAGTCTATTTTCCGATTTATTTACCTGATAAATGTACACCCACACTTCGATGTTTCTAGGGTTTTTTGGGGTGTGCAAAGTAGCCTTAGACAGTGAAAACAATACACCCTCCAGAACACATTAATATTGAAGCACTAGCATGCCTAGTTCTTTAAACTTCATTAAGAAATCTCCTCCCTTTTTTAGATCGAAGCCTAGCTGTCTGGTTGTGAAAAGGCTTCCTGTGGGCATTCTGAAAGCTTCCCTAAGAATGCTTTTCGTCCATTGCTTACCATTGGCTTTGTGGTTTGAAACTCACATTTTCTGGTTTTCTGTTTGCTGGCTTTGTTTTAGGCTGGCATGTCTTCGTCCCTCCTGTGGAGTAAGGCTTGTTCACCATCGCTCCTTGTATTCTTCCACGCGTCCGAGCTTTCTATAAACAGGCCTTTAAATTTTGTTCTTATCTTGTCACACTTGCTGTGCTTTTAAAGATAGAGATCAAATGTCAGACTCTCTCTTCCAAGGGAGCTTGGTGTCTACTTTCCTTTCTCTGACTTCAAAGTGAGAGGATTTGTGTGACAATCTTGCTGGCTACTGGGCAAAACAAAAATTCTAGCACACATCAAAATTGTAATGTCTATAAATAAATTGAGCACATATTTCAGAATATATTAGAATTAGGAAAGCACAAATTAAGCTTAAGCACATTTTTTTGTAATTCTGGAGTGTGGTGGAAACAAATATAATACGATCAAAACAAATCAGTACACTAGGTGATGTCATTTCCACACATTATCCATTGTGCACTGTATAGTTTTATTAGTAAAACTGTATGTGCAAATATAATGGTCATTTAAATTGAAAATGTGTTGTCTGTAACAGCAGTGTACTACCACACCATGCACACTCCACACTACACCACTCCACTCTACAACACTCTACGCCCCTCACTCTATGACACTGCTCTACTCTACTCTACGACACAAGCTCCACTCCACCACACTCCACTCTATGCCACTTTTTGACACTTCACTCTAGGCCACTCTACTCCACTCTACAACACTCCACCCTATGACACTTCAGTCTACGACACTCCATGACACTCTGTGCCACTTTACTTCACTCTATGCAATTCCACACTATGCCACTCCACTTTATGACAATTTACTGCACTTTTCGCTACTCCGCTCCACTCCACTCTACACCACTCCACTCTACAAAACTGTACTCTACTCTATGCCCCTCAACTCTGTGCCCCTCCACTCTTTGCCCCTTCACTCTGACACTCTACTTTACTCCACTCTACACCACTCCACTCTATGACATTCTACTCTATGACACTCTACTCCACTACACTACACTCTACAACACTCTATGCCACTCCACTCCACTTCATTCTAGGCCACTCTACACCACTCCTCTCTATGACTCTACTCCATTCTATTCCACTCCAATCTACGCCCTCCACTCTATGCCACTCCACTGTATGACTCGCTACTTTACTTCACTCTACGACATTATGCTACAACACTCTATGCCACTCCACTCTGACACTCTACGACACTCTGCTCCACTCTGCTTCACTCTACTCTACGACACTCTACTCCACTCTATGCCCCTTCACTCTACACCACTTCACTCTAGGCCACTCTACACCACTCCACTCTATGTAACTCCACGTCACTATACCCTATGCCACTCCACTCTATGCCCCTCCGCTCTATACCCCTTCACTTCATGCACTCCAGTCCATGACACTCCACTCCATTCTACACCACTCCACTCTATGACTCTACTGCACTCTGTGCCACTTCTCGACACTCCACTTTACGACACTGTATTCCACTCTAGGCCCCTCCACTCTTTTCTACTTTACTTTACTCTACTCCACTCCACCCTACGCCCCTCCACTCCACAACACTCTACTACCATCTTTGCCACTCCACTCTGACACTCCACTCTATGCCACTAATGTTTAGCCATGCTGAACAGCAGCATACTGGTGTACAACATGACTAAAACACATAAGCAACTAGGTCTTGCATAGGTGATACCTATTGGCTTTGCCAGTGCTTGTTTTTATTGAACTCCCTATGTTGTCAATATGGATAGGTATGATAGCTTCTCCTATTATACCTGTTGAAGTGAGTTGTGGAACTTGGAAATCAAAGGTTCAGCTCCCTGCAGGGTGGACTTGGCTTTCACCTTTATTGGACCTATAAAATGACGTCAGGACTCACCATGATCAGCGACTTAGCCGCAACGAGGAACAGCGGCTATTCTGACATGTTGCCTGACTTGAAGACCAACAAAGACCGCAACGGGGTCCGGCGTCTCAAGAAGCATGCACCAATCAACTTCCGGGTCAGGCGTGCTAGACCCCAACCTTTTCTTCAGGGTTGCAACCTTCAACTCGGCTGCAGTTAGATGCCTTGGTAGTTTATCTTGGCCGATCAGTTCGCTACTCGTTTTCCGTAATCGGTGCACGTTTGTTGGTTTTTCTAATGCTCCCCTTCGGGTTCCCTGCATTGCGGTATTCTGAAGATCTTTCTGGAAGCCTGCCTCTTTCAGTCGTTATTTGGTTCATTTAGTTTGCGTCTGCTTTATTTGCACATGTGTCTCTTCTCATTCTCCAGTGGGTCGAGGGTACCTCTGCAAGTAGATCACCGGCGCTTTCATCCATGTAATGTCTGCTATCCATCGAATCAATGCCTTGGCTCCTCTGAAGCGAATCTACCGCCGAGAAGCTGTCCTCGTGCCATTCTCAATACATCCCTGTTACCCCGGGGCCTACCCGTTAAAACCTGTGTAGATGTTTTCTACAGGCCTAAGGTTTCAGGTTCGAGCTGCGGGATTCCTTTGGCATGGACGGTCCACTGGCGCTTTCAGGGTCAAACAAACGAGTACATACATCAGTTTGTGTCTTCACTAACATCTGCTTCACAACTAAACCCAGCGCTCAGAAGTAAAGTTGTGCAAAGTTGACTTTTGTTCACTTGGTGAAGTTTTTCTTTTAATAAATACCAGTGTGGTATGAAATGTATGTTCATGTCCAGTTGTATGGAGTGTGACCCAGGAATGGGATGTAAGGGGGGGGGGGGCGGAGGCGTTGGAGCTGGAGGAGAATTGCTGCCTTGAGGATCTCCTGGTGAGCAAATTAAAAACAGCCACAAATTTAGGGAAAATATCGACAGCATTTTCAAGGAAATTAATTAGGGCAAGGAGGCTCATGTATATATATTCATTAATTGAACGGCAGGTACCATTCATTTAAAAGACGTAAATAAATGGAATACATTTGTCGTTTGAAATCAGTGCAATTTTAAAACCGTTATGAGCACATAGGGTATGGTGACTACAATTGTCATTTTAGTTTATTCATTTGAGGACACAACAGTGACTACTTCTAATACTTTAGTTTATTATTTTGTGAAAAAGGTAATAATCTATTATAGGCATAGTACTTATAAAATAATACCTCAGTATGTTGCGAATGTTGCTTCTGGCTCTTCCGAGAGAACCTGGCACGCGATGGGAGGAATGGGATGATGCTTTTGAGATACACACGCTTGCAGCTGGAGGAGAACGTTTATCAGATGATTGAAACAGGCCACCTTATTGCATTGTTTGGGCGAGAAAGGATTAAGAATTGATCACATTCTCCCAGAGGTGCAAGTTGAAGAACGTGGGGACAAGTTGACTCTATACGTGAAAATCTGAAACAATTGGTAAATTATTTTGGGTTTCAAACTAATATTATTTTAGAACGCTATAAATTATTTTGTAGAGTTAGGGAATTAATCAATAGTTTAGTAACAGCTTTAGTAGGGTTAATGGTAAGTGGTGCATTTACTGGTAAACAATTAGTGATGCACACGTTGAACAAAACCATTCAGGAAAAGCTTTCGGCCCCCATTACTCTACACTGAAAGAAGCTTTAGGTGTAGCTTGGGGAGAAGAGATTACATAAAAATGTGCAAAATATGTCAATGAACAGAAGAAAGAGGAACGTATGGTGATAAAAGTGCAGAAGAACGCATTGAGGGGAGATTGCGAAGCTGTATGCGTGGTTCAACACTCTGGGGCCGATTCCGATTCGGGTCGGAAGCGCACCTAACAGTATTCATCCGGAAAAAATACCAGCCGAACGCGTGTTTCCCGACTGACTCGAACACTCTACCGAACAAACAAGTACGATGTGCATAACAGCCCAGATTCCGACCCAGCCGTACTTACCCAATCCAGCTCCTTTTCTCCGCCCGAGCCGGATCCGTAAACGCCGAATCGAGTCGCACGGAACCAAATACACAGCACCTTCCGGCCGGACTAGTACGATGCGTCTTCCGTACGCGCCGAACCAGTCGCTACGTCCGGCACGTTTCAGCATCCGGGAGAGCCGCACATAAGCTCCGATTCGCGCCACAAGACGATCTACGGCTACGAGACGAACAAGCCAGCGACGAGTACGAGTCGAAGACACGCGAAACCCGAACGAGACGAACCAACCATGAATCCCATCGCGCAGGTCCTACCAATACTCTACATCTATTACCGGGACCGATTCGGACGCCTACGGCGCAGACGGTAAGTCAAACACCAACAATACAAACTAACTACACGTACCTAAAATATGTCACACACACATAGGGATGCACAAATGACGTACACTAGCAACAGCACAATCATAGGGGTGGGATGGGCATCACCAATGCCATACACACCCATAGGTGCCTGGATGCCTGCCACCACCACCATCCCCACTCATGGGGGGCTGGATGCCTATCACTACCACCCCCCCTACTCATGGGGGGCTGGATGCCTATCACTACTACCTCCCCACTCATGGGGGCTGGATGCCTATCACTACTACCATCCCCACTCATGGTGGGCTGAATGCCTATCACTACTACCATCCCCACTCATGGTGGGCTGGATGCCTATCACTACTACCATCCCCACTCATGGGGGCTGGATGCCTATCACTACCACCCCCCTACTCATGGGGGGCTGGATGCCTATCACTACCACCCCCCTACTCATGGGGGCTGGCTGCCTATCACTACCACCACCCCTACTCAGGGGGGCCTGGATGCCTACCACTACCACCACCCCTACTCGGGGGGCCTGGATGCCTACCACTACCACCCCCCCCTACTCATGGTGGGCTGGATGCCTATCACTACTACCATCCCCACTCATGGGGGGCTAGATGCCTATCACTACCACCACCCCTACTCATAGGACGGGTAATGCATGACACAACCAGCATACTCCCACATAAGGAATCCCAGAAAGTTACATCGACCCAAACAACATGACAAGCGTGTGTAGTCCATGTCAAATGCCTACAACACTAAACATGACAATGAACATACAATGTGACCCACAATCACATGTGTGACACATCAAAGTGTGTGGCCTCCACAATACAAGCCGACCATGGCCACTGTGGCAATGGGGCCCAGGGTCCAAGGCTGATGGACCTTTTGATCAGTGTGGCAATGGGGCCTAAAGCCCCATCACCACAGTCACCAGAAGGTAAGTGTGGGGTCCAAGGCTGATGGACCTTTTGATCAGTGTGGAAATGGGGCCTAAAGCCCCATCACCACAGTCACCAAAAGGCAAGTGTGGGGTCCAAGGCTGATGGACCTTTTGATCAGTGTGGCAATGGGGCCTAAAGCCCCATCACCACAGTCACCAGAAGGTAAGTGTGGGGTCCAAGGCTGATGGACCTTTTGATCAGTGTGGCAATGGGGCCTAAAGCCCCATCACCACAGTCACCAAAAGGCAAGTGTGGGGTCCAAGGCTGATGGACCTTTTGATCAGTGTGGCAATGGGGCCTAAAGCCCCATCACCACAGTCACCAGCAGGCAAGTGTGTGGTCCAAGGATGATGGACCTTTTGATCAGTGTGGCAATGGGGCCTAAAGCCCCATCACCACAGTCACCAAAAGGCAAGTGTGGGGTCCAAGGCTGATGGACCTTTTGATCAGTGTGGCAATGGGGCCTAAAGCCCCATCACCACAGTCACCAGAAGGCAAGTGTGGGGTCCAAGGCTGATGGACCTTTTGATCAGTGTGGCAATGGGGCCTAAAGCCCCATCACCACAGTCACCAGAAGGCAAGTGTGGGGTCCAAGGCTGATGGACCTTTTGATCAGTGTGGCAATGGGGCCTAAAGCCCCATCACCACAGTCACCAAAAGGCAAGTGTGGGGTCCAAGGCTGATGGACCTTTTGATCAGTGTGGCAATGGGGTCTAAAGCCCCATCACCACAGTCACCAGAAGGTAAGTGTGGGGTCCAAGGCTGATGGACCTTTTGATCAGTGTGGCTATGGGGCCTAAAGCCCCATCACCACGGTGATCAAAAGGTAAGTGAAGGCATGGTAAAAGCTGCCAAAGACAAACTGAATGGATGAATCCTGGTCACACAACAACTAAAACATCTGTGGCATAGTACTGCTTGTGTCCCATTGCAACATAGATTGGGGGAGGCTAACAGTGCAGTGTCACAGAAACATCGCCTTTGTCCATGTGCATACAAACATCACACATGGGGGACCACATTGCCAACAATCAGCCGATTACACAATGACAGAAGTTACCATCATGATGCTGACCCACATTTCTGCACCTATGGACACACAAATGTATATAATCTGTGGAGACTGTGGATGTCAGGTGAACAAATACCATACCATGGCAGCAATGGGACATACAAACCATGATCATTGTGCTGACTGATGACCCAGGAGTACCAGGGAGAGCAGGGGAAAATCACCAAACTACATACAGCCAATGGCACACTACAGAAATGCCAATGCAGTGATGCAAATGCACTAACACAAACAGGCAGACTCACACTGCATATCAAACACAACAGGTGATGGGGGTGTGTGCCAGTGTCCCCAGGCAACCACACAACACATGAGGAGGTCTGAATCCCAATTACACAGATGTGTATACAGTGCCACACACAAGTAACTCATGGATTGGATTCCCCTATGTGGGAAATCTGGCATTGTCAGATGAGAGGGAGCCCAAATTACACATGTCACACAAGCTTGTAGGAACAGCAACTAACACAGCAAGAGACACACCCACCACAGCACTACCCCCAGGGACCCCACATTGTGCAGACACTAGCCTGCATGACAATTCCACTGTGATGACAAAGGTAGATGTTGATCACACTGTGAACCACAGCCATGTGTCCTCAGCTACAAACTACCATCACACCTACACAAGCTCCAATCAAACAGCAGGGCCTGCCAGCCAAGGCCAATATGGAGGTAGTGGTCTAGCCGTGCAACAAGTCACATTTGCACACTCAACACCACACACCCTCATCTGCAACAATGTGCAGCAGTGAAGCTCACATGGACTGGTGACATTGCACATGCACCCATGACAAACCCAGGGGTGGGGGGGGAACTAAGGTGCAGAAACCCATCACACATGCCCACTCAACATGACTCGTCCATGAATGACACACTGCACAGTATGCCGTACATGCGCATGATGTGAAATCCACCACAAACAATGGGATCCTGGCCATAGTCACACACCAACGAAGAAGCCAAGGTGAGACACAAAGAACACACGTACACAACTTCCAACATTGCAGCTCTGAGCCTGAGGAGTGGCAGCAGTCACACACACAACGCGTCACAATCACTGAAAGGTACCACAAACTCCAAATCACATTACTTGTGTAAACAACAAGTGCCAAGGGGAATCCTGAATGTGTCCCATCTGCGTTTGCCCACATCCCCAGCCCTGACAACAAAGACAACCTGGGATGACAACCTCATGAACATCAGTTTGCCATGCAACCACATCACGGAGAAACCAGGTCCAAGATGCTGGATGAACACATACCAACTCTGCAACCATCACAAACAGGAACATCCCTAGGGACACAGCCTGTGTAGGAAAAGGGAAGGGAACATGCACAGACATGCTCACACAACACACAACACGGGCACACGCAATGTCACCGGATTACACACAGCCATGAGGGCACTCCACTCCTGTGGAAGCTCCGCTGTGCCAAACCTGGTCTGTGCACAACTCAAACCTATCAGCAGGACACTCTGTCAGTGAGTCAACAACTACAACACACAGAAGCCTCTGCTCACATCAGCCTGGGTACGGGAGTGTCACGTCAGTCATCTGCATACACCCAAAACACGTGGCAATCCAGTTGTACTGTATACACAGATGAGTCCTCCAAAATTGATGTGCAAAACTGCATGTCCAGTGGAGACGGGCACACACTCAGGGTACTAGGAACATTGGACAGTGGTAAGCCCAACAGATGTGCTACAGTGTAGGACAAAGATGGTAATATACAAATGCTAAACGTACATCCCTGTGTCAAATGCTGAACATTACACCCTCAGACTGCAGCAAGGGATGCTATAGATCCAGACTAGATTAGGACACATATACCATGGGCCACATGGAGACCATCACAGCAAAACTTCATTTACCTGATCTGAACACAATTACAACAGCAAATGCATGATACTACACATCTACATCATGTACCACCAAAGATTAACCACAAGTAAACAAAAAGAGGCTTTATTCAGCAAGTGTGCAACTCAAATCAAAAGTCCAAAATTCACTACGGCCAATGTCCAGTCCAAATACACAGTCCCAACAGGGTGATGTGTGACTACTCGTCACAACTTGCTTGCCTGCACAGGTACCAACAGGGGACATCCCCCTTGGAGGGGCATACGAGGGGCAGGCCAGGCACCGCAGGGACAGGATCAGGGGATGCCAGAAGGAGGCAGGGAAGGTGAGGTGGGTGCAGGAGTCTCACCGGCAACTGCAGTGGAGGTGTCTGACTCGGGGGGCCGGCACCACTGCAGGGCTCAAGTCCGATGGTGTTGGGGCTGCAACCACTGCAGTGGGCTGGGCAGATGGAGTGGGCTGGGTCCTCAATGCAGTGCCCGAGTCAGATGGGGTTGTTGTGGACTCCACCGCAGTGCATGACTCCAAGGGAGTGGAAGGGGGGGCAGAAGAGCTGGGCAGGACAGAGGGGGGACGACACGGTCTCCACACCAGTGGCACATACAGGCAGAGCGTCTGGTTTGGGGGTGGAAGAGCAAGTGGCAGGGGGGGAGGGCCTGAGCACTTTGGGGATGCGGTATCGGTGTGTGGGGGAACCTGGGGCAGGGTGTGGCGGTGGAACATGTGGAGTGGTGGCCTGGGGGATGGAGGTGAGAGACTGGGTGGGTGACTTGCAGGGCGGTGGCGGGGTCTTGCTCTTCCGGGTCCGGGGGGACTTGCGGGTGGGGGGCTCACTTTGCCTGCACCTGGGGGAGGGTGTCCGGGTGCGAGGGGCACTCCCCTCTGTGTGGGTGGACTTCCTCTTCCCCCGGTATGCTGGATCAGCAGGATCGGAGGGGAAGAGGCCGAGGTCACACAGGAAGAGCTTCTGTGCAGCTGGGGTAGCAGGCGAGGCAAGGGAAGGGGTCTTGGAGGGAGAGGATTTGGAGGACTGCGTAGTGGATGTGGATGCCTGTGTGTGTGTGTGTTCCCCATCCCCTGTGTCTGTGGTATCAGTCCCCTGAGGATGCTTGTGTGCACGTCTTGCCTTTCTCTTGGGTGTGTCTGTGGTGCTCGTGTCTGTGTGCTTGGGTGAATGTGCAGGTGTGCATGTGCTTTGGACAGGTAGGGTGGTAGGAAGTGTGGATGGGGCAGAGGTGGGAGGGGTGAGGGACTGTTGGAGGAGGGACACTGCTGCCGTCAGGGAGGAGTCCATGGACCTATTGCTCCTCTGTAGGGCAGACATACCCGTCGAGATGCCCTCCATGAACGACACCAGCTGTGTCAACAGAGTGGTGTGTGCATGGAGGACAGTCAGCATTGCTGTCTGCCCTACATGGAGCTGCCGAAGGAGGTACACAGACTCCTCACTCAGGGCAGCAGGGGACACAGGGGCAGGGGGTGCGGTGCCTGGCTTGAAGGAGACATGCTCCCGAGCACGGGAGCCTCCACGGACCTCAGGAATGGGAGCCAATGGGAGGGCGGTGGTGGTGGCGGGGTCAGACAGACTAGCTGGGGTGTGGTGGCTGCTGACACCCGCCTCCACAAGGGAGTCATCCTCTGAGCTGCTGTGGTCCTCAGCTGAGGTGGATGGTGCTGAGGACTCCTCGGTGTGGCTCCCCTCGCCCTCCGTGCCACTGGGTCCCTCTGACCACTCGTCGGACGCTGACCCAGTCTGGCTCCGCTGCTCCTCCTGGTCCGTGGAGCTGTCCCCTCCTGTGGCTGTGGATGTATCTGCAAACAATTAGGGAAACAGACAAACATCAGTCACCTGCACTGACCGCACACACCACAGTAAGTACAGCACATCACAGAGCAAGCCCTGGCATCACTAGTAGAACATTCCCAAAAGTCATCACACAGATTAGGAGAAGCCAATTGTCAGTCTGATGGACAGCCATGGAACAGACACCCCTCCTGCCCTTGCACCCATCTGTCTGGTGCCTGTCTGATGGTAAGACCCCAGTGTGGACACATGCACCACCTACACAGTAGTTGGACATTGCTGAGAACACGGTGAAGTATGTGAACATGCCCACGTCACATCTCTTGCCACTGAGTCAGTGCAGGTGTCTGGATAAATGGACGGCCTGAGCCTAAAAAGAAATGCATGTGATGCATACCAGCACCAGACCCCATGAAGCACCCATGTCCGGATAGTCAATGCCACAATGGGGTGCCTGTTGCACATGTCACCACCCTGCAGGATCACCCTTAGGAAGTTTAATGCCATGACACAGGCATGCCTGCAAAGTCATACATCACTGTCTCCAGTCACATGGCCATGTTAGCCAGCAAACAACAGACTGCACTGTGTCACTATCCTAGGACATGGGGAAGGCAAGTAATGTAACTGACAAGTGCACATGTTCATCCCCCACTAACCACATCCTCTGAACCCGTATTTGTACACTGCACACCATTTGGACAAATGGGAGACATGAAACAGTACTCCCTGAACCAGAGCACCTCACAGTGTGCTGTGAATGATCAACAGCTGCCTGAAAGTCACAGTCTCATACACCTGTCTGCACAGTCAAGTGATCAAACACCTATGAGTCACAGAAGTCTTGTCTCACATGGTCCAATAGCAGATGGCATGCTGACCCCTAACCGAAGGACATCACAGGAGTCACAACAATGTAGTCACAGCACAACGACACAGAGGCAGACACCTGAGGCAACATTTCACTGAGCACAGCATGTCAGATGATACACGGGAGTGGGAGTACAGAGTGTATTGTATGCCCTGTAGTAGGCATAACTGTCCGGCTCCACCTGAAAGAGGGATGAGCCCTGGTCAGTGGGCAGGTGGCTAAGCATGTGTGACACATTTGACATACATACTCCTGAGGCCCAGACAATTTACCCACCCGCAGAATGGGGGTGTGGCAAATACCCCAGGGACATGTGGTGAATTAGATGTGCAAGTGGATCACATATCAAAGTTACACCCAGACTACATTGCACGACTCAGGCATTGTGTGAGCAACTGACCCACCCATGAAGGCAAACACAATGTCACGGGGACAGAATCTGTCACCACCTTGAGCAAAGCAAAATGCTAGGACCCTGTACCCAAGTGACACAATTATCCTGAGCGTAAGGAGCACACTGGCGCATCAGATGGGTAGTGGCCAGGTTACAATAGAGGGACATGGGTACTGGACAAGAAGACTGATGTACTGGGGCAGTTTAACCAGGCCAGAGGAGGGCACATAGCATGTTAGACAGAGTTCACAGTGCAGTCTTAGACTCACCCCCTCCTTGCTGCTGTCTGCCCTTCAGCTGCCCATCCAGCTCCGGGAAGACCACCGGCAGGATCTGGAGCATGTGGGGGGTCAGGGTCCGGTGTCCGCCCCTCCTGCAAGGAGGCGACAGCTTCAGCTGGAACCTTGCAATCCTCCGGGTCCTGCCACCTCTTCTGGCAGTTGCGGATCCGGCGCTTGTAGACCCCCACGGATCGGACTGTCCGGACGATGTCCAGCCAGATGTCCTGCTTCCGATGGGCATCAACCTGTGAGGATGAGAAAGTGAAAAGGCCATTACTACACATGCAACATATCCGTGCATCACACAGTTGGAAATACATGTCTCAATCACAGGGGCATATGATGTACACAGGCAGTGCAACGAGGGCTATGGACAGTTTGCCAGCAGTTACTACATGGTATCATTGCATGGGTAGTGAACCTTGTTTGAATGCACTGTTACTCCACTGTACCTGTTCAGTGCAAGTGACTAAACACTTTGGGGGGTGCGAACTACTCAGTGGGCATGCCAGCCAGTGGTGTGCACACTGTAAATCCTGCTTGTCATGCAACATGCACAATCAGTGAGGCAGTGGACAGCACACTCACCTGCTCCCCTGGTGTCCCATACAGCTTGCTGTACTGTGGAAGGAGGCTGTCCAGCAGGGCCTGGTTCTCCTCATGGGTGAAGGCTGGGGCTCTCTCCACAGTACGTGCCATTGCAGCAGCCAGAGGATGCAGAGACAGCAGCAGTGTAGTGGCAGATGTCGTCCTGGAGCATGTAGTGCAGGCAAGTGAGCTCTCAGGGGAACAGCCAGCATTATATGTGTGCTGCAGAGGCAGATACTGTCCCATGTGTCCAAAGTGATAGGTCCAAGTCGGTAGCATCTTCTGAATCTGGCCAATCCATGGAATAGCAGCTCCAAAACACGCCCACAGCATCCTTCAAAAAGTTCAACTTCATGACACCCATGAATTTGCAACATTGTTGTGGCTGGCCAACTGAATTCACTGCATCAGACTCGTTGAAAATTCAAAAACCGCATCCGTTGCCATGCCAGGCCCCAGCCAATGCGTGCACACCGATCGGACCATTGCTGTACCACGCGTACCTGCGATACAACGCGTACCCGCTCACATTGAATGCAATGGTCCGAGCGGGCACACCGATCGGACCATTGCTGTACAACGCGTACCCGCTCACATTGAATGCAATGGTCCGAGCGGGCACACCAATCGGACCATTGCTGTACCACGCATACCCGCGATACAACGCGTACCCGCTCACATTGAATCCAATGGTCCGAGCGGGCACACCGATCGGACCATTGCTGTACAACGCGTACCCGCTCACATTGAATGCAATGGTCCGAGCGGGCACACCGATCGGACCATTGCTGTACAACGCGTACCCGCGATTCAACGCGTACCCGCTCACATTGAATGCAATGGTCCGAGCGGGCACACCGATCGGACCATTGCTGTACAACGCGTACCCGCTCACATTGAATGCAATGGTCCGAGCGGGCACACCGATCGGACCATTGGTGTACAACGCGTACCCGCTCACATTGAATGCAATGGTCCGAGCGGGCACACCGATCGGACCATTGCTGTACAACGCGTACCCGCGATACAACGCGTACCCGCTCACATTGAATGCAATGGTCCGAGCGGGCACACCGATCGGGCCATTGCTGTACAACGCGTCCCTGTACAGGTCACACGCATGTGTCACCATGCTGGTCAATGGTGAACCTATGCCAGCCACATATACTTTCCAGGGACTCTGGGGCACACCTACTACACCACACCCAGTCCACACTGTATCTAAGGCATGTGTGGCAGCATGACCTTATCTGTGTATGGGTGTGTACATGTTGTTTTTGGGCTGGCACTTGGGGGCAGACACACCCAGGCTGTGCACAAGTTAATGGGGACAGGGTCCTTTGTGTGTCGTGCACATGACCACTGGGATGTGCAACTGTTCATTTTTGGAGCATGTTGCATGGTCACATTTCCAGGTTATGTATATGTATGACGTCACATACCCCAAGGCTCATGTGGGAAAGCATGTACATCACAGGGTGGCCCATTGCCACAATAGTCATGTCCCTCCGCAGTCTGTGTGCATGTTGTGTTTCACATGTCTGACTCCATGTGCACAATGGGAGACAGTCTCCACATCCACGTTGTTTGTGCATGGACTTAGATGTTGTGTGTGTGTGTCACAGACGTCCATGTCTGTCCTGCAGAGGCTACAGGGGGCACTACCTGTGGGAGTCATGTTTGATTTTTCTGACGTGTACATGATACGCCATGTCATGCCAGTGTCCATGTGGCAAGACAGTGTCACTGAGAATCTACCTGTCAATGAGTTGAGATGCCTGTGGCGCATCTGTCCAGACGTCACTGTGGTATGTGTGTGGAATGTGAGAGCAGTAAATGGGAACTGTGACACAGCCAAATGGTTTCACATAGCACACCCTGGGACCTGTTGTCCACAGATGTTGAACTGAGATGTTACATGATGTCCATGTGGGTGCCATATGTGTCCAAACAGAACGAGACACACATCAAGTACTAGTGTTTGCTGATGATGTAGCATGTGAACTACAGTATGGTGAATGGCACATATGTGGGGTGACTGACAATCTTGACTTCTTCACCTCTGCACTGCAGGGCTCCTGCTGTCCATCGACCATTCCCAGACCTGGCAACGATGGTGGAACGTGACAGCATCCGACGGTACCGCTTCACCAGGCAGCTGATTGAGGATTTGGCTGTGCGGTTGGACCCACATTTGCAGCCTGGCCGGCCGTATCCGACAGCGCTGACCCCCAAGGTGAAGGTGATGGCAGCCCTACACTTCTTTGCCACCAGTACCTTTCAACACACTGTGGCATCTACTGGTGGTATGTCACAGACTATGTTCAGCCGTGTGCTACGCGATGTTTTGGTGGCGATGTTGAGATGCCTTAACCAGTACATCTATTTCCCACAACGTCACCGACTCACTGACGTCAAGAGTGACTTCTATGCCCTGGGGAGGATGCCATATGTCATTGGCTCCATTGATGGGACACATGTGGCTTTGGTACCACCACAGGCACATGAGCAGGCATACAGGAACAGGAAACATTACCATTCTGTCAATGCTCTGGTGGTGGGGGGCGCTAGGTGGCGCACACGCAAGATGGCCGCACATATGTGAGGCTCCTGCAGCTTAGCGTGAATATCCTTTAATTTATCCTGACTTTAGACCCCATAGCCGAATTGCACTACGGCATGCTGGTGTGCTGGGCTCGATGAAGACTCGCTGAGAAAATCAGCGAGATTGAGCTTACCCTGCTCCCGCCGGGGAGACGTGAAGATCCGGACGTGGGCGAGGAAGGTGCGACGCGACCCTCCGGCGCGGCCACCAGACCTACGTGAGATCGGTGCACCACACGAGGCGGCTAGGCCCTGGGACGCGGGGCGTGTGGAGGCGCTGGAGGCGGCGAGCTGACTTGCCTGCTCGGAGCTCGCAACTGCTCCCGCATCGGAGACACCGCCTACCCGCTGACCGGGGAAGGAGTGAACGACAGCCTAGAAGCTGCAGGAGGTGGGTGTGTGGCGGCGCGGAACTGGCGCTGGGGACGCACCGCGTTCAGTTGCGATCTGACTCGAATTGACAGCGCTATGTTTGGAATGGGACGGCGGAATCGGGGGCCTGGAGTGGCTGTGTTGCTACCGCTGCCCCTTTGAAATTGACGGATGGGCATTGGGCTGCTCGCGAGCCGTTAGACGCGACAACGCTGGGGCACTGAGCATTGGAGGTCCCCCGAGGAAGCGAATCTGCCCGCATTGAGATGTGGATGTACTCTTGGCCTCTATTGTCGCTGCAGCTGGGGTGAGTGAGGCACCGGCTTCTCACCTGAAGATACAGAGTGCAGACGTGGCCCTTGCTCTCTGAGGAGGCCCCTGTTGAGGGTGGCGGAGGTGGAGGCGGGTGCTTGCGGAGCGGCCATCTATCGGCGCCCCCTCTGCTGCTAGTGAATGGGCGCTTGAGGTCCCTGGATGGGCACCGACGCGAGTCCGACTGCTGCTGGCCGCCGTCTTGCACAGAGGACCATTGGAGGTGCAGTGTGCTCGCCCTGAGTGCCCTGAGACTTGCTGACCTGGGGAGCATTTGTTGGAGGTCGATCTCCCCCGGACTGGGCCGGCTGGAGAGGCGGGACCTGCCCAGGTGATACCCTGAACATGGCTGTGTGCGATTGATGGGCGGTGCGACTGTGGGGAGACACGCTGCCCTCTCTGGGCTCCTGGGCCTGGCTTGAGTCCACGTGTGGCGGTGTAGGCGCCTGGGGACGGAGAAACCCGACTAGACCACACAGCTCACTACTGATTGGCTGGAGAGGCTAAAAAGATCGGTCGCACGAGGTGCGCGCGCAGTGTTATATCCCCTGTATCACTGACTCTGCTACACTTGGACCTCGGTAACCAGTGAGTGCGACATAGCCTTTCCCTGCGGAGTGCACGCGGCGACATCGCAGCTAGACCAGCAATCTGCAATTACAGAACACCATGGGAAAAACAGATATCCGTCAACCCAAATTGAACTTTGATGCGGCGAAAAGGAGTACCCGTAACATGCCAGATGACCAGGTCCCGGCTGGGAGAGATGAGACACCGGCTGTGGCGACTGCACAAAACACAGATGTGCAAAGTATACTCCAGGAGGTGCGACAAGGATTCGCCACTATAGTGGACAAAGTAGACAGAATGTCGTCGCGCATGGATGCCATTGCAACACAAGCTGGAGTGACATGAAGACCGACTCAAGGAGGCGGAAAGGCGCATCTCGGACACTGAGGATGTGACCACTCATGTATCTACGCAGGTCACCCACATGGATAAACTCCTGAAAATCATTGAGGCGAAAAATGAAGATTTGGAAGCGCGCAGTCGGCGCAATAATATCCGCATTCTTGGTGTCCCGGAGACAACAAACGTAGGGAAGATGGAGGAATATGTGGAGAAGCTGTTACTGTCCTCAATTGGAGCTGAAGCATTCTCTAACCAGTTTATCATAGAGCGAGCGCACAGATCCCTGGGACCGCGTCCCCCTCCGGGTGGCACACCGCGTCCCATCATAGCAAGACTTTTGAACTACAGGGTTCGGGATGTTGCACTCCGAGTGGCGAGAAGCAAGCAAACTTTGAATTATGATGGCAACGCATTCTCCATTTATCCGGACTTTACTCCCACGGTCCAAGAGGAAAGGCAAAAATTCATGGATGTTAAAGGCAAGCTCCGACGGGCGCAGATCGATTATGCGCTACTATACCCTGCGCGTCTCAGTCACCCACCAGGGCAAACAACGTTTTTTCACTAAGCCACAACAGGTGGAAGAGTTCCTCAAGCAATTGAAGCGTATGGATAGCACCTCTGGGGCTTCAGCGTCGACGCGATCGTCTCCTTCGCTGGGAGCAGAGGATGAATCAGGATGAACATTTGCACTAACATGCACTGTCTACCGAGAAGAGGAGTGAGATGAACTGACGTTCCCTCTATCGGGCCCGCACCGTGGGTCAAGTATCCTTGTTTGGCTATTGGACAAATCTAAGAACTCTACACCGCACGCTGGGCACCCTCTGCCCCACAGGGCCCACCCGTTCCAACTGAGGTGGACTTTCCGGGCGAGGTGTACCTGTGCTGCCACCCAGAGGGACCCCCCTGCGGGCGATCCCCTACTGATGGTCACTGCAGGACTCTAACGGTGACTGTTTGGGTTATGATGATGTTGTTGGGGACAGGGGAGGGGGCGGGCGTACATTTCTGGCAAGTTGGGGTTGCTTCAGTGGGAGGGGGTGGGTTATTGTGGAGAATGGTTCAGTTTGCGCATGACTTTTGTTGAGCAAGATGGCATTTTTAGTAATTGCATGTGGATGGAATGTGAAGAGCGAGTTGATCACGTGGCATACAGAGTAGATATTATATACACATACACAGTTGCGCTGGGTGGTGGATCCTGGGCATGGACCACATGTACGACAGGCACACTGAACAATGGCTAATACAGACATCGGGAGGTTGAATATTGTAACGTGGAACATCAGAGGGCTGGGAGATCCGCGGAAAAGGCGACACATACTAGCATTCTTGGATAGGCACCAAGTGTATATAGCGATGTTGCAAGAAACGCACTTTAACCCCCATGGTGTTACTACGTTCGTAAATGGGCGGACCATAGAATCTTCTCCTCATACTCGACCTATGCGAGGGGAACAGCCATACTTATAAAAAAAACGGACACCATTTCAGCTAGCTGGGGCTACCTGCGATGAGCAAGGGCGGTACTGTCTGGCATGGGGATGGTTGGGGACGGAATCGGTCACCCTGGCCTGCTGCTATGGACCGAATGTGGATGCCCCGGATTTTTACACCTCACTGTGGGCTAAGATTTTTGCTATAGGTTCCAGTCATATAGTCTGGGGAGGGGATTTTAATGTTGCAAGTAACCCTAGTATTGACAGGTCTAATCCTGCCCCTCATCACTACACTAAGGCGCGCACCGTCTTGCAGGACACGCTAACTTCCTATCAATTGATTGACGCCTGGAGGCACACCCATCCACATGGGTTAGAGAGAACGCACTACACTACGCAAAGGGCAACGTGGGCGAGGCTGGACTATTTGTTTCTATCCAGAGGGCTAGGCCCAGCTATATATCAGGTGCAACATTTGGCCCATACTTACTCGGACCACGCTCCTGTCAAGCTCACACTGTCCTCATCAGATTTCGCCCCCGCGCAATAATTGGAGATTACACGCCCCTATTCTTTTAGACACGGTCTTTCAGGAGGAATTGCGGGAAGAAGTGGGGGATTTTTTTGTACGCAATAAGGACTCGGTAGAAAAGGTGGAAACCATATGGGAAGCATTTAAGGTTACACTTCGGGGGTTCTGCATATCAAAGGGCTCTGGAGTGCTAAAAGACATCAGTAACACACTGCGCAGGTTAGAAACAGAGCTAAAAGCACTGGAATTAACATTGGTCTCAGGATCGGATGACTCCACCCGGGCTAAGGCTAGAGAGACGCTCACTGAGTATATGGAGACGGCGAAAAGAGAATCGAGATTCAGGGGTAAATACTGGATGGCTCGTCGATATGGGGAGGGGAAAAGGCCAGGCAAGGCGCTAGCAGACACGATTAGGCGGCCACGCTACTCCAATTATGTGATAGAGCTTGAAGGCCCAGGAGAAGTGGTCTACAGAGATACCGCAAACATACTGAATGCTTTTACCTCCCATTATGCCCTACTCTATACCACAAACAGGACGGGAAGTTTGAACTTGGAGAGTTATCTAGCAGATGTGACATTGGGTTGGTTGAGTGATGAGCAACGACAGTTTTTATGTGCCCCATTCGAGTTGGATGAGGTACGGGAAGCCATCATGCGCATGCAGTCTGGAAAGGCCACGGGTACAGATGGCATCCCAATTGAATTTTACAAAACCTATATAGATCAGATGGCCCCCATACTGCGTGAGGTGTATGAGGACTCCTTAGACACTGGATGCCTCCCACCTTCCATGAGAGAGGCTCTCATTATCTCGCTGCTGAAGCCTGGAAAATCACCCCTCCACAGCGACTCCTATAGACCACTGTCCCTCCTTAACTGTGATGCAAAAATATTGGCCAAGCTCATATCCAACCGACTTAGCTTATTGATGGAAAAATTGATTCTTCCTGATCAATCTGGCTTCGTACCCGGAAGGGCCACCTCCCATAATTTAAGAACCCTATTTACAATTTTAAATAATGTCTCCTCTGAACTGCCTTTGGCGGCTGTATTTTTAGATGCCACAAAGGCTTTTGACTCAATCGAGTGGGATTATCTTTTCGGGGTGATGTTGCGCATGGGTTTTCCGCCCCTTTTCCTCTCCTGGATTCAGTTGTTGTATCATTTACCAACCGCTAAGGTGCTCGTGAATGGGCAGGTGTCCCAGGCGTTCCCGATCACTAGGGGAACCCGGCAGGGGTGCCCTTTGTCCCCATTATTATTTGCGCTAGCGATCGAGCCATTGGCTGCAAAGCTGCGGCAGCATCACAATGATAAAGCCTTACGATGTAACATGAGGCAGATACTCTTATCTCTCTATGCGGATGATATAACTTTGTATATACGCGACCCGCAACAGAACCTGAACCCACTCCTTCGGGAGTTCATTGTTTTTGGGGAACTATCGGGGGTTAAAATTAACTGGAGCAAGTCCTGTATTTTCCCCTTAACGGCCGCAACACCTCGCTTCTCACTGGACTACCCCTTAGAGTGGTGCGATGACGATGTGTGCTACTTGGGCATCCGTGTCACTAAGGATAGAGACGAGCTGATGCGACTCAACTATGGCACAGCAATGACCCGCATAACGGACTATGTCACCCGTTGGATCACACTTCCTCTTTCAATGGCAGGAAGGGCATCCTTAATAAAAATGGTGATACTGCCCCAGTTGCTCTATCTGTTTTTGAATATCCCATTCCACCCAGGGGGCTATTTTTTTAAAACACTCCGGTCAGAATTGACGCGGTTAGTGTGGGGGGATAAGCACCCGAGACTGCAGTGGAATGTTCTTACCAGGCCATACTCACAGGGGGGATTTGGAATACCTAATTTTGAATTATATTATCTCAGTGCACAAGCCCATTATGCATATTACTGGGTGTATCGGCCACGATATATGCCACAGGTGGCGGCAGAGCATTGGCTTGCACACCCCATACCGATTGAAGGAGCGTTGCATGACACCCCGCCTCTCAGAGACAGGACGCCCACTACGGTAACCTGTACAGTCACGGCGTGGCATCGCATAGGTCGTATATTAGACACCCCGCTGCTTTATTCCCCGCAACTACCTCTCACATATCACCCGACTATCCCTCTGCTGCAGGAGACGATATTCCACAAGTTTGCAGAACGAATGCACATTAAGACATGGGGCGATCTGTATCATGAAGGCCGGTTTCGCACGGCTGAACATGTATTTCAGAGCACACAGCACACACCAATGGACCTTTTCTTATATGTTCGTCTCAGACAGGGCATCCGCTCCTTGACCCCGGAGTTCCCGGCTGAACCCCCAACACTTGCTCCGCTACAGCTAATGCTTAAAAGCACGACACCCAGGCGCCTTGTTTCCCTAATATACCGCACAGTCCACACACACAAAGAGGAACCGGCTGCATTGGCCCGCACACGTTGGAGTGAAGAGCTGAGCCTTGACCTGACAGATGAACAATGGGAATACTGCTGCTCGCAGACCGAGCAAGTATCGGCTAGCAGTAGGCTACGTATACTGCATTACAAATTTCTGCATCGGCTATATCATACGCCGGCCAGAATGCACAGGCATGACTTACGCACTACCGACCGGTGCGATAGGTGTAAGGCCCCGGGAGCGGATTTTCTGCATTTGGCCTGGGAATGCCCGGGAGTACATGACTACTGGAAACAGGTTTTTGAAGCATTGAATTTAATGACGAACACTCATATTGAACCTACACCACTGCTGGCCCTGTTGGGGTATGTAAAACCACTGAAGGTAGAGCACCGTAAATATGTAGCTCTCGCGCTGCTCATGGCAAAAAGACGTGTGGCGTGTAGATGGGGAAGGTCGCCCAAATTCAAGGTCTGGCTGGGAGATTTAGTTCTTTGTCAGGAGCAACTCACTACATATGCGGAGCTGCTACCCAGCTCCTCCAGGTCCAGGGACATTTGGGCTCCTCTAACATGTTATCTTCTGGAACATTCACGCGAGACTGCCACACCAGAGAGTGGGGCGCGCGCACATTGAGGAGCACCGAGGCGACACATGAAGGACGGATACATGTCCCCTTCATTATTATATGACTGCTGCCACTGCTGAGCGAGTGCTATGCCCGGATGAGACAAATCCGCTCATATATGCTGAAGGCTAGGCCTTACTGAGAGACTAGATACAAGGTGCATACCGGAAAAAACTGGGACACACCCATAATAATGCTTTCCTGTAGGAAGGACAGAATGATGTCCTGCTGTGCTGTAGATTGGTCATTGCTACGTACATCCACAATATCATATGCACTGTAATGTAACAAGAGGTGATCTGGAACTATATGAAGATATGCAATTGCTGTACTGCTACGTGTAACACATGGTATGTTTAAATGACTCCACTGTAAGGTATGCCTATCAAAACTAATAAAAAGAAGTTTAAATAAATAAATGCTCTGGTGGTATGTCTTGCCAACATGACCATCACACATGTGTGTGCCCGTTTCCCTGGTTCTGCACACGATGCCTACGTGATGAGGAGCAGTCGCATCCCGAGGATGATATCACAGATGCTGAACCAGCGTGCTTGGCTTGTCGGTGTGTACTGACTTTGTACCATTGTGTGTGTTGTGCTATGTTGCTTTCCACACACTTTTCAATGTTGGCTAATGTGCAATTGTCTGTCTGTAGGTGACTCGGGATACCCCAACATGCCGTGGTTGCTGACACCCCTCAGGAACCCTGTGACACCAGCCCAGATGTGCTACAATGAGGCACATGGTCGGACCAGGAGGGTGATTGAGCGGACCTTTGGTCTCCTGAAGAGCCGCTTCCGCTGCCTGGACAAGACTGGAGGGTCCCTCCCATATGCCCCAGCAAAGGTGTGCAAGATTATCATCGTCTGCTGCATGCTCCACAACCTGGCAGTGCGGAAGGAGTTGCCTCTCATCCTGGATGACGATGACCAACACCCGCCACCTGTGGAGGATCCAGGCCTGGGCCACGATGCCAGTGATGATGATGATGATGGTGATGGTGATGTCCGCACACAGCTCATCACCAACTTCTTCAGCTGAATGTGAGTATCCAGAGTGTTGTACTATCAATGAATTTGATTTGCATGATATGTGTGTGTGGTGCTCTGGTGCTGTTTGAGTGTGGCCATGTGCAACTTGACTGGATGCGTGCGGAGATGTGTCCTTGCAGGTGGTCTGTACTTGCCAACAGTGTAGACATGCTAACTTGCTTTTGTGTATTTAACTTGTGACAGGTATTAGACATGAGTATTGCCGTTCTGTGCTGTTCTTCAGTGCTTTTGACTGTGTGTCATGTCTGTCCTTCACAGGGTGCTGCTGGAGTTGTTAGAACAACTTGGATCCCCCGAATCAATGATTCAACTTCCAAGGTGGCAGCAGTTGTTCCCCTACAGGTGATGTGCCACACACCCCTGGACTGTCTATCTTCTGCAATGTTTGACTTTGTGGCCACAGCCAGGTGGGATTAGCTTGCATTTGTAGTGGAAACAACATGTTGCAAATGTGTAATAAACCTGTTCTACATTTTGGGGTGTGCGTTGTCTGTAGTCACACATCTGAGTGACATTTGCTTACTGCACCTGTGTTGTAGTTGACACAGACTGTGAATATGTGTGGTGTCTGTGCATTGCACTGTATTTCCAGGCAACATCAGTGTAGGGGATGAGTCATATGGCCCTGGTGTGTATGTGTTGTGTGGCCCTAGTGGTGTGTCTCCCTCATATGTGTCACGTCGCCATGACTGCCATGACGGTGTTGGACTTGCTGTAGCAGTCAGCATGCACAGTGTCATATTTCTGATCATCCTTCTCCATGACAGAGACCACGTTGGAATCACAACAGAGGCAGATATGGTTTTTTGGTGAGTTTATTTACAGAAGGTGTGGGGATGGTGCACAGGATGGTGGGTGCTGTACATAGAATTATGAATCCAAAGTTCCCATGTGAATTGGAAGTCCTGGTAGATGAAATGTCCAGGGTATAGTCCACAGTCATCTGATGAATTTGTACAACTAGAGCTCCCCATGTCATGTGGGCGAGTTGGGTTGCCATCGACAGGGCGTGCAGTTTGCACACAGAGGAAAAGTTCCAGAACAGGTGTTGGCTTCCTGGGGGATGTAGCTGGCCATGGGCCTCTCAGTTTGGCCTCCTCGGACGGCCCCTCTTCTTGGGGGGGGGACCCTCAGGTGCAGGCTGCCGCGGTGCAGGGTACTCTCCGCCAGAGTCCTCCTCCCTCCCTGTGGCAGTTGCGGATGTAGTGGCAACAGATGTTGTGGGCGCACAGGGAGGTGAGGCCATGTTGGGGCTGATCTGGCAGAGGCATGTCAGTATGTCCCTATGCACCGCTGTGAGTTCTTGCAATGTGTCCCACTTGGATTCCATGCGAGACATGTGTGTCTTGACACGGGACATGTGGGAGTCTAAGCGGGCATGATGGGCAGCCTGCTGCTGTTGTATGTCCTTGAGGATCCCCACTACCTGGGTTACCTCTCAGGTGCTGGTCTGGTACGCATCTGCAATGCATGCCAGTTGTGGGTCATCACGCAGTCCCGACCCCTCTGCAAATAGCGACCTGTGTCTACCACCCCTCCCACCACCCCTGGCAACACGTGCAGGGCCTGCGGTGCCACGCACAGGTGACCGTGTGCCCACTTGGGTGTTGTTAGTGGGCTCGATGGCAGCGGCTCCAGTTTGGTCCTGGGTCCCTGCGCTGTTGTCACCTGTGGTCCTTGGTGTGTCCGTGTTGGCAGGGGTGGCCTGTGTGTTGGCAGTTGTTGGAGGGGTGGGTGCAGTGGGTGCAGATGTTGGTCCTGTTGGTGCTGCATGATGACTGGCACCGGAGGGTCCAGCTTGTTGTTCGCCATCCGAGGAGTGCAGAGGCTGATCCACACCAGTGAGCTCTGTGTCCCCCGGAGCCTGGGACAGGGACTCCTCCTCATCTGCTGCTGAGTCCCCATCTTCACCTGTTTTGGGGAGAGACACAGATTGTATGGTATGTTTCTACAGGCATCAATTGTTAAAACATCGGACAGTTGTGACTGTACCTCTGGATGCGGCCCTGGACATTGCATTCTATTCAGTTATGACAGTCAGAGAGTGATATTGGTGTAGCACATTGTCCTGCCAACCTGTGGCATGTCAATGTGAATGTTGAGGTGTGTGCCTGACCAGCATTGGTGGTATTTGGTTGCCATCCGGGCCGACTTCTCCCCCCAGCCCAAATATCCCACCATGGAACATGCTTCCATTGCAGGGAGTGCAAGTTGTCTTTCAGGATGTCAGTCAGTGGTGTCCTGCTGTTGGTTGTTGCACAGTTGCCTGCAGGGCCTTGTGCTCCCACCAGCAGTACCCAGTGTCAGCCATCTTGTGAGTCCTTTTCCACTCCCTGTGATGTGAGCATAGTTCAGGGTGGTGTTGATGGGCCAATTGTGAGGCTGAGCAATATCTGTGACTACCACTCCCATCATGCTATTGCCTCCACCCCCTTCCCAGCATGCCCATCCTTCCTTCCTTTTGACTCTGCTTCTCTGTGGGGTGCCTGTGCTGACGGGGTTGGCTGAGAGTGTTCTCCTTGCAGTTGTTTGGCTACCAGTCCCAAGAGTGTCCCTGTGCTTCACACAGTATGAGCCCGGCTGGTTGGTCTTTGTGGGATCTTCAGTTAGAATGTGAGGCATTGCATTCTCCCAGGTGGGTTCTGTGGAGTTAGTGTTGGGGTGTGTGTGAGGGGAGGTGCTTGTAACTATGGTCAGTGCTGTGAGTCCTCCTTCCCACCCAGCCAGATATCCCACCATGGAACGTGCTTCCATTGCAGGGAGTGCAAGTTGTGTTTCAGGATGTCAGTCAGTGGTGTCCTGCTGTTGGTTGTGGCACAGTTGCCTGCAGGGCCTTGTGCTCCCCACAGCAGTACCCAGTGTCAGCCATCTTGTGAGTCCTTTTCCACTCCCTGTGATGTGTGCATGGTTCAGGGTTGTGTTGATGGGCCAATTGTGAGGCTGAGCAATATCTGTGACTACCACTCCCATCATGCTATTGCCTCCACCCCCTTCCCAGCATGCCCATCCTTCCTTCCTTTTGACTCTGCTTCTCTGTGGGGTGGGGTGCCTGTGCTGACGGGTTGGCTGAGAGTGTTCTCCTTGCAGTTGTTTGGCTACCAGTCCCAAGAGTGTCCCTGTGCTTCACACAGTATGAGCCCGGCTGCTTGGTCTTTGTGGGATCTTGAGTTGGAATGTGAGGCATTGCATTCTCCCAGGTGGGTTCTGTGGAGTTAGTGTTGGGGTGTGTGTGAGGGGAGGTGCTTGTAACTATGGTCAGTGCTGTGAGTCCTCCTTCCCACCCAGCCAGGTATCCCACCATGGAACGTGCTTCCATTGCAGGGAGTGCAAGTTGTCTTTCAGGATGTCAGTCAGTGGTGTCCTGCTGTTGGTTGTTGCACAGTTGCCTGCAGGGCCTTGTGCTCCCCCAGCAGTACCCAGTGTCAGCCATCTTGTGAGTCCTTTTCCACTCCCTGTGATGTGGGCATGGTTCAGGGTGGTGTTGATGGGGCAATTGTGAGGCTGAGCAACATCTATGACTCCAACTCCCATGATGCTATTGGCTACACTGACTTTACCAGCATACACAGAATTCCTTCCTTTCAGTGATCTTCCCTGTGAGGTGGTGTTCTAGTGATGTCAAAATATCTGGGAGTGTTTGTTGGTTCTATTTGTGGCACTGCCTTGCTGTATTTGTTGTTAGGTTTGTAGATGTCATGACACAGTTAGATGTCACTATGAGATGGCAGGTATTGTGTTTGTCTGACTGGCATTCACATCTTGGGGTGAGTATGTTTTGTTTGCTGTGTATTTGGTAAGGGTGCATGGTTTGCCTATCCCTTGGAGGGTGCTGTGTGTGTATTGTCACACCATATTGTGTATATAAGTTGTGTACTCACCAGGCTCTGGGATGTCTGTTAGTCCATATACGCTCACTGGTGGTAGGATGGCCCGCACCTTCTCCTCCCAGGGCCTGAGGTATATTGGTTTTGCAGGAGGGCCACTGCCGGTGCGCTGGCTGATGATGTAGTCCTTTTTCAAGAGGTCCCGGACCCTCCTGCGCACATCATACCACCTGTTCTGGATGTCTTCCTTTGTGCGCAAACATGGTGATTGTGCATTCACCCTGTCGACAATCCTCGCCCACATCTTTGTTTTCTGCGACATGGGGGTCTGTTGTACCAATGTACCAAACAACTGTGGCTCTACCCTGAGTATCTCGTCTACCAGGACTTCCAATTCACAATCTAGGAACTTGTGGTTCTTCTTTGGGGGCATGGTGATGGGTGGTGGTGGTGGTGATTGATGTGTGTGTGTGTGTGCAAGTGGGGGTGTGTGAGTGTAGGTTTAGCTGGGTGTGTGTGAGGGTGCTATTTGTAAGTGTGGTAATGGTGTGTGGCTTGTGTGATGTATGAGCTGTGAGTGTGTCTGTGGTTGCTGTGTGATGGTGTTGTTTGCTGGCAGGTCTGTGGAATTTGCAAAGGATCATGGTAGGGATTTATGGCCTTTATGTAGGTGGGGTTGGGGGTGTGTCCTTGTTCCATTTTTTCCCCCACCCCCAGTATTTATTGGCTTTGTGGTAGCTTGTTTGCCCATTTTTTTGAATTTTTTCCCTTGGTGCTTTGGGTGCATGTAGGAGTCGTTTTTGTGTCCGAGTCGGACACTGCTGTTGTGTGGTGCGATGTTGTCCGACTCGTTCCCGCTGTGTTTCAGGTTGGTTTCATGTGCGGCGTACGAGTCGGTCGCGGAGTATTGGGTTGAATCGGCTGGGTTTTGTGTGCGTGTAGGTCGTAGGGCTTGTGCTCCGTGCGAGTCGGTCGTGTTTCGCACGCATAGCATCGTACTACGCGGGTCGGAGTTCGCTGGTACGTTTCGTTCGGTCGCTATCCGGGTGCGTGTCGGTCGGTTCGTTTCGAGTGTTTTTCCGGCCGGATGGCTTGTTTCCGTCCGGCTCGGTCGTTCGTTTTGTATTCCGTCCGAGTCGGTCGGGTTTCACATGCATTTCATCGTACTACCCGGCTCGGACGGCGCCGGTTCGTGTCGGTCGGAATAAAGTCCCGCACCGAGTCGGTCGGTACGTTTTCCGGCCCGAATCAGAATCGACCCCTGTGTGTCCGATTCACAGAAGCACTTATGTGTAGTAAAGTTATGAGTGTGGAGTCTCCGCACTCAGGGCGTAATCTCTGCACTGAGAACTGCAGAGCGGAGATTCCCGCCCGAGTGCGGAGACTACACACTCGTAACTTTACTACACGAGTCCCTTTAGGAATCAGGCTCAAAGGCTAATGAGAGGTAAATTTGTAATAGTTAAAAAGCTATCAATAAACCTAAGGGCAGTTGTATGAGATGCAATAGTATCCACTATTGGGCAGATGATGAGTTGTGTGGCTAGAAATGCAAGGAAATTGGTCACTCACTATGCTAGGATGTGTGACCATCGCAATGTGAATGTACTTTCGAATAGTAAAGATGATGGTGATGAGGATGATGAGTATAGTGCTTTGAGTTAAGTAAGTGCGGGCTGCTGTGCAATATGGCTTAAAGTAAAGGGGAAAAAGAGCTATGAGGCAGCCAGCATTGACTGCATCATAGTGCTTTTTTTCTTTAAGCTATGCTGCACATCATACCACACTGAGGTGCAATATGTCTAAAAAAGCACGGGGACCAAGCCACACAAGGTAGGTGTGGGGAGGTAGGAGGGAGCAGCAACAATAGACAGCGGGAAAAGGGCAGAAGAAGTGATGTGAGGGAGGTGCAGGGGAGGATGGAGGGAGCAGCAACAATGGACAGCGGGAGTAGGGCAGGGGAAGCGATGTGAGGGAGGTGAATGGGAGGATGGAGGGAGCAGCAACAATGGACAGCGGGAGTAGGGCAGGGGAAGCGATGTGAGGGAGGTGAATGGGAGGATGGAGGGAGCAGCAACAATGGACAGCGGGAGTAGGGCAAGGGAAGCGATGTGAGGGAGGTGAAAGGGAGGATGGAGGGAGCAGCAGCAATGGACAGCGGGAGTAGGGCAAGGGAAGCGATGTGAGGGAGGTGAAGGGGAGGATGGAGGGAGCAGCAGCAATGGACAGCGGGAGTAGGGCAAGGGAAGCGATGTGAGGGAGGTGAAGGGGAGGATGGAGGGAGCAGCAGCAATGGACAGCGGGAGTAGGGCAAGGGAAGCGATGTGAGGGAGGTGAAGGGGAGGATGGAGGGAGCAGCAGCAATGGACAGCGGGAGTAGGGCAGGGGAAGCGATGTGAGGGAGGTGCAGGGGAGGATGGAGGGAGCAGCAACAATGGACAGCGGGAGTAGGGCAGGGGAAGCGATGTGAGGGAGGTGAATGGGAGGATGGAGGGAGCAGCAACAATGGATAGCGGGAGTAGGGCAGGGGAAGCGATGTGAGGGAGGTGAATGGGAGGATGGAGGGAGCAGCAACAATGGACAGCGGGTGTAGGGCAAGGGAAGCGATGTGAGGGAGGTGAAAGGGAGGATGGAGGGAGCAGCAGCAATGGACAGCGGGAGTAGGGCAGGGGAAGCGATGTGAGGAAGGTGAAGGGGAGGATGGAGGGAGCAGCAACAATGGACAGCGGGAGTAGGGCAGGGGAAGCGATGTGAGGGAGGTGAAGGGGAGGATGGAGGGAGCAGCAACAATGGACAGCGGGAGTAGGGCAGGGGAAGCGATGTGAGGGAGGATGGAGGGAGCAGCAACAATGGACAGCGGGAGTAGGGCAGGGGAAGCGATGTGAGGGAGGTGAAGGGGAGGATGGAGGGGGCAGCAATAATGGAAAGCGGGAGGAGAGGAGAAGCAACATGAGGGAGGTGAAAGGGAGGAGTGAGGGAACAGCAACAATGGGAGATGGAGGTGAGGTGAAATCAACATGGAGGTGCTGGGGAGTAGGAAGAGAGCAGCAACAATGGACAGAGGGAGGAGGGCTAGAGGGACAAGCAACACGAGGAACGAGCAGAGGTATGGAGACAGACTACAGACGCATGCACTCTTATGGAGTGCATGGCATAAAGTTTTGAAAATTATCTGCAGGAGCGCACAGCGATTGGAAGGACACTAGCTTGAGACAAGAAACTGTCCTATGTCCATGCTCCACAGCAAGGATAAACATTGAAACCCCAGGAGGAGCCAACCAATAAGAAGGAAGGAAACAAGAGTGACCTCGAAGCCAACCAAGGTAAGTAATGGGTGGGCTCTAAGACAGTTTTAAGCTTTTTTTTTTGTTAACAAAAGATTTCGATGAGTGTGCACATGCAAAACCTAAAAATCCTGCAAATATATCTTTTGCAGGAGAAACACCTCATTAAATTTCCCTTTTCACAGGGGAATTCTAAGTTTTTGCCAAAAAAAGTCCCACAAAACCTTTTGTAACAAATTTCAGCCACAGCAGAAGTTTTGTGACAGCTCTATTAAAAGGGGGCACCTTAAACCTTGTTACACTTATTATATGACTGTAGTAGTACTCGAAAAGGATGCCTTTCGAATCCATATAAACCACAAATAAGCTTCTTTGACACCAGAATACATTGTCATGCCTCCACATTTCTTCCCTGTGACAGCCAAGGAGGCGGTTATGTCAAAAGATTAGTTATTAACTTTACTGATAAAACATTAAGCTGATCGTAGTAAAGGATTATGCATAACTTGCTACTGCTGTGGGACAGAGAGCAGGCTACATATCAATTGCATCAACTCTCAAGCTCAGAAGCAAGTTTTCTTCTGGTGACCTTCAGCCCCTGTGTTTACGTTGGCTAATTGTATCCTCTTTGCAAGTCCTCTCCTGCTTGTCCAGGGTACTTTGCCCTGTTAAATGTGACAGCGGAATTGACTGCACTGAGCTGGCAACTTCTAGAACAAATCTGGAGAGGCACAGAGGAAAAACCTAAAGAAATGTCAGGCATTGGTTGCAAATTGAATATGACAAACTGCACAGCTTGAGAACAGATACCTTGTACGGCACGGAATAAGCTGGTTTTTTTTCTGAATTGCCTTAGAATTTGGCCAGACCCTTCCCTCATCCGAAAGGGTTACCCCCTTTACTTTAGGGCTGCGTAGACTGCCTCATCTTTGAAGAAGTAGTCACTATCTCTGTCAGCTGTCTGTGAGAATCATGACACCATTCATCCAGTGATATCTAAGCAAATCCTGAGGGTTCATCTATTATTCTTTAATTACAATCTGTCTTTCCACTCACTGGTGTACAGTCAGCTGAGGATAGAGGAGGACGAGCCAACAAATTAACAGGGAAAGCAGAGCCAATGGTGGGCTCTGGCTCTAAGATTCCAGGCAAGAGGCGAGTTCTGAAAATATTCAACATATATATCATCTAACAAAGATCATTTTTAGAATATGTTAAGGTGTCTTCAAAATTGAAAAAAGTGTATTTCTTTAATGTGTGAAAACGTTAACCTCAGAACATTATTTCAGAAGCATTTATTAAAAGTGAGAGTTTTTAACAAGAACTGAGAAAATTCTTGCCCCCACCCCTGATGGCAATGCTATTGGTGAACTAAGAGGCAAATCAAGGGTCATCTGTACCCTATATGTGCCCTATATTCTTATTGTAGATGGAGCATGTTTCTACAACATTTTACAACGCACATGCTGAACTTAACTATTCAAAGGTGCTCTCATGGGGGCGCTAGAGGGCGCGCAACCAAGATGGCCGCACCCGTGTGAGGCTCTGGCGACCCGGGAATAATCAACCGTAATTATCCTGTTTTCAAATTAAGTAAACTGGGGTAGACACCAAAAATAACGCATCGTAGTGCGCCTGGGATCAAAAACTGCGCTCGGCTGCCACAAAATCCCGCAGAACGCCAAGAAACAGCAGGCTCTGCCGCTGTGAAGACGCTGCTGTGCGGCCTTGGGCGTGTGTCAACAGAGGAGGCCCCGGAGCGCGCTGCTGGGACGGTGCGGAATACACTTCCTCCTCCCCAGGGAGCCCCAGAGGATCGTACAGCTGGGTGCCGGGTGCGACACTTATCGCTTTACGAGCTGGCGGAGACTGCGAGCGGAGAATGCTCGATCCCTCCCTCGAGAGCCGGCGGCCGCGTGAATGTCGAGCGCGGCCCCCAAGGCATGAAGAAGGCCTGATGGGATCGCCTCACAGGTACGAGCGACAGAGATACTGAGCTGTGTTGCTGAGCAATAGAGTGAGTTGCGGGGCACCCGAGGCGCAGTATGCGGCGAGAAAGGAAAATTCCTGTGATGCAGGAAGAGAAACTGCCATAGCGGAGGAGAAGGCCTAGCTGAAACCCACGCTAGACACAGGGGTGGCCCACTGAACTGCGGTGGCCTAAACGGCTCGGCGGGAACGTGCACCCAGTGTTGCACAGCGAAACTGTGGAGGCCCCAAAAATATATAAAATAAAAAAAATAATAACAACTGCTTTAAACTGCACAGTGCTTACAAGGACATCACGTTAACACTGGGGGTACCTGCCCCCACCTGAAGATTGCTGGGCACTCTCCCCCGCGCTGGGAGGGAACGCACACCAGGGGGCAGCGGAGAAGGCCTTACAGGAACTTACTCACTTGCTGAGGCCTGCTGGGGGCACACAGGCAGATAACTAAGCACCAGTGCCACCCTCATATCCCAGTGGGGACAGACTGCTGCCAAGGACCGCATGCCTCGACGGACCTCGCGGCTGACTCGGAGCTCCTAGCCCCAACGCGAAATATTGGCCTTCACGTCACTGCGCCCATAGATAGAGACCCTTTAGCACTGAAGGGTACATAATGAAGCTGGCTGAACATACCCTACTGACACTGCAGCTCTTTGCACTGCAGCCCCTGAGGCGCCCCTCCATACTTGCAGGGAGACCCAATGTTACGAGAACATTCAACTAATCCGGACCCCTCTTAATACTACACGGCCGGAGTAACCCCGCGACGAACTCACAGACCTGCTCATTTTTATTTCTACAACAACAGTAAGTGTTCCTTGAAGCCTTAACCGTGTGGAACCTTACTAAATGGTTTCTGTACTGTTTCACTAGCGCTGAATGTGTGATGGAGCGCTGTGATTTACTGCCATACAAATTGGAGGAGAAGCTGCTGAATTTGTGACATTATTAAGGGCATTGAGTAGTGCTAATTGAATGAAGGCTGCCGCACTGAACTAGTGCTGAGGGTATAAAGAAGCGCTCTTGATTTATTGCCATACAAAGTGGAGGAGAGCAGTGTTGGTCGAGTGAAGTACTGCCGCGCTGCGCTAGTGATGAGCGCTGAAATCTGTGCCATACGGAACGGAGGAAGTGTAATCTTATCCTTCATTTCAAGTAATTATTTTTCAAGTAATTATTTTCACTTTGCTACGAAGCGGAGCGGCTGAAATTGACTGATTGTCCTTTCATTTTGCCGCTGAAATTGACTAGCAAGGGAGCGGAGCCGCTGAAATTGACTAGCAAGGGAGCGGAGCCGCTGAAATTGACTAGCGGAGGAAAGTGCTACATATTGTTAACGTAGTAACAGCAACCTCTCGAGGCTGGTTCTGTTAAAGCGGCGTAATTAATAAGAAAGAAAAAAAGAAACAGACCGTTATTCTCGTGCTGTCCCCGTGCTGTCCTTGTGCTTGTCATCGCCCTTCATTTTCCACGAGTGCTTACTTGCGCGCACTGCCTCATTGCCTCGTCAAGATTTGTCTCCCACTTCCTACTGAAAACGGACGTAAACAACGCATTGTGGCGGCCATCTTAACTCTTTGGGCTTGAATTTCCTTCATTACATGACTGTCTACTCTAGCGGCCATCTTGGAACGGATTTGGTTGCATTGATTTATGAAGGTTTTCCACGTTTGCACGAAGATACACAACGAACTTGGACACAAGGAAATAAATAATTACCAATTTAATATTTTCATTATTATTGTAATTTTTTATATTAATTAATTATTTTACTTAACAATAATTTATATTACAGGTATCGTATTCATACAGTTAAGGAAAGGTGTATTGGTGTAAGTGTATTTGTGTTAAACTTTGTTTTCTTGCACTGTTTACGTGATTTATCTATAGATATGACTGACAAAGGTTTATCTGCACCGCCTACCTTTCTGGCTACACCTGGTGAACCTCCTATTCCGTGGAAGGAGTGGAAGAAATTGTCTCTTACTTATGTGTTAGCAACGGGGGCTGACAAATACGGTCCAGTGCGCAGACAAGCTATATCACTCCATCATTTGGGTGTTGAAGGGAGACGATTGTATGAGTATCTTCCGGAAATATCTTTGGGAATGGGAGATGGTCAGCCAAATAATGTTTATGAAATGGAATTGCAAATTCTTGAGGTTCGTTTCAAAACAAAGATTAATACTGTTTTAGAGAGACACACATTTTTCTGTCGTACTCAGAAGGTGGATGAAGATATTGCAACATATGTTGCTGCACTTAGAGGTCTTTCACTAACATGTAAATTTGGAGAATTGGCTGATTCACTTATCCACGACCAAATCGTAAGGTGTACCAATAACAAAAGAGTTAGAGAAAAACTTTTAATTAAAGATCCCTCGCTTGAAGAAGCTATTCAGATTGCTAAGGGGTTGGAGCATACAGATTTTGGATTAAGGAAATGGATAAATGCAATACTTCTGTGTCGAGCAAGGAACATATTCCAAAGGCGTCTGAAGTGCATGCTGTTGTTGATGAAACTAAGAAAGTGAAACCTGTCCCTGTTTTCAATCTTCTAACAAACTTAATGAATCTGGGAAAACCTTTTTCCCATCTCCTAAATTTGATACCAGAGTAGTCAAATGTTACCGTTGTGGCGCTCCTGGCCATATTGCTTCTAGTACTATGTGCTGGGTAGAAATGCCATCTGTCGATCTTGTGGAAGGAAAGGTCATCTTGCTAAGGTTTTCAGAATTTAACACCCAATTCACTTGAGTGCATTGATACTTGTGAAAGTGTGCGTGAACTGATGTTGAGTGTAGAAGTTTGTGAAAAGTCGGCATGTCAATCTTGAATCACATTTGTCTTTAGATGGTGTTCCTAGAGAAAGCACAAACAAGTTAGAGAAACCTCATTGTGTCATAAACTTAGACAAATGTGGGATTGAAATGTTAGTAGATTCGGGAAGTTTATATACTTTACTCTCTAGAGAAACGCTTCACAAGAAATGGACAGGAGAAGTGTTGGTGTGGGACAAACCTGACATTAAAGCAGCTGGGTATGGTGGAAAAATAATTGAAATTGTGGGGATGAGGTGGATGGTTATTTCATTTAATGGTAACAAAGTTTTTGGACGTGTGTACTTGACTAAACAGGGGTCTGACCTTTTGGGTTGGCGTCATCAAAAAGATCTCCTTGAATCCGAATTCCACTGAACCTGTTACTACTTCAGTTGTGCACAACATTGATATGTATGAAATGAATATGATGGAGAAATATCCCAAAGTGTTTTCTGATCAATTGGGAAAACTTAGAAATTTTTCTCACAGAATTACTTAAAAAATAATTCTAAGCCAGTGGTTCACAAAGTGAGGAGTGTACCCCACCTCATGAGAGAACCTCTTCATGAGGAACTTAAAAAACTCTTAGCGCAAAAAATAATAGAACCAATTGAAGCGTCTGAATGGTTGGCACCCATTGTGGTAGCACCCAAGGAAGGAGGAAAAATTCGCTTATGTGTAGACTTACGCGACCTGAATAAAAATATTTGGGTCAATAGACAGCCGTTACCTAACATATCGGAGATGCTAACTGCAATGGGTGGGGGAGATGTTTTTAGCGTAATTGATATGTCGGCTGCTTATCACCAAATAGATTTACACGAAGAGTCTAGACATCTCACGTCTTTTGTAACACCGCTGGGGGCATTTCGTTACTGTAGAATGCCTTTTGGATTGGCGTCTGCCTCAGCGGTGTTCCAGAGAGTAATGCAAGGAATTTTTGAAGGGCTAAGTAATGTTCTTTGTTTTCAGGATGATGTGTTAATTGTAGGGAAAGATGGTACGCATCATGATGAGGTTTTGGGTGAGGTATTGAGAAGAATGGAAGAGAATGGGCTGACAATTAAGAAAGAAAAATGTCAATTAAAAAAAAATTGTGTGACTTATTTGGGACATGAGATATCTAAGGATGGAATTAAACCAAAAAAAAGTATTGTCTCTGCAGTAAAGAATGCTCCTGTTCCTATGACTAAGGATCAGTTGAAGTCCTTCCTCGGCTTAGCGGAATATTGTTCAAAGTTTGTGGAAGGCTTCACTGAGATTGTAGAACCCTTAAGGCAATTGATGAAGAAGGGTGTTCTATTTGAATGGAATGAGGCTTGTAGTGAAGCGTTTGATAAGGTGAAAAACTGTATTGCTCGAGCTTCTACACTTGGTCATTTTCGAATCACTGACAAAATCTCGAAAGACATATTATCGAGCTACAATTATATTGATACAAAATTATCGATAACATTAATATTGACATCATATACCTATTTAAAAAATTACAAAAATATCGAGGATACAATATCGAAGTACATAAATATCTATTTCACAAATATCGCTAACATACTTATCGAAATTCAAAAATATCGACCTTCATTAAAATACATTAAATAGGTTAAAAATATCGTACACAAAAATATCGACAACACTAATATCGTAAAATTAAATATATCGACTATATAAAACTCTAATAAATATAAAAATAAAACGACATATAAATCATTAATTTACTAAAAACACAATACTAAATTAATAAAGCACAATAACTATTTTACTAAATTTAAAAATCAATTAACACAGCAATAACATTACTAAAATATTATTAAAAATACTAATACAGTAAACATTAATAATATTAAATATTACTATTACAATTCAATTATATAATATATAATACATAACAAAAGCTATTTAAAAATATATACAAATTTATACATAACTTACTACTAATTAACGTTTTCCTTATTTGGAAACTAACTACAAAATCATTTTAAAAAATACAAATTAACCAATAGAAAAACTGCAAATTCAAACTAACCAATAAAATCGAAATTACAACATCCAACACACTATATAAACAGTTAAACTTCATTCCTACTCCACACCCAAAAGAAAGAAAACTAAAGAAGGAGAAACTCTACAGGAATTCAACTACAGATATAAGAAGATCAACATATACCAAATAATTAACTCTATCAAAAGTAAGTAAACTAAATTAAAATATATAATACTAAAAGTAAAAAACTGTAATCAATAATATACATAACCTATAAATTAATGAATGTCTTCTTTCTATTTTATATTACCACTACAGGAAACTCTACAGGAAACTAACAAACTACAGAAAAAACCAAAATAAATATACAACTAACAAAGGGGCTCATTACGATGGCGGGCGGAAGCACAACCGCCGTGCTGGCGGATGCAAAAACCACCAGTCACCGCCGGCACGCAGCAGTCCACACGCCCGCCCAATTACGATGCGAAAAGTAGGCCAAACACCGCCGGCAAGCCAGCAACACCGTCCGCCATCAAAGTGCGCCCGTACACGTAGCGGCGCAGCCCAACTGACACACACCGTCCGACGAAACACGTCCCGCCCGGCGCATAAATTACGATGCCGCAAACAAACGGCTCCCACGGCAAAGAGACACCGCACGTGAAAGAGAGGCGGAAACACGGACGCAGAGCACGGACAACGAAGAAGCGGCACCCCGGGCATGAATCCAGCACTGCAGGCCCTTCCCATGCTTCTGCTGATGCACCACCAAGGACGCAACGTACAGCGGAGACGCAGGTAGGCACACACACAACAAGTGCACGCAAACAGCGCACACAGTGCAAGGGCGGAAAAAGCGGACAACCCCCCACCAGCGCGTGCACACTACACATCCACCATCGCATCCACATATGACACACAGGCCAAATCCTAACATCGCAGAACACATGTGTACACACCACCTGGGACTAGGAACCAACCACCCCGTCACGGCCCCAAAGAGCTGATGACGCCGCCACACATGCGCACAACGCAGAGGCCAACCGCAGCGCCATGCATGCGTCGCACACAGACACAGGGACACAACCAAGCAGCACACACATCAGCCCCACCCCGAACGCACATGACACGTGACAGGCCGGCCACAGACATGTCCCCAACGCCCAATTCACGGACAACACCCAACGCCACACAAACGACGCACACATGTCAGTGAAGACACGCAACTGCAGGACACACCCCAGTGTAACAAACATGGCGTAGCACACAGCGGCGGCAACACCAACTAGGAGAAGCAGGGCCCCTTCGGGAAGAGGAACGCCAGTACCACACTGAAAAACCCATACCACCCTGCACATATGAACAAGACACATGAAACGGAACACCAAAGAGCCTGGGGACCGACAACAGGTGGCCCAAGAATTACATCCACACACAAGGCCCAACGCAGAGCGGAAAGGCAGCCTGCCGCCCACACAAGGGAGAGCAGACAGCACTGAATGACCTTCCATTCCAACACCGAAACCACAGCCCTACGACAGAAGCCGGTGAATACAGCCATTGTCCAAGAATAGACCAACACAGGCATGCCGAGGAGACCGACCACAGGGCAGATAGCGCATATCACAGAAGCACACAACGGACGGGGAAGAAAGAAGAAAACACTCCCCCATGTCGGCCACATGCAAGTTAATTGGAAGGAGTCACACAGCACCGACCTTGAACTGTCTGAGAAGCATGTGGGAAGAGGGCCCGTGTCCTCCAAACAAGCCAACAGAACACAAGTCCTGTCTCCCCACGACTACACAGAGCTCACAGCAACCCCGGAGCGTGCACATTGCAGACTGCACACACAGCCGGAGCACGCCACCTCTACGAACCGCTGCGAAATGGCAACCGCAACACACCTACCCAACTACGCCGAACAGCTCAAGCTGTACCAAACCAACACGATACATACATTGGGATGCGATCTCCTGTCCCTGCTGAACGTAAGTTACCGACTGACTTACCACATCACATTGTTCAGCTGCGTCATGCCCGTCTTCTACTGTCGGAGGTGTCCCTACCAGCATCCCGTCGAGATATGCCTCTCCAACCCGGCATGTCTGAAGGCGGACCTGCTACCACTACTCCTCCCTCTGGACGCACACGACAGGGCCTGCTCTGCCTATGGGGGCATGGCGTATGTGGCCAACATCGCACGCGCACTGAAATGGAACCACTGTGCCTCCACACGACGGATCATCGAGAACAGCTACATCGAATGTCACCCAGCATGCCCCATCATGGTCCTCCAAGGGACAACCTACGAACAACACCTTGACAGCCACCATCCGCTTCATTGGCTGGCAAACATGTACACCACCAATGACATGGAAGCCCTGCTGGACGGCATCGCATACCTGACAACCTGTAAATACGTCGGACCACAACGCAGGTTCCCCGAGTGACCTATGAAGTCCAACCCCGCACCCATGCTCAGCTTCCGCACGGACTGGCCAGTCACCACCACAACAGCCATACCAAACGACCGGCAACTGTAACCACACCATCAACGACATCGCCATGACATCGGATATGACCGGGACATGCACACTGTTCCCCATCACATCCAGGAACACCGCATGCATCGTGGGAGGCAGTGGCATGGGCTCTGTGCATCGCACCCACATGGACGGAACTGCACGAACAACCAGGACACGACATGGATCCAGCGCACATGGACACACACACCGCTCAGTGGACATGAATAGGTCGCCTGGAGTCTGTGGGTGCTGCACCCCTCCCACCCCCGCCCCGGGAATCCCATACCAGGACCTTTGCATGGACGACAAGTGCATACAACAACAACACGACCCCAGTGACTGTGACATGTCCAGTAACCACCACAGTGCAACAACAAGTGGCACGCCGCTGCATGCACGCAAGCACATGCCCTGATGTCATCTCACATGCACGCGTGCATGAGGAACAACCGCAGCAAACCTGTCACATGGGACTGAGATGGACTGTGCCCATGATGCCGAGCGGTCTGGTAGGCTACATGTATACCGTCTGTGTCAAAGTCCGCAGCTCCGCAGCTATACGTAAATGTACATTAGCACAGCCTTGGCCAAGCAGATGTAACCCCACACCCTATCCCATTTGTTATCATGCTCAGTATATCCTCAACATGTATTCCGCTGCCAGTAGTGTCCACTATACTGCATCACAGAGGACAGAAGACTCAATATAATGTTTGAAACCAAAACTGTCTCCGCTGACTCATTTCACAAGTACGAATGAGAGAGGATGAGAGTATGTGAAGTACACGGCAGTCGTGACATGACCATGTAGTCCACTGGTATTGGATGTCAACGCAAATGAGTAGCACTACTGTGGAAGACACACATGTGTCGTGTGAAGTCGTATGGACGCAGTGCTCAGGTGGGTGGGTGCGACGGGTAGATGCGCACATGCCAAGTTGGAGCACGCCGTGTTGGGAGGGCTCATGAACAGTACACCACCGCTTCCCTGGGCATTGTGAGAGGACACCTGTCGGGGGGAGTGAACACGTGTGTGCACAGCAGCCGGGCACACGTACAAAGCGGTACCAGGCGCACCTCAGCCCACCCTCTGTGGACAAGCTGGATTCTGTTGTGCGCCCGCCATGCCCCTTGACAAGGCACACACAGCCCCAGTCGACCAGGTGTAACCCCAACATAGTCAATCCGCACAGGCGATACAGGGCACGGGATGGCAGTGGAGCATGGTGTGTGAGAGGTCTCCTCGCGCTCCTCCTGGTCATATCACGCAGGCAATAGTACCTCAACGTCTAGCATGGCACAAGTCACATGGAAGTGTAGGGGGACGCACCACAGCACGAGCAGCACTGACGTCACGGGAGGTGGCTCGCACCATCCCATCCATTGCCCATCATACCAACCACGACACATGCCATTGCGACTAAGTGCAAGCGCGTGCGCCACCACCCCCGAGCCCTCCCCAGAGAGGCCAAAGAGTGAATGTGTGGGCCAACAGCCACAGACGGACGCGGCCTGGCCGCAAGGGCAGCCACAGCCACTGGGTGTCGCAGGTGGCGGATCCGGAAGGCGAAGACTGTGATGCATAGTCCATGCAGGCCGGGTCTCCATTTGGGGCACCACGCAGGTGGACGGCGTCCCGCCACACATCATACCCTGAGACAGCCCACTCGTGCAACTGGACCCACACATACACTCCTTGCCCTCTCTGGTGCGAGCTTGGGGCTGCCTGTGCAAGCGCTAGCCTCGCAGGTGAGCATGCATATTGGGGGGCGAGGGGAGGACATGAGGGCTGGGGCGAAGATGACTGTATCACTGTCAGTTAGTACAAGGGATGACCCAGATGTGGAAAGGAAGAGACGTGTCCCGTGTGTACTGCAACTAGTCGCCAATCCAACTACCCCCCCATGTCCGGAATGTAAGCCCGCACCTAGGCCCGCCCATCCGCCACATCGAACATACCACCAGCACGACAACCTTCCCATTCGAAACACTGACTGGGGGTGGCGACCAGTGAACAATCATGTGTAGCCTACCCACGCGTACATGTGGGCCCTCCATGATCCATGTCACCTGCGGCAAAGACATGACATGCGCAATGAGGGAAGTGAGGAGAGCTGTCCGCCCCACGCGCAGAAGGTGCATCAGCTCCACAGACCCAGCAGCGAGTCCAGCAGGGGTCACATGTGCAGGGGCAGCTGTGCCTGGTGTGAAGGCACATGCATATAGACAGCACATCGACCAATGTGTAGTCTGCCCACATCCACAGTCCATCATCATGCGGACATAGGAATTGAACACAGGGCAACACATCTTAGTTGGTGCACCCACCGTGACCAACAATGCGCAATCATCGACGTACCCGCCCTGTGCATGGCCCCCACCCAACGGAGGCACATCCAGTGCCACCATCCCACACACACAAGCCTTCCACGGAACATGCTGTGTCCAATGCTCAGTACAGAGTCAGCGCCCATCTGGTGGATCCTGAACAGGAGACACATGCACACACATGCCAGCTCCCACTATGTACGTCTGCCACCTGGCACGTGCAATGTAACCTCTCACCTGTGACGTGTGACTGCAAGCACACAGCCGTCTTGGCATGGGGCTGTCAATGTGGACACCAGTCAATGTTTCGGGAGCTGTGATCCGTACAGTGCTGTACATAGGGTGCAGTGCTGACACCTACTACTGTCTCATATCCCCTCGTGCCACAGGTCCCACTTGTATTGGCCGCTCAGCCCGTGCCCACATCGTCGTCGTCGTGTGCCATACTCATCCAGCCTCGGAAGCAGTTCCATGCTCAGCAGACACTCATGTTGCCGTGGCGTTGCCGCTTGACGAATATGCAGTCAGTCCCCATCAGCACGCCCCGCAAGTCATTGGGGCCTAGATCCCCATGTGCATGCACATGGCAGTGGTATGTCTCACTTGCCATTGTCATTGTTGGGAAACCTGTGTAAGTGTATTGTGGCCGTGCCGTCCCAGCTTGACAGCTGGGCTGTGGCTCATGTGCTTGCTCAGTCATGTCAGTGATGTGTATGCGAAATTGCTATGTGCCGTGTTGCTTTGACATGTGTCCTCTGCCATTTACCCCAGGCGGAGACCGAACATTGACCGCCCATACCAATTGCTGGCGGACATGGACGATACAGAGGTAATCAGGAAGTTTCGGCTGGACAGGCCAACTCTGCATCGACTGTGTGCCATGTTAGAGCCCCATCTCCGTCCCCGCAGGGTGTATCCGACTGCTGTCACCCCCACGGCTAAGGTGATGGCCGCCATGCATTTCTTCGCCACTGGGTCATTCCAGCACACAGTGGGCAGTGGAGGAGGGATGTCCCAGCCCATGTTCAGCAAGGTGCTGAGGGATGTACTGGCAGCCATGATGCTGTACCGGAACAGGTACATCCGCTTCCCCAGGGCTCGTGAATTGGCGGCAGTGAAGGGTGCATTCTATGCCCTTGGCAGAATCCCACACGTCGTGGGAGCCATTGACTGCACTCATGTTGGCCTTGTTCCACCACAGGCCACTGAGCACCTGTACCGCAACAGGAAGCACACGCACTCCCTGAATGTGCAAGTGGTGTGCCTTGCGGACATGGTGATCACCCACGTGTGTGCCAAGTTTCCAGGCTCGGCCCATGACGCACACATAATGCGCAACAGCATCTTGCCACAACTGATGGCCAATCTGCAACAGGATCGTGCCTGTATCGTCGGTGAGTATGTGGAGTGGTGTAGCGTGCTGGTTGTGCGATGCTGTCCCCTGTCCAGTTGGAATAGCAACGGTTCTCTGTGTCCCTCACACCCAGGTGACTCTGCGTATCCGAATGGGGCATGGCTGCTCAGTCCATTGAGGAATCCTCGCACCCCAGCAGACGATCGATACAATGAGGCACATGGGAGGACCAGACGTGTGGTCGAGCGTACCTTTGGCCTCCTCAAGTCCAGGTTCAGGTGCCTGGACCGCACCGAGGGTGCACTGGCGTACTCCCCACAGAAGGTGTGCCAGATAGTGGTGGCGTGCTGCATGCTGCACAATCTGGCCATTCGGAAGCAGATCCCCCTCATTGTGGATGACGGAGATCAACCAGGGCCCCAGCCCGCAGACCAGGACAGCTCGAGTGAGGTGGACAGCGGAGAGGAGGAAGCTGGGAATGTGCGCCAGCAGCTCATCGCCCGCTACTTCACTTGACGGTGAGTGTCCATGTACGACGGATGATGTGTCTGTATCTGTGCAGGTGTGTGTGTGCTGTGTCAGGGTGGCCGTATGTTCACTGCGTGCAGTGTGTCAACGCTCCATGGCCAGGGTAGTATGCCACTGTTGGTGACTGTGGCATTGTGCCCTATTGCTCCGTGCGATGTGTGTACATTGCTTGTAGTTGTTGACATGTACTGTGTGATGGGTGTGTGACACACTCATTGAATGTGCTCCTGTTCTGTCTCCCACCCCTAGGTCCCTACAGGCCCTCCGGATTCCATTGCCATGCCACGCATCAGGTGCCCTTCCGCCCAAGGTGGCCGTTGTATTCCGTACAAATAAAACACAGGGCACAAACAGCAGTTAGTGAAAAAGGTGCATTTATTACAAACTGTGACATGTGATTGTGTGTAAGGTGATGACAAAAGTGGTGCGTGCAGTGACAATGAGCTGTCGGTCATGGCTGCGTGATGATCAGGGTGTACCCACTGGTTCTATGTCCATAGTCCAACACACACATGCCATCCAGCTGGCTGTGTGGAGTGGGATCGTAGAGCAAGTCAATGCAGTGGCTGGTCAAGGAAGGCTGGCGGAAGGCTGGCTGGCTGCCTCACTTGCGACTGGAGCGTGCGAAGTCCTCCCGGGAGATCTGTTTCCTCTTCGGACGGCCCCTTCCACGTTTGGGAGGGGGGTGTGTGGTGGCGACCTGCTGGTGGTGGGTGAGGTGTGCTCACTGGCTGTGGACGCAGGGGAAGTGGACACTGCTGGCCGACCCTGCGCCCTAGCAGGTGGTGGCGGAGGTGGTGTTGCTGGCCTTGCCTGTGACCCCACCGCCACCACCAGCTGGCCCATGAGGTCCACGAGTTGGTCCATACGGGACACGAATTGGCCCATATGGGCGTCCATGGACCTCAGCACCCCCAGCACCTCCCGCGTGTCAGTAGCAGACCTGGCCCATTGTCCTTGGGCCTCTTCATAGGCCCCAAGGACTCTGGCCATTTGAGGCAGGGCATGGCTCCCAGGGGAGGCTGGCGTTTCCCTGACCCTTCTCCTCCTACCAGTCCTGCTGCCACCGGCCTGCCCACTAGCCACATTGCACACCACGGTCCTCGCTGTGGCTCCCAGGGTGGATCCAGTCGGCCGGGCCACCACCTGCGCTGGGGCTGGTGCCAGCGAAGACGTGGTGGTGGTGGAGGCGGTGGTGGTCGGTGCGGCGATGGTGGCGGTTGCGGCAGTGGTAGTGGCCGCAATGACCGTGGGTGTGGCCGCAACGACAGTGGCAGCAGGGGACTGGGACTGTTCAGCATCCCTGGATGATGGGTTGGTGGGTAGGAGGGGTCCTGGGGAGCGGCTGGGCCCTGCCACGCCAGATGGGCCAGCTTGGTGGTCCGTGTCCGAAGAGGTGGACAGATCCTCCAGATCCGTGTGTCCTCGTTGGGGGCTTGTAGGCTGGCTGTGCTGGCTGCTGTCTCCATCCCCAGCGTCCAGCAGTTCGTCACCTGTGGAGAAAATGAGATTTGTTATTGTGTTGCACCTGGCGAAGTATGTATTAGTCGTCTGACATTGGCAGTTCGTGCAATCTCGTACATGGGTTTCCCGGAGGCGAGTGTGTGGCTGTGGCATCTGTAGTTGTGTGTGCTAGGCAATGGGACTGTGTGCTGTGCACATGTGGCATGGGACGGATTGGCCATGCCGATGGGTGTGTTGCTTTGCCCCTACTCATTGTGACTCTGGTGTATGCGGGCTCCTGGCCCATCCTGGGTCTGGTTTGTACTTTGCTTTTGGAGTTCATATGGAACGCTTAGGAACGCATATGGCAACATGGGGGCCATGCCCCAGATTCGCATTTGGGAGGGGATATGCTTTTGGGGTACATGCTGTGAGCCATGGGTGCCGAACGTGACATGTGTTGTGGCAGCATGACAGTGCATGGTCTGAGGTGTGTGCATGCCTGACATGCCCTGCATATTTGCTGTCTGTTGTGGTTACTGGACATGGCATTGGACGCATCGTTATGAGTGAGTGATAGTTGTGTGCCAGCCAACGTATTGCAGTTGTCCCATCTCCTTGGTGTGCGTGCTGCCCTGTGCCATGTGCATCACTGCAGTGCTCGGGGGGTGTGGCCCATGTTGTGTGTTGTTGCTCACAGTGTGTCGTGCGCTTAATTGACTTCTGGCACATGGTTGGTCATGGGCATGTGTCTTAGCGTGACTGCTGTATGTGTGGCAGCTGTGCGGATGACATGCCTTTCATGTGACTGGGGCTGACGGATGGGATGGATGGTATGTTGTATGTGCATGGTGTGTCTGTGAGTTTGATGGGTTCAGTGGTGTTCGTGTGCATTTCTGTTGTTCCGCTCTGTTGCGTCTAGTGTTGTTTGTCTTACATAGGCGTAGTTGTGGGGTGTGGGGTTGACAGGCAGTGGGGGCTACATGGACAGGACTTCAATGGTGTTTCGGTTGTGTGTGATGAGTTGCACAGTGGCTGCCGTGTGGGACTATATTCAGTGTGGCTTGTGCATGCAGACGTGGCTCCTTTGGTGTTGCTATGTATGTGATGGGTCATGTGGGGTGTGAGTCTGTTGTTCATGTCCGTGTGCACATTGTTCACTTGTTCGTGACGGTGGGCGGTGCTGCGTGTTCGTCTGCTACGTGACATGTCCCATGTGTTGGTGGTGTTATGCTCCTCATGCCTCCAGTAATCCAGCCCTGTACAGTTTCCCACCTGCAAGTTGTTCGTGCGTGCACTGTACTGGATGCCACATGGCTCTAAGCGGGGGTGCTCCATGTTGCAGGTCTGTGGGGGTGGGGGGTGTAGTGGGTCGTGGGGGTGGCTGTACACCCACTGACACCGATTGCTGTGGACCGTGATGTCTGCCTTTCGGCTGTCGTTGTGCACTGCGGTGGCTGACACGTGGGTGTGGGGTGTGGGGGATGCTCCTCCTTGCTGTGCTGTGGGACTGGGGCCTGGTGTGTGTTGTACTTGGGCTGTCCACCGTCCCACCCACTGCACTTTGTGTTCCTGCCACTTACCTGTTACTTGTCGGTTAGTGCAGCTGTGGCGGACACATGGGTGTGGTGGGTGCTCGTTGTGGCGCTTCTGGCATATTTGGGGACCTGTTGGTGGTTACGTGGCTGGCTTAGTGTACACATGTCCCCACGCATCTTACAGTTGTTCGGTTTGGGCTGTGTGTGGTAGTGTCTGTTGCATGTGCGTGTGATGTGTTGTGTATTGTGTGCTGGACATGGGGGTGTTTGTCCCTGGGAGCTGTGGCATGGTGGTTGCGCATGTGAGTACATAGCGGTGTGCTAGTATACATTGGTTTGTACTTACCAGCCTCCACTCCCCCTGCTAATCCGGCGAGGATCTCCGGATGTATTACGACTCGCACCTTCTCCTCCCACGCTTTGAAGGTCTTAAAGAGCGCGGGCTTCCCTCCGCCAGTGACGGCAGCCAGCTCTCTGTTTTTGCCCTCCTTCTTCTTGACCAGGCTCTTTACGTCATTCCAACGTTTGTTTATCTCGACTCTGTTCCTGGGCAGGGTCCCGACTGCATTGACCTGGTCTACGATCCGGTTCCACATTCTGTTTCTGGTGGCTAGTGGTGTGTGCTGGACCATGTTCCCATAGATTTGTGGGTGCACCTTGATGATCTCGTCGACCATGACCGTCAGCTCCATGGGCGTGAACTTGGGCATTCTTTGTGGTGCCATGGTGTTTGTGGTGCTGGTGCGGTGTGTGTTGTGTAATGTGCAGGGGGTTTGTGGTGCCGGTGTTTGGTGGTGGTGGTGGTGGTGGTTGTGATGTGTGCGTTTCTGTGGTGTGCTGCTGTCCTTGCTGTGTCACTGTGTCCTCTCCTCTCCTCTCTGGTTTGCAATGTGGCAAGGGGTTGTGGTCTGTGGGAGTGCTGCTTTTGTACTCACCTATGTGGGTGTGTCCTCATGGTCTGTTGTTTTCAGGTGTGTTGTGTCTGGGGTTCTGGCCTTTGTATTTTTTGTTTGTCCGGGGGGTGTTTTCGGGATGTGTACTGTGCTTGTGTATTTGTGTGTGCCTTGCTGTGTGGACTTGTTGGCCATGTTGTGTGCTATTGGTTTTGTGTGCGGATGGTTTCTGTGCAGGTACGTGGGCGCCATGGCTTCTGCCGTGTCGATTCTCATCGGCGTTGTTTGCGCTGGCGGGCGGTATATTTGTTGTTTTTCCGCGCTCATGGCGGTGCGATCGTAATTTCACGTGCGGTGTGTCGGCCGTGTGGGCGGGCGGTTTTGTGTTGTCGTGCGTGTTTCCGTCCGTGGCGGGCGGTTTGACTCCGACTCGGACGATGGCGGGCGGTATTTTGTGTGATTTTTCCGCCGATGGCGGTTTTCGGTTTGTGTACTCATAATGGCGTGGTCGGTGTTCAGGCGGTGTGTGCGGGCGGATTTTTGCCACTTCCATGCCTGGCGGATTTTTTTACGCCGGGTATCGGAATGGGCCCCAAAGTAAGTATTTACCAACAAATTTTAAACAAATTTATTAAACAACAACACAAAGTCAAAATCAACCCCAAATCCCCTACCCACACCCTATAAAAAATATAGAAACAAATAATAAAACAAATGTATTTTTTTTTCCAGACAAACAAAATACAGAAAGAACATTCCACAACTAAACAAGAAAAGTCATCAAACTAAAATACATAAAGACCAACTTTGTAAGTATATTGTAAACAAATGCTTATTTGCTTAAATTGAAATACATAGAACAACATAGTTAATAACAATAATATATATTTTTCATAGATAAACCTACATCAAAATGACTGAAGGAGCTGAATTTATAACAAGCCAGAAAGGGAAAATGTTACTATGCTATATGGGATACACTTACACACAAGAAAAACAGTTTGGATTAAAAGTGAACTGGAAATGCTGTAAATACTACTCTGATAAATGTTACGGGCGTGCTACAACTAGGGAAACAACAGTACTGTATACTAGATAACATAACCACCCACCAAACGTAACAGAAATAGAAGTCAGATCTGCATTAGAAACAATAAAGGAAGCTAGTACAAGTTCTCAAAAACCTACAAGTGTAATTTTAAAAGAGCAGCTTCCCAAAATTCCTAAAACTGCTACTACACAAATGCCATCTGTAGCTTCACTAAAGAGAACTATAGCACGTACTAAAAAAAGTACTACTACTTCCACCCCAATTCCTAAAACATACAGTGAAGTTATTAGAAGTCCTGAACAAAGTATCACTTTAAACAAAGAACCATTTGTCATTTTTGATAATAAAAGCAATGACAAAAGATTAATAATTTTTGGAACTGCAACTAATCTATTAAAACTACAAGAATGTCAATACTGGATGATGGATGGGACTTTTACTATATGTCCCAAGCCCTTTTTCCAACTGTACACAATACATGGGCTACATCACAATTGCAATATACCATTAATTTACGCATTATTACCAAACAAACAGAACTCCACATACATGGAACTATTAAATACAATAAAACAAAAAACTAATGACTTTTCTCCACAAAAAATAATCCTAGATTTTGAACAGTCAATGATTAATACTATATTAAAAACACACCCCCATACCTGCATCCAAGGCTGTTACTATCATTTTAATCAGTGCTTATGGAGACACATGCAAAAATCTGCACTAAGCATAGAATATGCAACTAACTCTTCTTTTGCATATCAAATAAAAAAATTAACAGCCCTAGCTTATGTACCTGAGACAGACGTCACAGAACATTACAACATCTTAATAGACAGCGCCTTCTACAAACAAAATGAAGCAAAACTAAGTCCACTATTAGACTATTTTGAGGATACATGGGTCGGGAGACTACACAGATCTGGCCACAGAAGAAACCCTAAATTCTTAATACCCTGGTGGAACGTATACAGAAGCACATTAAGGGGCCGATTCCGATCTCGGCCGGTAGGGCTCCGAATCGGATTCGGCTTTACCGGATCCGATTCAGAGCCCTGTTTCCCGACCGATTCGTACGCGGGTCCGGCCGAGCGAGATACGATGCAAGCGCCCACGACTCGCCGACCGACTCGTACGCGGCTTCAACACGCTCCGACCGACTCACACGGACCCGACTCGCACCGCGCAATGGAGACGTTCCCCGGCCGGGTAAGTACGATGCGCACCGCGAGCAGTCCGACCGACTCGCGCAGTCCGGCTCGAAAGAGCTGTCGGAGTCAGACTTTGGGGGTCCGCGTCGGACCCCCCTGTGCGCGTGGCCGCGCGAGTCGCACACAGGGGGGAGCCATAGGTCCCCCCTACCTGTGCATGTACGGCACGATGCGCTTCGCCGCGTACACGCTGTAGGGGGCGCCCTTGTTCGCCTCGCACCCATTGTGTCAATGGGAGCCCGCGTACGCGTTGTACGACCGGCTCCCATTGACTTCAATGGGAGTCCGACCGAATCGAGTCCGATAGCCTACGAACGCATCGTACTCGTCCGGTCGGACTGCCAGAGTCCGATTCGGTCGGAATTCTCTCCGGGTCCGGCTCGGTCGGAGAGATTTCCGGCCCAAATCGGAATCGGCCCCTAAATGGGGAATCCAAAACTAATAACGCAGTCGAAGGATGGCATAATGCCTTTCTTCAATCAACAGGCAGAACAAAACCAACACTAGAAAAATTTATATCATGCCTACAAAAAGAACAGAGTTATCAAGAGTTCCGAATGGAACAATCCATAACTCAATTAACTCCAAAAACATCAAAACAAACTAAACAAATGCATAAATATCTAGAACAACAAGTAAAATTGTATCCTAGTACAAAAGGCCTGGAATACCTAAACATAGGGGCCGATTCCGATGTCGGCCGGAAGGGCACCGAACGATGGTCGGAGCCCTTCCGACCGACTCGGAAGCTGCCGCTCGGATTCCTTTCCGACCGAGCCATTCCGATGGGCTCAGTCGGAAAAGAATCCGACTCGGATTTCCGGATGGCTCACGACGGGTTCGGAGAGCCCGTCAGCCATCCGGAAATCCCTCTGTACTCCCCCGGCTGCCTCTTTGTGACCGAGGGAGTACGATGGCAGTTTTTCACTGCCTTTTCGTGCCGGTCTTTCCGGCACGAAAAGGCAGTCGGTCACTGTCTTTGGGGGCCCCCAGTGGGACCCCCATGGGTGCAAGGTCGCCGAATGGCGGCCTGGAGGCACCTATGGTGCCCCTCTGTTGAACCCTGCACCCGGTGGCAGGCACCTTGGGGTGCCGGCCACAGGGTGCAGGGTTGAACTGCACCCCTGCTTTCTCCAATGCCAGCATGCATTCCGTCCGGAATGCATGCTCCCATTGTGGGAGATACGAGTGCGACCGAACAGGGTTCGGTCGCATCGTACTGCCTGGGCGGTAACCGACGACAGCAGGTCGTTCGGTTACGGCTCCGGACCGATGTCAGACGGACAAGAGTCCGTCCGACATCGGAATCGGCCCCATAATATCCAAAAATCTTCTTTAAACCATTAATACAAATAAATAACAAATTACTCATCTATCAAACATACCATAAAAGTAAAATTTATTTATTCTATCACAAAAATAATTACTGTGTGTAACATATTTTTAATTTTAAAGAAAATATATTAACACGCATTAATAATATTTGGAATAAAATACAACAACAATAATAAAAAACATTACCCACCCACAATAAATAATAATAAATAAACTTACCAGTTTTTTCCCAAATGCTATAAAATCCATTTTCCACTAACACAATCCAAAGATTAAAAAATACAGTTTCCCCAAAAAAAATGTAAAAATACAACTGTAGCAAAAAATAATAATCCATGTAGCAAAGGTCCATAGGAAAACCATAAAAAACCGAAAATGCATAAAATAGTAAAAACGCTCCAGGAAAACCGAAAAATTTAAAGAAGTGTTAGAAATATATTAGTCAATAAAACTAACAAACACTTCTTTAAAAAAAAAAAAAGACTCCTTCCGATACGAAGAACTTCTGAAAATAAAAGAGTGTCAAAACAAAAGCACATACATTCCCACCCACATAAAATAATACATAAACAGTTGCTAACAATACTACTAGCTTTAAATTTGATAAAAATATACATTAAACACCGAAATCCTAACTCTCTAAACAGGCCTACACAACATTAACAATACGTAAAAACACCACACGTAACTATAACATATAACATTTCCGAATATAACTAATAAACATCTAACTACACTAAACAGTATCTAACTAGGTTCAAAATATATTTAAAACTTAGTTAAAACAAAGAAAACAAACCTTACCTTCAGCGATGTGAAGTGTCTCCCAACCGCTGAGCTTCTCTTCAACCAAAATGACACAAAACGACATTACCCGGTTACAAAATAAAACGCCCAAAACATAATAAAAAGTGTAACCATATAAAATTTAACTCATTTAATACAGTAAAATGTTACTTTACATACAAAAAATGTACAACTGTTTAAATAAAACTGTTCAATTTTTTTGATGTAAGAAAAAAATTGATATAATGTACCTAATTTGTAAAATTATAAAAATAAATATTATAATAAATATATTATTTATTATTATAATTACATAAAATAATAAATACAATAAAACAATGTATAAAAATTGTTATAAATATTTTTCATGCATTATACAAATATATTTCTGTTAAAAACTTGTTTTAAGTTAAAAACATTGTAAAAATAATTAATATTAATATTCTTAATATTAATATTAATTTAAAAATGTATGTAACAAAAATAGAAAAATGTTAAACATTTATATTATATGTAAACAATTTGCACTTTCTATGTATAAATATATACAATTCCTATTACTGTATTAAATATAATTTAAAACACAAAATTCTACTGTTTTGTTAATAATTAATATGTACTTAAACAAAAATGTAAAAAATATAGGAAATGAACATAACATATTTTCTGAAATATATGCACTAATATGTTTCTATTGAATTATAATGTAATAAAATATGTTACTGTATTATCCTACTGATATTAATAAACAATAAAAAAATATAACAACTACAATAAAAATGGTGTGTTTTCTAATTATTTTGATTTTACTTATTTTATCTATATTTTACATATGTTAAAATGCAATTTGTTTTTACAAATATTATATTAAATAAATACTGTCAATTTATTAATTAACATTGCCCATTTTTTTAATGCAAAATTATCTTATATATTTTTCTAATACTAAATTTTAATATATTAATAAAAATATTACATAAAAATAGAATATTATTTATTATCCTACACTATAATTATTTAATAAACTATTACAACTCCAATATATAATTAAATACAGTTACTGTACACTAACATATTTTTATATACTATTCCTACCACAATCTAAATTAATTTCAGCAAATGCTGCACAGTGAACATAATTAATTTACTATAACAACTCCAATACACATTAAATAAAGTAAATGTTGAACACTAAAATTAAATATTTTTATATTCCCAACTCAATATAAATTAATTAAGGTAAGTGCTGGACACTAACATAAATAATTTACTATTCCCACTCCACTCTATATTAAATTGGGGTAGGTGCTTGACAGTAAACCTAAATAATTTACTATTCCCACTCCAGTCTATATTAAATTGGGGTAGGTGCTTAACAGTAAACCTAAATAATTTACTATTCCCACTCCAGTCTATATTAAATTAGAGTAGGTGCTGGACACTAAACATAAATAATTTACTATTCCCACTCCATTCTATAATAAATTATAGTAGGTGCTGGACACTAAACCTAAATAATTTACTATTCCCACTACAGTCTATATTAAATTTGGGTAGGTGCTGGACACTAAACAAAATTAATTTAATATTCTCACTCCAATATACATTAAATTGGGGTAGGTGCTGGACAGTAAAATGAACAAATATCTATACCCACTGCAGTGTCTAATAAATTAGGATAGATACTGGACAGTAAACATACATAATTTACTATTCCCACTGCAGTCTATATTAAATTGGGGTAGGTGCTGGACAGTAAACATAAATAATTTACTATTCCCACTCCAATATATATTAAATTGTAGTAGGTGCTGTACAGTAACATAAACAAATTACTATTCCCACTACATTTTATAATAAATTATTGTAGGTACTGGACACTAAGGGGCCGATTCCGATCTCGGCCGGTAGGGCTCCGAAACGGATTCGGCTTTACCGGATCCGATTCGGAGCCCTATTTCCCGACCGATTCGTACGCGCGTCCGGGCGAGCGAGTACGATGCGTATTCGCCGACCGACTCGTCCGGGTGTCCCGACCGCTCCGACCGACTCGTTCCCGGGTCTAACCGCACCGACCGACTCGCACGGACACGACTCGCACCGCGTAATGGAGACGTTCCCCGGCCGGGTAAGTACGATGCGCGCCGCGAGCGAGTCCGACCGAGCCGCGCACTCCGGCTCGAAAGAGCTGTCGGAGCCGTACTTTGGGGGTCCGTGTCGGACCCCCCTGTACGCGTAGCCGCGCGAGTCGCACACAGGGGGGACCCATGAGTCCCCCCTACCTGTGCGTGTACGGCGCGAATCGCTTCGATGCGCACACGCTGTAGGGGGCGCCCTTGTTCGCGTCGTGCCCATTGAGTCAATGGGAGCCCGTGTACGCGTCGTACGACTGGCTCCCATTGACTTCAATGGGAGTCCGACCGAATCGAGTCCGATAGCATACGTGCGCATCGTACTCATTCGGTCGGACTGCTAGAGTCCGATTCAGTCGGAAATCTCTCCGGGTCCGGCTCGGTCGGAGAGATTTCCGGCCCGAATCGGAATCGGCCCCTAAACCTAAATAATTTACTATTCCCACTCCAGTGTATATAAAATTAGGGTAGATGCTGAACAGTAACATAAATAATATACTATTCCCACTGCAGTCTATAATAAATTGGAATAGATGCTGGACAGTAAATATAAATAATTAACTATTCACACTGCAATATAAATTTAAATAAACTATATACTAATAACTAAACATTACCAATTACATCCCACAAAAAATATTTTTTTATAACTCCCAAACATTATGGGGCCGATTCCGATTCGGGCCGTAAATCTCTCCGACCGAGCCGGACCCGGAGAGATTTCCGACCGAATCGGACCCGTGCAGTCCGACCGAACGAGTACGATGCGCACGTATGCCATCGGACTCGAGTCGGTCGGACTCCCATTGAAGTCAATGGGAGCCGGTCGTCACAAAGCGTACGCGGGCTCCCATTGACTCAATGGGTGCGATGCGGACAAGTGCGCCCCCTACAGCGTGTACGCGGCGAAGCGATTCGCGCCGTACACGCACAGGTAGGGGGACCCATGGGTCCCCCTGTGTGCGACTCGCGCGGCTACGCGTACAGGGGGTCCGACACGGACCCCCAAAGTACAGCTCCGACAGCTCTTACGAGCCGGAGTGCGCGGCTCGGTCGGACTGCTTGCGGCGCGCATCGTACTTACCCGGCCGGGGAACGTCTCCATTGCGCGGTGCGAGTCGAGTCCGAGCGAGTCGTCGGTGCGGTTCGACCCGGGAACGAGTCGGTCGGAGCGGTCGGGACGCCCGGACGAGTCGGTCGGCGAATTCGCATCGTACTCGCTCGCCCGGACGCGCGTACGAATCGGTCGGGAAATAGGGCTCCGAATCGGATCCGGTAAAGCCGAATCCGATTCGGAGCCCTACCGGCCGAGATCGGAATCGGCCCCTATACCTTATAAACCCAAAAACACACTACTAAAAATAAATTTCAAATTTATAATTCTAAATCTATTTATTTTTCAATAAAATCTAAAATTTTCATATTTTTTAATAAGATTTAATTATAAATATATAATTTGTAATATATTCACCACCCTTATCCCTAAAAACCCAACAACTCACTCATAAACATATTTATCAAATTTATATTTCAATATTTTATTTTATTTTAAAAAATAATTCCAAATTTATTCTAAACTTTGATAATATTTAATTTAAAATATATATTTTTAAAACACTACCCAACATTATCCCATATAAACAAAACAAGCCACTGCTCCAAAATATAATTTCAATTTTAAATTTCCATATATTTATACATTTTTTAAATATTTTATAAATCTTTAAATATATTAATAATATTTAGTTTTAATTATATATTTTTAACACACTCCCCACCATCATCACCTATAAACCCAGCCTCCCACTCCTAAAAATAAATTTTAATTTACATTTCAAAAATGTTTTGTTTTTTTAATTATTTCTAAATTTATTAAAACTGTCATTATATTTATTTTTAAATATAAATTTTTGTTAAAACTACCCACCCTTATATCCTATAAAACGAAAAATTCACTACCAAAAATAAATTTCTATTTACATTTTAAATATTACTTTTTGTTTTAATAAATAAATTCTCAATTATTTTAACATTTTTAAAAATATTTAATATAAAATATATATTTATAAAATACTCCCCACCCTTATCTCCTATAAACCCAACATCCCACTCCTAAAATTAATTATCAAATTTAAATATAAATTTAATATTTTTTATAAATAAATTATAAATTTGAAAAAATTTACATAATATTTAATTTAAAAAAATATTTTTAAAACACTCCCCACCCTTATCCCCTATAAACCCGACATCCCGCTCCTAAAATTAATTATCAAATTTAAATATAAATTTTCTATTTTTTATAAATAAATTATAAATTTGTAAAAAATTTACATATTTATTTTTAAATAAATATTTTTAAAACACTTTCCACCCTTATCCCCTATAAACCCAACATCCCACTCCTAAAATTAATTATCAAATTTACATTTAAATATAAATTTTCTATTTTTGATAAATAAATTATGAATTTGTAAAAAAGTACATATTTATTTTTAAATAAATATTTTTAAAACACTCCCCACCCTTATCCCCTATAAACCCAACATCCCGCTCCTAAAATTATATATAAAATTTCCTTTACATTTTAAATTATTTAAAATATAAAAAAATATTTTTTTAATACATTACAAATAACATATTAAGGGGCCCATTACGATGGCGGGCGGAAGCACTACCGCCGTGCTGGCGGATGCAAAAACCACCAGTTACCGCCCGCATGCCGCAGCCCACACGCCCGCCAAATTACGATGCGAAAAGCAAGCCAAACACCGCCGGCAAGCCAGCAACACCGTCCGCCATCAAAGTGCGCCCGCACACGTAGCGGCGCAGCACAACTGACACACACCGTCCGACGAAACACGTCCCGCCCGGCGCATAAATTACGATGCCGCAAACAAACGGCTCCCACGGCAAAGAGACACCGCACGTGAAAGAGAGGCGGAAACACGGACGCAGAGCACGGACAACGAAGAAGCGGCACCCCGGGCATGAATCCAGCACTGCAGGCCCTTCCCATGCTTCTGCTGATGCACCACCAAGGACGCAACGTACCGCGGAGACGCAGGTAGGCACACACACAACAAGTGCACGCAAACAGCGCACACAGTGCAAGGGCGGAAAAAGCGGACAACCCCCCACCAGCGCGTGCACACTACACATCCACCATTGCATCCACATATGACACACAGGCCAAATCCTAACATCGCAGAACACATGTGTACACACCACCTGGGACTAGGAACCAACCACCCCGTCACAGCCCCAAAGCGCCGATGACGCCGCCACACATGCGCACAACGCAGAGGCCAACCGCAGCGCCATGCATGCGTCGCACACAGGGACAGGGACACAACCAAGCAGCACACACATCAGCCCCACCCCGAACGCACATGACACGTGACAGGCCGGCCACAGACATGTCCCCAACGCCCAATTCACGGACAACACCCAACGCCACACAACCGACGCACACATGTCAGTGAAGTCACGCAACAGCAGGACACACCCCAGTGTAACAAACATGGCGAAGCACACAGCGGCGGCAACACCAACTAGGAGAAGCAGGGCCCCTTCGGGAAGAGGAACGCCAGTACCACACTGAAAAACCCATACCACCCTGCCCATATGAACAAGACACATGAAACGGAACACCAAAGAGCCCGGGGACCGACAACAGGTGGCCCAAGAATTACATCCACACACAAGGCCCAACGCAGAGCGGAAAGGCAGGCTGCCGCCCACACAAGGGAGAGCAGACAGCACTGAATGACCTTCCATTCCAACACCGAAACCACAGCCCTACGACAGAAGCCGGTGAATACAGCCATTGTCCAAGAATAGACCAACACAGGCTTGCCGAGGAGACCGACCACAGGGCAGATAGCGCATATCACAGAAGCACACAACGGACGGGGAAGAAAGAAGAAAACACTCCCCCATGTCGGCCACATGCAAGTTAATTGGAAGGAGTCACACAGCACTGACCTTGAACTGTCTGAGAAGCATGTGGGAAGAGGGCCCGTGTCCTCCAAACAAGCCAACAGAACACAAGTCCTGTCTCCCCACGACTACACAGAGCTCACAGCAACCCCGGAGTGTGCACATTGCAGACTGCACACACAGCCGGAGCACGCCACCACAACGCACCGCTGCGAAATGGCAACCGCAACACACCTACCCAACTACGCCGAAGAGCTCAAGCTGTACCAAACCAGCACGATACATACATTGGGATGCGATCTCCTGTCCCTGCTGAACGTAAGTTACCGACTGACTTACCGCATCACATTGTTCAGCTGCGTCATGCCCGTCTTCTACTGTCGGAGGTGTCCCTACCAGCATCCCGTCGAGATATGCCTCTCCAACCCGGCATGTCTGAAGGCGGACCTGCTACCACTACTCCTCCCTCTGGACGCACACGACAGGGCCTGCTCTGCCTATGGGGGCATGGCGTATGTGGCCAACATCGCACGCGCACTGAAATGGAACCACTGTGCCTCCACACGACGGATCATCGAGAACAGCTACATCGAATGTCACCCAGCATGCCCCATCATGGTCCTCCAAGGGACAACCTACGAACAACACCTTGACAGCCACCATCCGCTTCATTGGCTGGCAAACATGTACACCACCAATGACATGGAAGCCCTGCTGGACGGCATCGCATACCTGACAACCTGTAAATACGTCGGACCACAACGCAGGTTCCCCGAGTGACCTATGAAGTCCAACCCCGCACCCATGCTCAGCTTCCGCACGGACTGGACAGTCACCACCACAACAGCCATACCAAACGACCGGCAACTGTAACCACACCATCAACGACATCACCATGACATCGGATATGACCGGGACATGCACACTGTTCCCCATCACATCCAGGAACACCGCATGCATCGTGGGAGGCAGTGGCATGGGCTCTGTGCATCGCACCCACATGGACGGAACTGCACGAACAACCAGGACACGACATGGATCCAGCGCACATGGACACACACACCGCTCAGTGGACATGAATAGGTCGCCTGGAGTCTGTGGGTGCTGCACCCCTCCCACCCCCGCCCCGGGAATCCCATACCAGGACCTTTGCATGGACGACAAGTGCATACAACAACAACACGACCCCAGTGACTGGGACATGTCCAGTAACCACCACAGTGCAACAACAAGTGGCACGCCGCTGCATGCACGCAAGCACATGCCCTGATGTCATCTCACATGCACGCGTGCATGAGGAACAACCGCAGCAAACCTGTCACATGGAACTGAGATGGACTGTGCCCATGATGCCGAGCGGTCTGGTAGGCTACATGTATACCGTCTGTGTCAAAGTCCGCAGCTCCGCAGCTATACGTAAATGTACATTAGCACAGCCTTGGCCAAGCAGATGTAACCCCACACCCTATCCCATTTGTAATCATGCTCAGTATATCCTCAATATGTATTCCGCTGCCAGTAGTGTCCACTATACTGCATCACAGAGGACAGAAGACTCAATATAATGTTTGAAACCAGAACTGTCTCCGCTGACTCATTTCACAAGTACGAATGAGAGAGGATGAGAGTATGTGAAGTACACGGCAGTCGTGACATGACCATGTAGTCCACTGGTATTGGATGTCAACGCAAATGAGTAGCACTACTGTGGAAGACACACATGTGTCGTGTGAAGTCGTATGGACGCAGTGCTCAGGTGGGTGGGTGCGACGGGTAGATGCGCACATGCCAAGTTGGAGCACGCCGTGTTGGGAGGGCTCATGAACAGTACACCACCGCTTCCCTGGGCATTGTGAGAGGACACCTGTCGGGGGAGTGAACACGTGTGTGCACAGCAGCCGGGCACACGTACAAAGCGGTACCAGGCGCACCTCAGCCCACCCTCTGTGGACGAGCTGGATCCTGTTGTGCGCCCGCCATGCCCCTTGACAAGGCACACACAGCCCCAGTCGACCAGGTGTAACCCCAACATAGTCAATCCGCACAGGCGATACAGGGCACGGGATGGCAGTGGAGCATGGTGTGTGAGAGGTCTCCTCGCGCTCCTCCTGGTCATATCACGCAGGCAATAGAACCTCAACGTCCAGCATGGCAAAAGTCAAATGGAAGTGTAGGGGGACGCACCACAGCACGAGCAGCACTGACGTCACGGGAGGTGGCTCGCACCATCCCATCCATTGCCCATCATACCAACCACGACACATGCCATTGCGACTAAGTGCAAGCGCGTGCGCCACCACCCCTGAGCCCTCCCCAGAGAGGCCAAAGAGTGAATGTGTGGGCCATCAGCCACAGACGGACGCGGCATGGCCGCAAGGGCAGCCACAGCCACTGGGTGTCGCAGGTGGCGGATCCGGAAGGCGAAGACTGTGATGCATAGTCCATGCAGGCCGGGTCTCCATTTGGGGCACCACGCAGGTGGACGGCGTCCCGCCACACATCATACCCTGAGACAGCCCACTCGTGCAACTGGACCCACACATACACTCCTTGCCCTCTCTGGTGCAAGCTTGGGGCTGCCTGTGCAAGCGCTAGCCTCGCAGGTGAGCATGCATATTGGGGGCGAGGGGAGGACATGAGGGCTGGGGCGAAGATGACTGTATCACTGTCAGTTAGTACAAGGGATGAGCCAGATGTGGAAAGGAAGAGACGTGTCCCGTGTGTACTGCAACTAGTCGCCAATCCAACTACCCCCATGTCCGGAATGTAAGCCCGCACCTAGGCCCGCCCATCCGCCACATCGAACATACCACCAGCACGACAACCTTCCCATTCGAAACACTGACTGGGGGTGGCGACCAGTGAACAATCATGTGTAGCCTACCCACGCGTACATGTGGGCCCTCCATGATCCATGTCACCTGCGGCAAAGACATGACATGCGCAATGAGGGAAGTGAGGAGAGCTGTCCGCCCCACGCGCAGAAGGTGCATCAGCTCCACAGACCCAGCAGCGAGTCCAGCAGGGGTCACATGTGCAGGGGCAGCTGTGCCTGGTGTGAAGGCACATGCATATAGACAGCACATCGACCAATGTGTAGTCTGCCCACATCCACAGTCCATCATCATGCGGACATAGGAATTGAACACAGGGCAACACATCTTAGCTGGTGCACCCACCGTGACCAACAATGCGCAATCATCGACGTACCCGCCCTGTGCATGGCCCCCACCCAACGGAGGCACATCCAGTGCCACCATCCCACACACACAAGCCTTCCACGGAACATGCTGTGTCCAATGGTCAGTACAGAGTCAGCGCCCATCTGGTGGATCCTGAACAGGAGACACATGCACACACATGCCAGCTCCCACTATGTACGACTGCCACCTGGCACGTGCAATGTAACCTCTCACCTGTGACGTGTGACTGCAAGCACACAGCCGTCTTGGCATGGGGCTGTCAATGTGGACACCAGTCAATGTTTCGGGAGCTGTGATCCGTACAGTGCTGTACATAGGGTGCAGTGCTGACACCTACTACTGTCTCATATCCCCTCGTGCCACAGGTCCCACTTGTATTGGCCGCTCAGCCCGTGCCCACATCGTCGTCGTCGTGTGCCATACTCATCCAGCCTCGGAAGCAGTACCATGCACAGCAGACACTCATGTTGCCGTGGCGTTGCCGCTTGACGAATATGCAGTCAGTCCCCATCAGCACGCCCCGCAAGTCATTGGGGCCTAGATCCCCATGTGCATGCACATGGCAGTGGTATGTCTCACTTGCCATTGCCATTGTTGGGAGACCTGTGTAAGTGTATTGTGGCCGTGCCGTCCCAGCTTGACAGCTGGGCTGTGGCTCATGTGCTTGCTCAGTCATGTCAGTGATGTGTATGCGAAATTGCTATGTGCCGTGTTGCTTTGACATGTGTCCTCTGCCATTTAACCCAGGCGGAGACCGAACATTGACCGCCCATACCAATTGCTGGCGGACATGGACGATACAGAGGTAATCAGGAAGTTTCGGCTGGACAGGCCAACTCTGCATCGACTGTGTGCCATGTTAGAGCCCCATCTCCGTCCCCGCAGGGTGTATCCGACTGCTGTCACCCCCACGGCTAAGGTGATGGCCGCCATGCATTTCTTCGCCACTGGGTCATTCCAGCACACAGTGGGCAGTGGAGGAGGGATGTCCCAGCCCATGTTCAGCAAGGTGCTGAGGGATGTACTGGCAGCCATGATGCTGTACCGGAACAGGTACATCAGATTCCCCAGGGCTCGTGAATTGGCGGCAGTGAAGGGTGCATTCTATGCCCTTGGCAGAATCCCACACGTCGTGGGAGCCATTGACTGCACTCATGTTGGCCTTGTTCCACCACAGGCCACTGAGCACCTGTACCGCAACAGGAAGCACACGCACTCCCTGAATGTGCAAGTGGTGTGCCTTGCGGACATGGTGATCACCCACGTGTGTGCAAAGTTTCCAGGCTCGGCCCATGACGCACACATAATGCGCAACAGCATCTTGCCACGACTGATGGCCAATCTGCAACAGGATCGTGGCTGTATTGTCGGTGAGTATGTGGAGTGGTGTAGCGTGCTGGTTGTGCGATGCTGTCCCCTGTCCAGTTGGAATAGCAACGGTTCTCTGTGTCCCTCACACCCAGGTGACTCTGTGTATCCGAATGGGGCATGGCTGCTCAGTCCATTGAGGAATCCTCGCACCCCAGCAGACGATCGATACAATGAGGCACATGGGAGGACCAGACGTGTGGTCGAGCGTACCTTTGGCCTCCTCAAGTCCAGGTTCAGGTGCCTGGACCGCACCGGGGGTGCACTGGCGTACTCCCCACAGAAGGTGTGCCAGATAGTGGTGGCGTGCTGCATGCTGCACAATCTGGCCATTCGGAAGCAGATCCCCCTCATTGTGGATGACGGAGATCAACCAGGGCCCCAGCCCGCAGACCAGGACAGCTCGAGTGAGGTGGACAGCGGAGAGGAGGAAGCTGGGAATGTGCGCCAGCAGCTCATCGCCCGCTACTTCACTTGACGGTGAGTGTCCATGTACGACGGATGATGTGTCTGTATCTATGCAGGTGTGTGTGTGCTGTGTCAGGGTGGCCGTATGTTCACTGCGTGCAGTGTGTCAACGCTCCATGGCCAGGGTAGTATGCCATAGTTGGTGGCTGTGGCATTGTGCCCTATTGCTCTGTGCGATGTGTGTACATTGCTTGTAGTTGTTGACATGTACTGTGTGATGGGTGTGTGACACACTCATTGAATGTGCTCCTGTTCTGTCTCCCACCCCTAGGTCCCTACAGGCCCTCCGGATTCCATTTCCATGCCACGCATCAGGTGCCTTTCCGCCCAAGGTGGCCGTTGTATTCCGTACAATAAAGACACAGGGCACAAACAGCAGTTAGTGAAAAAGGTGCATTTATTACAAACTGTGACATGTGATTGTGTGTAAGGTGATGACAAAAGTGGTGCGTGCAGTGACAATGAGCTGTCGGTCATGGCTGCGTGATGATCAGGGTGTACCCACTGGTTCTATGTCCATAGTCCAACACACACATGCCATCCAGATGGCTGTGTGGAGTGGGATCGTAGAGCAAGTCAATGCAGTGGCTGGTCAAGGAAGGCTGGCGGAAGGCTGGCTGGCTGCCTCACTTGCGACTGGAGCGTGCGAAGTCCTCCCGGGAGATCTGTTTCCTCTTCGGACGGCCCATTCCACGTTTGGGAGGGGGTGTGTGGTGGCGACCTGCTGGTGGTGGGTGAGGTGTGCTCACTGGCTGTGGACGCAGGGGAAGTGGACACTGCTGCCCGAGCCTGCGCCCTAGCAGGTGGTGGCGGAGGTGGTGTTGCTGGCCTTGCCTGTGACCCCACCGCCACCACCAGCTGGCCCATGAGGTCCACGAGTTGGTCCATACGGGACACGAATTGGCCCATATGGGCGTCCATGGACCTCAGCACCCCCAGCACCTCCCGCGTGTCAGTAGCAGACCTGGCCCATTGTCCTTGGGCCTCTTCATAGGCCCCAAGGACTCTGTCCATTTGAGGCAGGGCATGGCTCCCAGGGGAGGCTGGCGTTTCCCTGACCCTGCTCCTCCTACCAGTCCTGCTGCCACCGGCCTGCCCACTAGCCACATTGCTCACCACGGTCCTCGCTGTGGCTCCCAGGGTGGATCCAGTCGGCCGGGCCACCACCTGCGCTGGGGCTGGTGCCAGCGAAGACGTGGTGGTGGTGGAGGCGGTGGTGGTCGGTGCGGCGATGGTGGCGGTTGCGGCAGTGATAGTGGCCGCAATGACCGTGGGTGTGGCCGCAACGACAGTGGCAGCAGGGGACTGGGACTGTTCAGCATCCCTGGATGATGGGTTGGTGGGTAGGAGGGGTCCTGGGGAGCGGCTGGGCCCTGCCACGCCAGATGGGCCAGCTTGGTGGTCCGTGTCCGAAGAGGTGGACAGATCCTCCAGATCCGTGTGTCCTCGTTGGGGGCTTGTAGGCTGGCTGTGCTGGCTGCTGTCTCCATCCCCAGCGTCCAGCAGTTCGTCACCTGTGGAGAGAATGAGATTTGTTATTGTGTTGCACCTGGCGAAGTATGTATTAGTCGTCTGACATTGGCAGTTCGTGCAATCTCGTACATGGGTTTCCCGGAGGCGAGTGTGTGGCTGTGGCATCTGTAGGTGTGTGTGCCAGGCAATGGGACTGTGTGCTGTGCACATGTGGCATGGGACGGATTGGCCATGCCGATGGGTGTGTTGCTTTGCCCCTACTCATTGTGACTCTGGTGTATGCGGGCTCCTGGCCCGTCCTGGGTCTGGTTTGTACTTTGCTTTTGGAGTTCAAATGGAACGCTTAGGAACGCATATGGCAACATGGGGGCCATGCCCCAGATTCGCATTTGGGATGGAATATGCTTTTGGGGTTCAAATGGAACGCTTAGGAACGCATATGGCAACATGGGGGCTATGCCCCAGATTCGCATTTGGGAGGGTATATGCTTTTGGGGTACATGCTGTGAGCCATGGGTGCCGAACGTGACATGTGTTGTGGCAGCATGACAGTGCATGGTCTGAGGTGTGTGCATGCCTGACATGCCCTGCATATTTGCTGTCTGTTGTGGTTACTGGACATGGCATTGGACGCATCGTTATGAGTGAGTGATAGTTGTGTGCCAGCCAACGTATTGCAGTTGTCCCATCTCCTTGGTGTGCGTGCTGCCCTGTGCCATGTGCATCACTGCAGTGCTCGGGGGGTGTGGCCCATGTTGTGTGTTGTTGCTCACAGTGTGTTGTGCGCTTAATTGACTTCTGGCACATGGTTGGTCATGGGCATGTGTCTTAGCGTGACTGCTGTATGTGTGGCAGCTGTGCGGATGACATGCCTTTCATGAGACTGGGGCTGACGGATGGGATGGATGGTATGTTGTATGTGCATGGTGTGTCTGTGTGTTTGATGGGTTCAGTGGTGTTCGTGTGCATTTCTGTTGTTCCGCTCTGTTGCGTCTAGTGTTGTTTGTCTTACATAGGCGTAGTTGTGGGGTGTGTGGTTGACAGGCAGTAGGGGCTACATGGACAGGACTTCAATGGTGTTTCGGTTGTGTGTGATGAGTTGCACAGTGGCTGCCGTGTGGGACTATATTCAGTGTGGCTTGTGCATGCAGACGTGGCTCCTTGGGTGTTGCTATGTCTGTGATGGGTCATGTGGGGTGTGAGTCTGCTGTTCATGTCCGTGTGCACATTGTTCACTTGTTCGTGACGGTGGGCGGTGCTGCGTGTTCGTGTGCTACGTGACATGTCCCATGTGTTGGTGGTGTTATGGTCCTCATGCCTCCAGTAATCCAGCCCTGTCCAGTTTCCCACCTGCAAGTTGTTCGTGCGTGCACTGTACTGGATGCCACATGGCTCTTAGCGGGGGTGCTCCATGTTGCAGGTCTGTGGGGGTGGGGGGTGTAGTGGGTCGTGGGGGTGGCTGTACACCCACTGACACCGATTGCTGTGTACCGTGATGTCTGCCTTTCGGCTGTCGTTGTGCACTGCGGTGGCTGACACGTGGGTGTGGGGTGTGGGGGATGCTCCTCCTTGCTGTGCTGTGGGACTGGGGCCTGGTGTGTGTTGTACTTGGGCTGTCCACCGTCCCACCCACTGCACTTTGTGTTCCTGCCACTTACCTGTTACTTGTCAGTTGGTGCAGCTGTGGCGGACACATGGGTGTGGCGGGTGCTCGTTGTGGCGCTTCTGGCATATTTGTGGACCTGTTGGTGGTTACGTGGCTGGCTTAGTGTACACATGTCCCCACGCATCTTACAGTTGTTCTGTTTGGGCTGTGTGTGGTGGTGTCTGTTGCATGTGTGTGTGTCGTGTATTGTGTGCTGGACATGGGGGTGTTTGTCCCTGGGAGCTGTGGCATGGTGGTAGTGCATGTGAGTACATAGCGGTGTGCTGGTATACATTAGTTTGTACTTACCAGCCTCCACTCCCCCTGCTAATCCGGCGAGGATCTCCGGATGGATTACGACTCGCACCTTCTCCTCCCACGCTTTGAAGGTCTTAAAGAGCGCGGGATTCCCTCCGCCAGTGACGGCAGCCAGCTCTCTGTTTTTGCCCTCCTTCTTCTTGACCAGGCTCTTTACGTCATTCCAACGTTTGTTTATCTCGGTTCTGTTCCTGGGCAGGGTCCCGACTGCATTGACCTGGTCTACGATCCGGGTCCACATTCTGTTTCTGGTGGCTAGTGGTGTGTGCTGGACCATGTTCCCATAGATTTGTGGGTACACCTTGATGATCTCGTCGACCATGACCGTCAGCTCCATGGGCGTGAACTTGGGCATCCTTTGTGGTGCCATCGTGTTTGTGGTGCTGGTGCGGTGTGTGTTGTGTAATGTGCAGGGGGTTTGTGGTGCCGGTGTTTGGTGGTGGTGGTGGTGGTTGTGATGTGTGCGTTTCTGTGGTGTGCTGCTGTCCTTGCTGTGTCACTGTGTCCTCTCCTCTCCTCTCTGGTTTGCAATGTAGCAAGGGGTTGTGGTCTGTGGGAGTGCTGCTTTTGTACTCACCTATGTGGGTGTGTCCTCATGGTCTGTTGTTTTCAGGTGTGTTGTGTCTGGGGTTCTGGCCTTTGTATTTTTTGTTTGTCCGGGGGGTGTTTTCGGGATGTGTACTGTGCTTGTGTATTTGTACGTGCCTTGCTGTGTGGACTTGTTGGCCATGTTGTGTGCTATTGGTTTTGTGTGCGGATGGTTTCTGTGCAGGTACGTGGGCGCCATGGCTTCTGCCGTGTCGATTCTCATCGGCGTTGTTTGCGCTGGCGGGCGGTATTTTTGTTGTTTTTCCGCGCTCATGGCGGTGCGATCGTAATTTCACGTGCGGTGTGTCGGCCGTGAGGGCGGGCGGTTTTGTGTTGTCGTGCGTGTTTCCGTCCGTGGCGGGCGGTTTGACTCCGACTCTGACGATGGCGGGCGGTATTTTGTATGATTTTTCCGCCGATGGCGGTTTTCAGTTTGTGTACTCATAATGGCGTGGTCGGTGTTCAGGCGGTGTGTGCGGGCGGATTTTTGCCGCTTCCATGCCTGGCGGATTTTTTTACGCCGGGTATCGTAATGTGCCCCTAAAACACTTATATACAAAATATTACAAAACATACAGAAATTTACACAATACTACACTTAGGGGCCGATTCCGATTCGGGCCGGAAAAAGCACCGACCGACTCGGATCCGGTAAAAATACCGACCGACACGTACCAGTGGCGCCCGACACGCCAAGTACGATGCAAGCCGCGATAAATCCGACCGACACGTCAGGAAACCAAGCCGACCGACCGAGCCGCTCGGAAAATAGCAATCCGGCCGGAAAAACACGCGAATCCAACCGACCGACACGCACCCGGAACAAATCCGACCGAATCGTACCCGCCAACTCCAACCCGCAAAGTACGATGCAAGGCGCGAAAAACACGACCGAGTCGGACGGAGGACAAGCCGTACGACCGACACGCATACAAAACCGAGCCGAAGCAACACAATACACCGCGACCGACGCGTACGCAGCATACAAAACTGCACAAACACAGCGTGAACGAAACGGAAAACACCGTACGAGACCAATGCACGGTCCGACTCGGTCACAAGAACGTTTCCAACATACACAAACAGCACAAAGGAAAAATCAACCAAAAAAAGGCCAAACAAGCAATTACCAAGCCAATAAATACTGGGGGGGTGGGGACAGAGAACAAAGACACACCCACAACTCCACCTATATAAAGGACACAAATCACTACCATGAGCCTTTGCAAATGCCATTCCACTACCAGCACCCAAGAGAAAGCAACCACACACCCACAGCTCATCCCTCACACAAGCCACACACCAGCAGCACACCAACAAATACCTACCTCACATACACCCAGCACAACACACACCCACACACCCTCACCTGCACACCAACACACACATCACCCACCATCACCAACCATCACCATGCCCCCAAGAAGAATCCCAAGTTCCTAGATTGTGAATTGGAAGTCCTGGTAGACGAGATCCTCAGGGTGGAGCCACAGCTGTTTGGCACATTGGTCCAACAGACCCCCATGTCGCAGAAAACCAAGATGTGGGAGAGGATCATCAACAGGGTGAACGCCCAATCACCATGTCGGCGCACAAAGACGGACATCCAGAACAGGTGGTATGACGTGCGCAGGAGGGTACGGGACCTGCTGAAGATAGACTACATCAACAGCCAACACACCGGCAGTGGCCCTCCTGCCAAGCCAATATACCTCAGGCCCTGGGAGGAGAAGGTGCGGGCCATCCTTCCGCCAGTGAGCGTATATGGACTAGAGAACATCCCAGAGCCTGGTGAGTACACAACAAATGTACACAATAAACTGCCACAAAACACACACATCACTGTCAAGGGGAGAGTCAAACCATGCACTCATAGCAATTACACAGCAACTAGAACAGAATCATCCCAAAATGTGTATGTCAGTCAGATAAACACAACACATGCCATCAAAAAGTCACATCCAACTGTGCCAACACATGTACAAACACAACCACAACTACAGCTAGGCAGTGGCACAAATAGAACTAACACACACATCCACACATGTAGCCACCACAACAACACCAACACACAGTGAAGACCACTCAAAGGAAGGAATTCTGTGTATGCTGGCCAAGTCAGTGTAGCCAATAGCATCATGGGAGTCGCAGTCACACATATTGCCCCCCCCAACTGTCCCATCAACACCACCATGAACCATGCGCACATCACAGGGAGTGGAGAAGGACTCACAAGATGGCTGACACTGGCTACTGCTGTGGGGAGCACAAGGCCCTGCTGCCAACTGTGCACCAACAAACAGCAGGACACCACTGACTGACATCCTGAGAGACAACTTACACTCCCTGCAATGCAAGCACGTTCCATGGTGGGATATCTGGCTGGCTGGGTGGGAAGGGGGACTTGCAGCACTGACCATAGTCACCAGCACCTCCCCTCACACCCCCCCAACACAAACTCCACAGTACCCACCTGGTAGAATGCAATGCCCTCCATCCTAACACAAGATCCCACAAAGCACCACCACCCTGGGTTATGTTGTGTGAAGCACAGGGACACTCTTGGGACTCTTAGCCAAACAACTGCCAGGACAACACTCCCAGCCATCCTGTCAGCACAGCCAGCCCACCCCACAGGGAAGCAGAGTCAAAAGGAAGGAAGCATGGGCATGCTGTGAAGGGGGTGGAGGCAATAGCATGATGGGAGTCGTAGTCACAGACATTGCTCAGCCTCACAACTGGCCCATCAACACCACCCTGAACCATGCTCACATCACAGGGAGTGGAGAAGGACTCACAAGATGGCTGACCCTGGCTACTGCTGTGGGGAGCACAAGGGCATGCTGCCAACTGTGCACCAACAAACAGCAGGACACCACTGACTGACATCCTGAGAGACAACTTACACTCCCTGCAATGCAAGCACGTTCCATGGTGGGATATCTGGCTGGCTGGGTGGGAAGGGGGACTTGCAGCACTGACCATAGTCACCAGCACCTCCCCTCACACCCCCCCAACACAAACTCCACAGTACCCACCTGGTAGAATGCAATGCCCTCCATCCTAACACAAGATCCCACAAAGCACCACCACCCTGGGTTATGTTGTGTGAAGCACAGGGACACTCTTGGGACTCTTAGCCAAACAACTGCCAGGACAACACTCCCAGCCATCCTGTCAGCACAGCCAGCCCACCCCACAGGGAAGCAGAGTCAAAAGGAAGGAAGCATGGGCATGCTGTGAAGGAGGGTGGAGGCAATAGCATGATGGGAGTCGTAGTCACAGACATTGCTCAGCCTCACAACTGGCCCATCAACACCACCCTGAACCATGCTCACATCACAGGGAGTGGAGAAGGACTCACAAGATGGCTGACACTGGCTACTGCTGTGGGGAGCACAAGGGCATGCTGGGAACTGCACACCAACCAACAGCAGGACACCACTGTCAGCCATCTTGCCATTGCCCTCACACCCACACACACTGAACTCCCCACAAAAGCAAGTAAGTATGGGAATGCTGGGAAGTGGGGTGGAGGCAATAGCATGATGGGAGTCACAGTCACAGACATAGCTCACCCCCACAACTGTCCCATCAACACCACCCTGAACCATGCTCACATCACAGGGAGTGGAGAAGGACTCACAAGATGGCTGACACTGGCTACTGCTGTGGGGAGCACAAGGCCCTGCTGCCAACTGTGCACCAACAAACAGCAGGACACCACTGACTGACATCCTGAGAGACAACTTACACTCCCTGCAATGCAAGCACGTTCCATGGTGGGATAACTGACTGGGTGGGTGGGTGGGTGGGAAGGAGGTCTGGCTGTCAACCAAACACAATCAATGCAGACCATGTTCACACCCCAGAGAATACATAGAAATGCCCAAATAATGCAGGACAATGTGCCACACCAATATCAACCCCTGACTGTGACGACTTAGGACAATACAATGTACAGGCCCGCACCCCGAGGCACAGTCACAACTGTCAGGTGTGTCAACCACTGATGCCTGCAGAAACATGACATACATTGTTTGTGTCTCCCAAAAACAGGTGATGATAGGGACACAGCAGCAGACGCTGAGGAGTCCCAGTCCCAGGCTCAAGAGGATGCCGAGCTCACTGGCGTCGTACAGCCTCTGTCCTCCTCGGACGATGAAGAACAACCTGGCACATCCGGTGCAAGTCAACATGCTGCACCAGCAGGACCACCAGCTGCAGCACCAGCAGGTCCACCAGCTGCACCCCCTGCACCCACCCCTCCAACGACTGTCACCACGAATACCATCCCTGCCGACATGGACAGAATAAGGAACAACACCAGCGCAGTGACCCTGGACCAACCTGGGGCCATGGACACCACCACCACCACCAACCCCAAGGTGGACCAGGGTTATCTGTGCGTGCAACTGCACACACTGCACATGTCAGCAGGGGTGGTGGGAGGGGTGGGAGACAGAGGTCGCTGCTTGCAGACGTTGCTGGTGTGCATGAAGACCCACAACTGGTACGCATAGCTGATGCGTACCAGTCCAGCACCGGAGAGCTCAGCCAGGTAGTGGGGCTCCTCAGAGACATCAAACAGCAGCAGGCTGCCCATCATGCCCGCTTGGACTCCCACATGTCCCACGTGGAGTCACACATGTCACGTGTGGACTCCCACATGTCACGTGTGGACTCCCACATGACCCGCGTGGAGTCCAAGTGGGATGTACTACATGAGATGACGGCGGTGCACAGGGACATTTTACAATGCCTCCGCCAGATGAACAGCAACCAGTCCACACCTCCCTGTGTGCCAACAACATCTGGTACCGAACAAACTGCAACTGCCACAGGGAGGGAGGAGGACTCTGGCGGAGAGTCCCCTGCACCGCAGCAGCCTGCACTAGAGGGCCCCCCAAGAAGAGGGGTCGTCCGAGGAGGGGAAAGTGAGAGGCTGATGGCCAAGCGCAACTCCCAGGAAGCCTGAACCTGTTCTGGATTTTCGCCTTTGTGCACAGACTGTTCACCCTGTTGATGGCAACACTACTCCCACACATTGCATGGGGAGTACAAGTTGGAACAATGTGTCAGACAACTGTGGCCCCGATACTGGAACTTAGCACATGTAAATTCGGGAATCTTGAAGC